>JALDNG010000006.1:4065000-4390000 GCA_024349245.1 Neodontobutis hainanensis
ATTCCTGATACATCTTGGACTCCGACTGCACTTTGTCATCGATTCTGTTAACCGATTTTGAAAGGTTTGTGGAGAGATCCTGCCTTAAGTGGAAAAGTTCAAGTATCAAGTTTTGGTTCAAGTTCAAGTCTTGGACTTCACAAGTGAAGGAGGAATGGAACGGAAGATTGACAGAAAGATTGGGACAGCTTCTACTAGTCTGTTCGATGTACCGGTCTCTTGTGGTGAAGTAAGAGCTGAGCTGCAGGGCAAAGTTCTCAATTTACTGGTCGATCTACATTCCTGCACCTATGATCATGAGCTCTGGGTCCTGAGAACAAGATCTCATATACAAGCGGCTGAAAGTTTCTTCTGCAGGGTGGCTTGGCACTCCATAAGAGATAGGGTGAAGAACCCAGTCAACTCAGCCCCAGATAAGCAGACATTTTACAAAGTATGACAATTTTGTTTGATTTTACATTGCTAAGACCAACAACTCGATGACTTAGAATCACAAGGTGCAGCTTTTTGACAAAGTTGTTCTGGTCTGTCACTTTAAATTGCATTGCCTTTCACTTGCACAAATTGCTCCAGGTTTTTTGTTTGCAACCTTAAAATAAGATTATTTTTGTCCAGCTAATTTGGAAGTCTTAGATCTTGGGCTAATCTGACAGCAGCTAACTGGATTGTAAGTTTCTGGCTTTTTGGTTTTTCCACAACCCAGAATAAACAAACTAAAACAGAAAAGCTGTTGCATGTTTTATTTTGTAGTGAGAAATGATTTTGTGTTTGACAAGGCCTTTTCATGAGAAGTGATTAGTCTGCAGTGGCCTGATCAGGGGAATAAAACACCAGTGTGTGTGTGGAGGGAAACACCTGAGGTATAAGCCCAGGTGCTTATCCGTTTTGGCAACACAGTGGCCCAGACGTGACATATCTACTCATCTGAGCAAAGGCACACTATTGATTCTGACTGGGTTTATAAACTGACAAAATCTACAGAGAATAATGTGGTACACACCAAACAAGTGCTTTTGTGGAAAATCTCTAATAACATGGCATTTTTATCACAGTCAAGCCACCATCTGACACCTAATCATCTACATCATTATTAAATCAAGTTATGAACATCAAACTATTCAGAATATATTACTGTCATCTTGCTTTCCCTGCTGTATGGAAATAATCTGTATACATATTTCAGCAAGTCATGATATGACTGCAATAAAAACTGTAAATTATAACAGAGAATGTGTCAGTTGTGAATACGCTTTTATTTCTTTAAACAAAGATTCTACTAATACTAACTCTGTTAATAAGAAAATCCTAGACTATCTATCCAGTACTCCAGTGGGTGAACACAATTTATTCTGAACAAATGTAATAGTTCAGTCAGATCAGATAATACACAAAACTTTATGGACTTTAAACAATTTCACATAAATGACCTTGCCTTATAAGAACCCTAATGTTTATGATCACAAAATGCTTTGAGATTTAAACTCTTTGCTCAACAGATTGTGTTCATCTTATGCTGAAGAAAAAATGTCTGTCTCCCTAGTTTATCTTACTTCTGTAGCTTAGATGATCAGACTGAACATTCGGCTGAATCTTCTTTGGCAGCTGTTCATCTCTCCAAAGCTGCTATATAACCGGCCTATCCAAACGTTTTGTACAAGGATTGGGCACAAACAGGAGTGACACAGCTGAAATGTTGTCCTGTTATCAACAAGGTCATCATAGCCTTTTCTTCTTTGTATGTCTCTGCAACAATACTACTAATATAATTCTGAATAAATTACATATCTCAGTGTGCTGTTCCATTGATCCTGTGCTGTTTTTTACACTAACTATTTCACTCACACAAACATCATTAAGCGACTCAGGAAGCTATCATTTGTGCTTTCGAACAATGTTACAAGCCTTTTTCTAATGCCTGGACATCAGAACCCGCCTACACAATCTCATAAACAAGCCACATGTTTATACACAGACACCGCAGAGGGCACACTTAAAGTAGTAGATGGAAACAGACAGGGGCTAGAGCAGGAGCAAGATAGGCAATGCTTTTGAATTAATAATAGAAAAATAATAAAGCAAACAAAGACATGGTATTTTAATGTTGGTGACCACCTTTTTGTTAAGTCTACAACACTTCCAGCGGATACAGTTTAGCTTTATTCAGTACTGTCAGTGCCAACTAGACAAGAGTAGTTTTAATTGAGAAGCAGTACACAAAAAGTAAACTGCATGAACTTGATGCCTTGTGTTCACAGAGAGGATGTGTAGGAGGAGGATTTGATAGATCAGTGGATAAAAACCCGACAAGGGGATTGTTGAAGCGTCATGTTGCTGCCAAGCTCCAATCTTTGACTATTGATTATCTGCAGAGTATCTTTGAATTATGCCGAGAGCACAGCCCAGATTACACGCAGACATAGGGAACACTGTGTTTGGAATCCGAAAGGTATTTTTATTCGGAACATCTACAGCTTGACATTCTAGCAATGTTGTCTTATTGGTTCAGATTTATAAGGTTCTGTAAGGTGCAAGGACTGTTCACAATCACATTTGGGGTCCATCTCAAGGCAAGATATCTGAATGGTATGGCATCTGATTAGTTTTGAAACATTTCACTCCCCAGCTTCATCCGTGTGAAGCAACTCCAGAAATGTTGGAATATATAAACCATATTCTACCCTGGATTCAAGTTGGATTTCAAGGGAGCAGTATCAACACACAGAGAATAAACTCTCGATGCAATTGTATAGACTGGATAGACAACAAATCAGAGGTAAAACATTAAGGTAAACAGCTACAATTGATCTTTATTTGACCAAATAGAGTACTTCTGTAAATTTTGACAAAGGTTTGGAAAGAATCATTTTTTTATTCATATAAAGAATTACTCAATGTCTTTGGATTCAAATTCATCTAATCAGAGGACATGAGGAAGCACCAACAATCACAGAATATACTGCCTCTGGACCACATTTTGAAGCTCTGACTAAAGCCTGCCCCATTAGATAAGTGGTTGCAATTGGTCAAAAGGATTTCTTTCTAGTGGAAAGTCTGCTGCAGGCAGCCCATTTTAGTTTGCAAAATGAGATAGGTCTGGCAGACCCTGCTAGAATGTGGCTCATGTAGCTCGTGGGAAACATGCTCACTATGGCTGCCCACTGTCTAAACTCTTAACTATGACTATGGACACAATTCATAGTTAACTCCTTGTTAAATGATCTGAAGTAATCCTAATTTGCTTGTGTAGCGAACATTTGATTTGTGCAGTAAATACTGATTAACAAAGCTCCATATGTTTGGTGGGATGTTAGGCATATTCCTAGTGGTTAAAGGTTTTTCTTGCATTAAGAAAGCATTGTGCTTTACCAACCATGCAGCGCTGACACACAATAACACTCACACTCTAATTGGTTGTAATAGTGATATGGGCAGGTTTTGTGTCTCTGAGGAACCATACACAAACCAGGCTATTAGTCACACATGAAGACTGCATTATGGCCCTCAAATTAAACTGGATAGATTGTGTCTTTCCTCCCTCAGTATTTCCATCTAAATATTGTTCCTTTGTCTCACATTATCTTATTAAATTGCTTCTCTTACTTTCTTTACTATTTTCCATCCCAGCTCCCCACTAGACCATTTGTGCCCAGACCTTTTGCTGTTAATCTCTAATTGCGGCTGAAAAGGGGTGAAAATTTAGATTGGTTTTGAAATAGTCTCTCAATATCAACTTTGATTTTTGTTTAATTATGCTCTCGCTCAATTTCTCCCCTTCATCCTCGTTTATCTGTTAGCCTTCTGCTACAAAAGAAACATTAAAAAACACAATTGCATGCTACAGTTGCATAAAAATGGAGCACAAATGCTTTAAGGGTCGTCATCTTTAACACAGAGGCTCATTTTAGCGGTCTGTACTGTAAAAAAATGCATTGTATTAAGAACAGAGCATTACATCCTCTGACATAATTTTGTTTCTGTAGTAGAATAAGCCTCTGTATCTGCAGGCATTTCTACAACCTGCTGATTTCAGTAATGAGTTCATCTGGTCTAACGGCTAAAAGCCTGCATGCCTTGCATTGTTTCAAGTGTAACAAAAAGACATTTAATTTGCTTTGTATGGCTTTTACACTTCAATTGAAAATCCTCCTCTCCAATAATGAGAAAGAGGAAGATGCGTGGAAACGTAGAGAACAAACAGTAGGAGTGCCGTAGCTTCAGGCTGGGGTTTCTCTGTTCATTTCATGTTTGACAAATGGATGCCCAACGTTTATGTGCCACAGACTGTGAAAAGAACATGCTCCTTCTAGAATAGGACATGGCATGGAGGCAGTTGGGATAGTATTCACATCCTCACAAAGCCAAGAAGATGGAAATAACTCACAGGGTTAGATTTATGTAGGTGCTCTGTTTTGCAGGCGCTAATTTGTGATTGTGCTGGGCAAAGAATGCCACAGTATATGCTTTGTCACTGGCAAACAGAACTCAGTGCTTTTTTATGTGCTAAACAATGCTGGAACCTTTTGGTAGCACCCTATAGTATTTTTTTGTGTGCTATACAGTAATGATGACAGTGTCCGAATGTCTAACAAAGATTTATGCATTTTGTGATAATTGCATACCTAAGAGTGTATAACATGCCTTAAAGATATAAGATGATATTGTTGGTGACCTCTACATTTGTCTGTCTAACTCAAATGTCACATCCTGACTCAATAGTAAAGGTGCAAGAAAACCCCAAAAAATAAAAATAAATAAATAGGCAAAAAAAGAACGAAAAAAACGTATGTATTTATTAGTGACAAACAACAAAAACAAAAATAAAAGGGATTAAAAATGCTAATTGAATTCCCGTCATGAAATTGTCTTAGGATCAGAAGTAGTTTTCAGTTTTTGATGTCATCCAGACTTTTGTATAAATGAACTTCTCTCTGTGAGACAGAAAAGGGAGACAAAGCAAGAAAGACAGCCACTGAAAGTATAAGTGACAGTAAGAGTGGAGGAGGAGAGTGACGCAGAGATATCTTTAGCTCGGACAGACTGCACTCACTTTCACATGTCTCCTCCATCCTCGGTGTGCTTCCCTTTGGTCCCTCTTGAGAGCTGACAAGTGGAAACAAAGCACAAGCAGACAGTGACAGCATCGCAGCGGGGGGCAGGATATGAGACCACCAGTCTCTGTATAGCAAGCCTTCATTCACCAAGTCCTTTTTTAACATGTCATGCTGTTTTCAGGCAGTTTTCAGCCAATGAGCAATAGCATGAACTTCAAGAGAACACCAGATGTTGCACTGTCAAAACTAAAAGTGTTTACCACCAACAGGTGTCAGTATCAGGGAGCTCAATGCCCCAGAGAGGTAGCAAGCATGTTTCTACAGAGAATTATTTCATGGAAGCAGCCTATTACAGGAAATACAAGGCCTTCTCCAAACTAGTTGAGGGATAGTCATTTACACTATATCTCTAAGTCCACCACAATTAAGGTGGTCACCAAAAAAACTGCTTCATGGTGAAACAATTCATTTATGTAGCATGTATTTTATTTGGGTACCAAAAAATTCTGACTGAGTAATTTAAAAAATCCTGTCAAATATTTGTGAACATTTAATGGACATGGTAATGATAATGATAAAAAAGATAAAAAGGACAATCAAAAAAGGAACAGAACTATAATATAAATGTCCAGAATAGCATTAATTAACAAATAATTAAATAGCATCAAAAAGAAAGTTGATCTGGCGCAGATGCTATGTTGCCCTGTGACTCAATGACATTTTGGAGCATGTACACTGTGGCTTTTTGTTTCATTTCAGGGTATTATTAAAATTACTTTGAGGGCATTTATACAAAAAAGCAAAGGTAACTGGCATTGCTTTAAATTGTTTTCCCCCGGACGTATCTTATTAACTTATTAACTGCTTGTTGCTGGCTCTGGACTGGGAGTACACTGAAAGTCATCTACTAGAGGTGATACTATTTACAGCTACACCCACACCCAGAACTATCATTTCAATCCTGGATTATAGCACCAAAGGCACCACAAAAATCTGTATTTTACAGGAGGTGATTTCATCACAGCAGAGACATGACCTTTCATAGATGCATTTAAAAGTCTAAACCACCACTTGTCTGAACATGAAGGAGATTGATTGAGAGACAAAGAGAGACATTTCCAAATGGATTCAAAAGAGATGGTAAATTGATGGATTTTGTCTTGCACAGTGGGTTGAACAGGACTGTAGCAGCAGAGGTCTATGTTGGACTGAAGTCAGACCAAAGCAGACACTGACACTAATTGGATATAGAGCTAGAATCCGCTACTGGAGCTTCTGCATGCATGTGTTTGCCTGTCTTTTATTGTCATAAGGATTTATATTGCCACAGCGGTTTCCAGCCCTTTTCATTTATTGATTTTGGATCAAAATAAAAACAACATTGATTGAAAGCCATCTGCTTGGGGGTGGGTGCGTGGGTGGGGGGGGGTGAGTGAGGCAAAGAGGGGAGACGAAAAAGGCCTTTACAGAATAAAGAGTCTTCAAGACAAGATGAGTAATTCTAAACCTCGGAGTCTCATCAGGATGATTAATGCTTGCTGTCAACGATTTGGTTGTTTGCTGTCCAATGCAAAGGTACAATTTACTTTACAATGTTTGAGAAGTTTCACTGGGCAATTAAAAGTGGTTACGGGGACAGTAAAGGTAATTGAAAGGCAGGTGCAGAGATGATTTTGGTCCTGTAGTCCCAGTATTTAGCTTAATGACACCTCAAGTACTTGGTATTCAAAATGCTAAATGCAAAAAAGGAAGATTTTAGTTGTCAAAATCTGGATTTTTTTCATTTTGAATGAAAGGTTAAGTTGTTTATTTTTTAGCAACAGGGACTAAGGGTGGAGTTAATAGACAGTACTGAGTGTGTGTTTTATTGAAAACACACTCAGTTCTATCTATTAATACACAGACTCAGTCATTGTCCAAAAGATGTTTGTTATCTTAGTTTACATTTCATTAGTATACTGTTACTGTTAAATTCCTTTACAATAACTACTTACTAAGTCAGACATTGTCATAGTGAAATTGGATTATCAGAAGCATAGCCTTCACTTCTGAGAAAAAGGCACAGAGAAATATTGACATAATCTCTAGAAAGGGACAAATTCAAGAGATTCAAATGGTTAAACATAAAACTGATGTGAAATATTATATTCCTTTGTTGAAGGCCAGATTTAGTGAGATATGTGCCTTCAGGTTGCAGCTAAAAGTGAGCAGACACTGACACTTTGAATCAGATGGAGAGAATAAGCCTCAGGTTTTAGACAAGTTTGAATTATGAGGAAGAATAGATATATTTCGGGTGACACATAGTTAAGATTTTAGAGATCTTTTTATATTCAACTGAAAAAGAACATGTTCCAAAAGCTCTGGTATGTAATGGCATCAGACTTGTCTTGAGAATGGGATAGGGGTATAAAAGAGACTTGATTGGAACAGATATGAGTACGACGAGAGGAGTAATAGGCAGTGGTGAAATAGACGTAAAGGCGAGTGCTGGAGATAGGAATAGGGTTGAGTCAAGTACTATGGGGGTGAAAAGAGACAGAAAGAGGTATGAAACGGAGGCGACATGCATTTAACTCATTGTAATGAGATTCCTGGCAGCTCTGTGTGGGATATCATCTGCCGTGTATTACACTGGAGATAGTGACTCATACAAAGGCAGAGTGGGAGAGAATATGTGCAACTTTTACATGCGCTAAACTTTCTGACACTCACCTGTGAAATTATAAAAGAAGTGAAAAACAAAAAACAAAAACAACTCTTGCTGCATAAAAAGTACAAAAAACAACATATTTTCTGAAGCAGTTATTGGGTCTGTAAAAAGGTTTCGGTAAGTGTGCTTTTGGTTACATTAAATGGAAGAAAACATTTAGAAAATAATAAATGCAATGATTTGATGATGAAGCAATGATTGATGATTGAGGCAACGTTTGGTAAAAAGTGCTACAGCCATCCCAGTTTTTAAAGTTTCACTTTTTTGCACACTTTTGACACAAAGACCTTTTGACACAAAGTTCTGTCTCAACATGAGATTTTAATTCATTTTGGTTTGTCATAATATGATCACTTAACAAGATTTGGAACCATTTGTACTGGGTTGCAAAATCCACTTTTACTCATTAAACTTTTTAAAGAAATATGAACGTTTTGACTGAAAACCCCCATATTAAAGGCTTGTTATTTTGTGAACTGTAGTCTGACATGTATTTGACGCACACCAAAAGTGAAAGCCAATTTAGTCTTAGGCGGGTTAAGTGGGAGCAGCCAAAAATCGGAGCGGTATGATTTAACAGCCTTTTGTTCTTGGCTCTCTGCTCCTCTGCCCAGTGGACAAGAATGAAAGAAGAGCAGTATCCAGCCCTCCCAGCTAGAACAAGTTATGTGTCAGCAATCTTTCTGTAGCCCACCAATTACCAGCCTGGGGGGCACAAGGGAAAACTACATCTCCCTCTAACACACATATACACTCTCATAAACCCTGCACCTCTTGTTCAAGTGGATCTGATCATCAAAGTTTATGTGTAAAATCCTGCTACAGGAGTCTGACTATAAAAGGTGCATTCTATTCTCAACAGACTGTAAAATATTCTTTACAAAATTAGAGATTTTAAACACTTGCATTAACCCATTATGCATTGTAGACATTGTAAGCTTTATAATATTTTTGTTCTAAAGTAATTGTTGAGTTCAAATGATTAACAAAGATAAACTTTAGTTATAGTTAGCATAGCATAGTGTTTATATTGCCTGCATGTTGTTTTATCAGAAAACATTTAAATGACCAAAGGAACAGGCTATGCGTCAAGCCCAACTCACTGTACAGTTTCATAGATATTTATGTATTTATAGATACTTATGTCTGTATAAAAACACATGAATTCAAGCAGACACAATTTTTGTCACAAAATAAAGTCCTGAAGTCTAAAAATCAAGATGGGGATTTAATGAAAAATGTCATCATCACACAATAGAAATTAGGATTAGGGTTAGGAGGAATAAGTTTCTTGGCTTCAGCCCACACCCTTTTGGTCAAGGAAGGCATATTTTTAATTTTGTATTTGTTTTCTTTCCTTTACCATGACCAAAATAAACATAACAACATTTTTTAGACGCCTGTTGAGTGGTTCTCAAACGTTCAGTGATGTACACACTGTGAAATAATATAAAAAAAATACAATACATGATTTTATTAAGTTAAAAAACACCTTTCAAATTTCAAACATTTAAAGCTAATGTTATTAACCCATAACTACATTCATGGTAAATCTGTTCCTTGGCACTGAAATGCAGGATTTTAAACTAACAGTGTATACAGTGAACAGGCACAAATCTGTTCAAAACTCAAAACATTCATTCATTCATTTTCTTCCTTAGTCCTGTTTGGGGTTCGTGGGTGACTGGAGCCAATCCCAGCAACTTTGTGCCTTAGTTGCTGGGACAGGTCATTGTACACCTTTGTACATTATATATTGGCCAGTTAGTATCGGGGCTGATCATTTAGACATAGACAGACAACCATTTACTCTCACACTCATTCACTGGCCTATACATGCATGTGTTTGGGCTGTGGGAGGAAGCTGGAGTACCCGGAGAGAACCCACAGTAACACAGTGTGGACATGCAGACTCATAGAAAAGCCAGAGTTGACTGATAATGTTCCAGTCAACTCACGACCTTCTTTCTGTGAGGCAGGAATGCTAACCACTCTGCCACCATTGATTTGCATATCAAAACTTATTCAATAAAGTAATAAACTATAGAGACATATTATTGTAATATCGAATACAAACAGCAGAAAACTGCTGTTTTAAATTGCTATAACACTTGTTAGGAAGCAGTTGGCTTTACAGACGTCATATAGGTCCTGGAACACAAAGAGGGTATTCTGGAGGATTTTCCTGCAGCACCGACTGGAAAGAAAATATCATGGGATATGCTATTGCTGTGAAGGCTGCATTATTAGGTATATTTTGTACCTAAAACATGCGTATGATGAGAGCAGCATCATCTGTCAAACTATTTTAGAGACACATACGGTTGGCTTTACCTTAGTATGTGTTTAGGAGATTATCACATTATTATCTGCATCCAGTGAAAGGAACAGTCCTCCCCAGACCAGCTTCTTCACCAAAAGAGGACACAGTTTAAAACGGATACCTTGTCTGTCCCTCGGGGAGGGAAGCTTCAGTCTGTTTAGAACCACTATGAACCTGGGTCAGCACAGATGTGGGTCGGTTATCCTTTTCCCAGTCTATTTTCAGTTAAACTGTAAATGCACCTCTCTCTCAGGAGAAGAGCAATGTAGAGCTGTGTCCTGGTGTGGAGCGCTGTGGGGGGGACAGACAAATCCTTGCAGCTGCACAATGCATAGACTATTAGGCTAGATGCACCATGATGGGAACGTTTCTAAGGATTAGGGAAGTGCACTTGCTTTTGAGAAACACTGCATATAAACGTCACTCAAAACATACCACACTTTTCCTATATTTCACCCTTTAACTCTTTTGTTTACAAGATGTTGTTCTCAGACTACTACGGCTCAAACAAAAAAAGATACATGACAGGTGCCTACTGTTACGTCAAAACAGAATAGATTTGACTTTTACTCAGGGATGAGCACTAAAACAAAGGGTATGCAACCAAGTTTGTTGAAAACCAGTCACTTGGATCCTGCATATTAGGCCTTTTAAATCAATAATCAACTTTAAAATATTTAGTCTAAGGGTGACATTTGCAAGCTTTGATTGGTAGTTGAAGTACATGAATCAAAATGCTCTGCTACAATTATAATGACAAAACTAACAGTGTACTCACAAGATGCTGAGATGTCAGTGCATTTCCTGAGGATATGATGGAAAAGCAGCAGCTGTAAGAAAAGCTGCTTTGTTGAGCTTGTATGTCTTGTCAGTGTTTCCACTTTCAATAATGATAGAGTGACTAGAAACCAGTGGGATTCCTTTATTTGTACTGTGTTTCATACAGATGCCAGTATTCACAGCGGCACAGTGCTACTTTTTCACTGGCGTATTGTTGTCTCTGTGATTTAAAGTCTTATTCTACTTTTATGGACTATTTCAGACTTTTCCAGTTTCTTTGCTCACTAAAGGACTGACGCTTCCCTCCAGAGGTGTAGGAGGGGAAGTTTAATATTAAAGTTGATATCATTCTTTACTTTAGGTCAAACCAAACATGGCAGAGATTGACAAGAAATCCTTATAAAGATGAGACACAGGTGACGCGCAATAACATTTTGATAGAGATTATATCAGTCAGCCTACAAAAAGTGACTGTCAGAAAAGTATTATTTATTTATTTATTACACAACAACATACACACATTTGCTTCATTTGTTCCACTTCTTAGATGTTAAATGTTTTGTCATAAAAGTTTAAACTTTTGCAGAAATGCACCAATTTTATTTATCTGATTAAGCACAAACTTGGAATGGGAACATCCATCAAGTGCTCACAACAGTCTTTCCTTGTCAGGCTACAGTTATTGGACAGCCTTGTTTCTGAGCAGAGCTGTTGGTGCTGACACATAATTTTAAGTTTGTGGAAAAACTAGGGCTTCTTGTCCCACTTTTCTTTTCTTTTTCAATTTGAATTTATCAGGATATTTCCAAACCACCCGCAACACCACAGCAGTGATATGTCTTTTGTAGTCTTGAGGTGTTATGACATTAACTTTTGAGCCATCTCATTTCCCATATTTTATGCACAGGTTTGGTTGTGATTTATTAACGAGGTGCCACTGAAGCCTTTTTATGAGTAAATGATCCCTGACTACTAATTAATTTCCTAAATTACATTTGCAAGTGTTTCACTGCATCATAACAGTGGCTGTATACACAGATAGATCATACAAGACTGAACGATTAATCATCGCACACAATCTTTGTGCTTTTCCACTTTAAAGCCAAATACTAAAAATAGAGTCATTTATATTTTGGTTTGTTTTAACAACTTTCTATGCAACATGTTCAAGATTGTGTAGGTCACTTTTCTGTGACTAACCACGCTGTTCTGTTGTTGGATCGGGCACCAAGAATTTCTGAGTTTACTGCTTTTACTTCAAGCCAGGAGAGCTGCAGTGAATTGTTGGAAAGCATGATAAGTCACTTTTACAACAAGATACAACTAGGATTGTCCATTTGTGGAAATAGCAACCCAGCTAAACATGTGGGCAGTGCCTCAAATAAATGTGCCAAAATCTCCTGCAACATTCTGTTCATATTCACTCTTGTTTTGAGTTGGAGGTCAGCCAGCGTGGTTTTGTTGGTCACTTTTACACGTATAGCTCCCCCAACCTAATCCCACAAGTGTTTAATTGGGTTGAGGTCTGGACTCAAAACAAAAATGAATATGAACAGGAGAAAATTGCAGGGGATTTATTCAAGGTGCTACCCACGCATTTAGCCGTGATAATCATTCCATGAATGTGTTGCTTATAGGTTTATCTCGTTGTAAAGGTGACTAATCTGGCACCAATTGTTATTATTAAGGGGGAGAAATGACTAACTGAAATAATGTTTCCAAACTTTTTTTGAGGAGTTTATCTATATAAATGGCTGTAAAGGTCAAGTAATATGTTTGTGAGAGGCTTCAATACTAATGGAGTTATCAGAAGAGATACAAACACTCACCAAGTATGTTAGTATGCATAGTAATGCATGTGTGTCATTTAGTACAATGTGTTTGTTGGTAGGTGTGTGTGTGTGTGTGCATGTTGACATTGCCACATTCATTTTCTATTATCTCCATTGTGCCAGTTGTTTCACTGGAGAAATGTGATAATACAGTCTCCCTACAGCTTTTGCTGTTGCTCCAGGCTCAGTGTAATGTTTATGTATGCTGCCTTGTAAATGAGGGTTTAAAGTGAGGCAAGCATTTGCAGCTCAATAATCAAGTTTAAATCACTGACTTGCTGCTTAAGATTAGAAGAGATTTTTGATTTTTATCTTCATAAAATGGAGATCCTAATATTGATGTTTCAGTTTTGGGAGCCATTTTCAACACTGATTGTAAATAATAACAGTTAATAGATATCACTATTAATTATCTATACAGTGTTTATACTCAAGCTTATCAAGGCATGCTATCCTGATCTGGGCCATTTGTTTACTCTTTAAACATAACGTGTCTTGCTTCTAATTGCTATCTTAGTGTTTTTGCTGAGAGAAACAGTGCAACAAAGAAAAAAAATGAATAGAGACTGTGCGGAGTCTGCATGTCCTCCACGTGTTACTGTGGCTTTTCTCCGGGTGAAAGGTTGTCTGTCACTGTCTATGTCTAAATGTCAGCCCTGGCAACTAACGGGCTATTGTTCAGGTTGTTCCCCGCCTTAGGCCCAAAGCTGGGATAGGCTCTAGTCCCCAGCGACTCCTAATGAAACCAAGGGGAAGCAGATAAATAAGTAAGTAATGCAACAAGCTGACACTGAACTCAGCTAGAAGTTTTTGGTAATCTCTAAACTTTAATTCCAATGCAGAAGTAAATTAAACGTATAGACCACAGAATCACCTCATTAGTCTTTTTGTCTGATATCTGTTTTCTATTTTCCATTCCCTCTTTGTTTCTCCCTTTGGCTTTTCTGGCCATTGTTAAGATTCCCAGCATGCACTGGTAGGCGTCAGGACACTGTGAGCCACTAAATGAACAGACAGATTGTTAATTTCCCTTCTGTGGGCGCAAACTGGACAGGCTTGAAGTCCAATTCTGTTTGGAGATGGAGCAAAACACTGTCACATGTATTAGCTCCCGACCGAGGTATAGTACACCCTCCCACCCCACTTGTCTCTCTGTCACCCTATCACTTCCGACTTCTAAAGCAGAAAGGAAAAAATCTATACTGCCATATTTATCAGCTGTCTGTTCTCGCTCCCTGCCTGTCCTCTTGTGTTTCGCTCCATCTTAGCCCGTCTCAGCCTTCCTTGCCATTGCCCTCCGACCGAGTATTGCCGACTCTTAATGTAGAAAAGAAGCTTATTTCAAGTAGCTGAAATAAAATATGATATATAATTTCAGATAGTGTGCTTTCAGGAAATAATATTTTTGGGAAATCCATAATATTTATATATCAGTGGCCTTTAGCAGCACAGTTTTATAGCGGGGGCTTTTATCAGAAAAGAGACGATTTTTTTCAACATTGTCTTGACAGTCTTAAAGAGACGGCACTACTTACCACAAGTGCACCCAACTAAAAGACCCCTAAAGCTTAAATGTCTCTACTTAAAGCAACCTCGTGCAACTTTTGATCAGAAGAGGGCGCATATCCTTCCACAGAGTAATTTTACGGATGAAAGCCGTCAAGTTTGGTAGAAAAAAACATGTCTTCTAAGACAGTAGAGTCATTTAGTGTATTTTGTACAAATACAACTCTGCTGTGGTCCAGTGTAATGGCCAGTTTCTGCACCCTCAAAGCATGTCACTCACGTAACCCCTTACAATGAGTCTGCATCCCGGCGATAAGAAAGTTACACTGGAGGTTTCTGTCCAGCTGAGGGTACTGTGTCAGGGACATAGTCATGATTCTACAGATCTTACGTCCACTGCTCTTACTTTTTACAATAAAATATGGATGTAAAATTTGAGTTAACCAAGGCCATAAGAAGTCAGAAACATGGCAGAACAAAAATTTGGTTTAAAATTCAACATACGTAGATTATCAAGTTGTTACAATTATGATCAAAGCATACTGGATACAATTGCTATGTAACTTTACAGTAAGTGACTAGTATCATGGTTGCCAGCAATGTCCTGTGTTCATTTTACAGTTGTCTAACTGTAATTAGTTTTTCAGGATGGTACTGTTATAAAACCTTGCACTGAATTACAGTACTTTGCTGTATATTTTTAGTTGTACAGTAATGTACAACAATTGGCTGTTTTACAGGTTATTACTGTAATTTGGCTGTAATTTACTTGTACAGCAAGTAAATTACAGCCAAATTACAGTCAATCTTATTTTAAACTTCAAATTCAATGTCAACAAACATTTATTTGCCAATAATCAAATTGTATCTCTAAGAATGCACAAATAATCCATTTCTTCAAATATTGTCACTAAACTTTAACTTCATTGGTGAGAAGAGGCATGGCTTTTGTTCATTATTTCTATAAGAAAAAACTAAACGTTATAGAGTCTTAGAGTTCCTGTCTTGAAAAAGTACCCACTTTCTGATTGAAAGATTGTGTAAAATGCTTAATTAAAAATTTCTTATGTTTTATTAAATTGTCTGATTGTATCAAATATATGAAAAAAATAAATAAATAAATAAGAGTAAATAAAAGGCAGTAGCTCGGGTGTGTAAAGTTCATACTGTCATTGTGTCTTTGGGCAAGACACTTAACCCACCTTGCCTCCAGTGGCTGTAACACTGGTAATTACTGTAGAACAATGTAAGTCGCTTTGGATAAAAGCGTCAGCTAAATAAATAAATGTAAATGTACATTATTTCTGCATCATAATACCCATAAAAAATCTCAGAAGAACACTTTTTAAAGCCTCAGGTGTTTTGTTTAATTTTACATCTTTTTTTATCTAATTTATTGTTGACAAACCTGTCATGCCATGTCACAGTCTTGCTGGACATGTCACCATTATTCCTGGACTTATATTATTATTGTCCACTTTTCTCTTCAATTTCCGCTCTGTCATCAATAAAGTTTCAAGTCATTCCTCACAGTGTGGGCTGAGCAGGTTGTGGGTGGACTGTCAGGGACATTTCACATTGTGTCTAGTTAGTCGTGTCAGTGACAGCCTAATCCCACTCCATCCTGCTCTCCCTGTTTCTCCTCATTCTCTTCTTTCTCTCTCACACCAAATAAAACCCTATCTACAGCGGAGCCGATGAATGAGACAATGCTCTGTTTACGCAGTACAGATTAAATCAGGCCGTGGCTTCCTGCAAACACTTCGTATACAATACGGTATCGTTTTCAGGGGAAAGAACAAGATTGCAAGCATGAGAGAAAAGATAGAGATAGCAGTACACACTCTCCTTGGCCTTTGGGCTGGTTCTGTTTTAGCTTTCTCCAGATTAACTGCTGCACTATGACCTTTTAAACATCTCTTATTGAGTCCAGTGGAGCTCACAGGGGAGTGCTTGGTTCGATGACCCTTATTTTCTCAGGATAAAACAACAAGATGTCAAGTTAGTTGGGGAAAATCATTCAGATCTCTGAAACAACTGTTTTTCCTGTGATGACTGTTTTATAGATGCTCAAGGTGAATTGAATTATAATGTTACAGCTACTAAGGTGTAAAGACTGGAATTGCCAAATAAGGTATGGCAAAAATCATAATTTAGAAACCAGTCTGCAATATATAATATATAATCAGACAAAACAAACACACGGTTGGTAATATCACCCATTGGCTTGTGTTTTTTAAGAACCACCTCCTCAAAAGCCTAAAAGACTCATTAAACAATGAGTCTAATGAAATTGTGGTAACTCCTATTCTACAAGAAATGTAATTTTATTATAAAATAATATATAACATTTTGTTTTATTGCAGAAGAGTTGTCAATTTGAGGAACACAGCATAGATTCTCAAACCATTACCATTTTGGCTGTACAGGAATAAGCATAATCTTTTCATGTGCCCTATATTTAATCAATAGACATTTGTGTCAACACATGACAAGAGCTACAATATGCAACACTACATGATAGGAAACATTGTTGCAACATTAATCCTATATTATAAAACAGGGGAAATATTATATCTGAACATTGCTCATAAAATGCTAAATTGAAAGGATGTCAACACTCTATTGACAGTTGTATCAAAATGTTTACTGTCACAATTTCAACACATCCATACATAACTTTTTTTGTCTAAAACATTTGTTACAAACATGCCAGTGAGTGAATTTGTGAGGGCGCAGCTTGAAAGCGGATGTGTTGCCGTGGAGACAACGCTGGACTGGAGGGTTCACTTTGCAGCTGGCAGGCTATAAAGTGGAGACCTTGGTGAAGCGCCATGCTGAATCCACAGTGTAGTGAACAGCAAGTGCCTGGACAGTAGACAAACGGTTGACACTCTGCGACTGTTGGATCTACTGCCGTTCTTTGTTCAGTGTAAAAAGACCCCTCAGTTCAGCTGGGACATCCACAGTGGGTGTCACATTGTCATGAACTTTTAGTGGGATGTGATATCTCCTATAAATGTCATGATATGGCAGTGTATGAAATCTTGCATGATTTGGAGTAGTCTATACTCACATAAGATATCTTTTCTCTCAGACAACTGCTACCCCATTTTAGTGCTATCTGAGATGACTCTGCAAAACACGCTCCTTTCCTTGAGAGGCATAATCCATCACTGAGAAAGAAGTGCACCAGATAAATGTATCTAACATTAGTTAAATAAGCACTCCTTTTCAGAACACTGCACTGTTGGTAATTTTCCATTTTAAGACTCGGTGAAACATTAAAGCAAACACCATATGTTGGCTGCATGTCTTGTGTTGCTAAATGAAAGCAAAAAATAGTATTGATACTATTTTCTCCTGGCTTTGCTAAGCAGCTTGGGGCATGCTGACATTTTTAATTGACTTAAATTCTGGAATTGGGTCAAATGTGTTGGTTATGACTCGTAAGAGCTTAAAAAACTTAAAAAAACAGCCGTTGAAATCTTCATCTAAAAACACAACACAATGCAAGAGAGTAATGTCTACTGATACAAGGCATTTAGTTATGACAAATGATGAAAGTTGTGATTTGTAGATTATCCCTTGAAAAATGTATGTCAGGACTATTCACAGAAATTTGAGAACAGGATAGTTTCTTACTCATTATTAAGACAAAAAGGAGCAGCCAAAAAACAGCATACAGAGAACCCAATAAATTCTCAAATAAATAAATAATATAAAGAGTGAGATAAACAGACGAAGTTAGTGAAACAGAAAGATGGAGCGAAGGTAAGACCTGCTCCTTCCAATCAATATCTGCTTTAGCTATCATCTTCCAATAACAGAGAGTAAAGCTGTGGTTGACAGCATTGTGTGTTTAGGAGAAAGTGACGTGTGTTTCCTGTGTTGGTTGGTATTGTATGAGTTTGTTAGAGAGGTCGACGCTTGGGTATGATGACAGTTCAAGCCTTTGGATCAGACAGTTTACTCAATAAAGCCAGGCAAAAGCTTCCGTTGTGTGTGTTTGTGTGTGTGTATAAGGCTGTGACACACACACACTGCATGGCAGTGTGCTGCAGTGCAGTCAGACTTATTGTACTGAGATAAATGTGCCGTTGTATAATTTGAGGCGATCACTTTCAACAGGCTGTTGTGTGAAGTGAACAGTCACAGAAAGGTTTGAGCCTCTCCACTTTTGAACGGCAGTGGAGTTGACTGAATATACCTGTCCTGCAGCTGTTGCTAAGAAACCACTCTTTCAAGGCTGTTGATCTTCATATAGGTATGGAAACACTTCAGAATAATGACTGCATTAGGACTTAACACACCAATAACATGACATTTAAGGAATATGTTCTACTCAACACTAATGCTCTTTGATTTTTACCTTAATAGACCTCATGACACAGGGGCAGCATACATGGAATCGGCTGATTCTGTGGCATTTAAGAGGACAAAACAAACAGGCCGGGCTCTTTCTAATTGCATGTTCCCCTCAATAATGTGTTGTGTCCAAGTACTTTCCATGAAGCTGACCCAGGAGTCTGAGTAGAGAAAAATTGCCCATTCAACTAACACAGGTTTGTCAAAAGTGTTGCCTTATGGGGCATGGATAATTGCAACAGTGCCAACAAAATTCTACCTTTTTGAGTATCCAACACATTCTACAATGCATTTTACTTTGCATGCAACTTTTTGTTGACAGAAATGAAATGTAATGGACTGACTGTAGTAAGTAAAAGATTTTAGATAATTAGTGGGTGCCGGTACTGCAATACATGCACCATAATGAACATTTGAGTAATTCATTGTTAGGGGAAAAAACAGTAGCCTAACCCAGGAAGAGTCTATTCACTTTGTATATTTTTCACAGAGCACATACACTATGCAGGCGTAAAGAAAGATTGTATTTATGGAAGTATAGAGATTTGTTAAAAAGAAGACTTAATTTAAAAACTTCTTCTATCACTTGTGTCTTTGTGGTTAAATCAGATGCGTTGTCCCCTCGTCAACCGCAGTCAGTCGGCTACCAAACACTGACTGTTACTGGGCAGACCAGTGATTATTCCTTCTGAATGCACATCAATGGAAAACATCATTCACTTTACCCTTTTGATATGTGTCCTGTCAGACAAGCTTGTCTTTTTAAATAGAGTTCTCTCATTAAATGCCCGTGAGAGATGTTTTGTACATGCTGTAGTCTTACAGACTCTACACAGAAATAGTGCATTCAGTTTTTTTCTGAACTTACCGTGATTCCATGGTTGGTCAGAACCTACCTGCTTCTGCGCCAAGATTTCAGTGATGAGACAATTATATAGTGACAAAAAGAAGTCATCCCTTTTTGTATCAATGTACTTAATGTTTTTCATGATCAACCTGGCAATCCATTTGTTAATCAGTTATATTGCTGTAAGTTAGGCTGTTGTATATTGCACATTTACTCATAAAGCCATTTTACCATGTAGAAGCCGGCAGACTTAAAGCTCCAGTAACTGAACTTCTTCTTGACGTCCTTGTCTCAGACTCCACCCACACCCAAAATCAGCTTCTTTTATTAATAAAATCTTTCCTCCACAAAATATTAATACATTACACCAAGCTGAAGTTTTGAGTTTAGCATTAGTTTAGGGTTAGCTTAAATGCAAAATTAGCGTAAAGACAGCAATTACGCCTATCTTTGCCTCATTAAACAATATGTGGTTAAATTTACAATTCTTATTCGCGTTTTGCTGCCTCCCTTTTCTCTGTTAATGCTTTTCTTTTTTGAGCTGTTTCGCTGTGTTAAAAGACATATTCAGTGTTGAAAATACACTTTATCGACAGCTATTAAACTTCCAGGAACGTCATATGACATGGCCGGTGTCGACCAGTGCATCTTAAATGCAAAGGACAATGGTCTGTGTTTTCCTCTTTCTGAAGTATTAAAACAGTTCTAGGAGCTATAATCTGTTTTAGACACTGTGTCTAAAACTCAAATGTCAGGACTTCCGTAAAGTAACCACAAAGTGACCGCCTTCAGCCACTCCCCATCACAGCCCTCCTGGCCCTTCTTTCTGGTTTGGCTATTCCAAAGGCTGAGCTGAGGGTAGTAAGTGGGAGTCTGTCTTACACACCTCTTGCCCTCACACAGCTCAATTCGGAGTAGCTCCAGGCGAGCGAGCAGTCCATAACATGCATTTTAGCCTCTTAGACACACTGCCAGCAGCGCCCTCATCATCAGGACATGGCTCACTGGAAGTCTTATTTTGCATGACTGCCTGCTCCTGTGTGTGATCGAGAGGGAGAGACAGGGAAAGAAGTGCTATAAATGGGTGTGTGGCCATGATAACAACAGGTGAGTGGGCTCCCTGTGGTTGGCTTGAGGCTAGTAAGCCTCTTCTCAAACTACCTGTCATTGACCTCGGTCACAGGAAAATACACACAAGCTTAACACTCTTTCTAGCACACACTGCATTTATATTTGTAGCAGTATTTTTTAATAAAACTCCCTTATTTTAATTTTACATTCCAGATTTCTAGATTGTTAAGTTCAGGAGAAGAAGCCGTACATTTTGGTTCATTTCAGATGAAGAGAAGTAAGTTGCAAGTTTGCAGATGGGCTATTTTTGTGCCGCTGGCCTTTAAACAAAACACATTTAGGACCCCAAACAGAGGCAGGCCTAATGGTGCATTCATGTGGTCCTCGGGATCTTGGGAAAACGTTTTTCAGAGTTAAAGAATGCACATGAACACCTGCTAAATTCGACATTTTATGTCAATGTAATTTGCATCATCAACATGGCGGAGGAAAACAGGAAAACTTATTTGAAAATAACATTTTTGTCTTAGAGTCCACCTTCTTTGTTTTTATTATTTTTCCCAAGCTGAAAACACGTTGGTAGAACGACTTTCTAACTTGGATACTCCGAGTTCCCGAGGGCCACATAAATGCACCATATATAAAGGAATATTTACCCAATTTTATGCTACACTGGGGAGTTTAACATCGTATTATCTCACTACAAATTATCTGTTAAAGCGGCACTTTGCAGGTCTGGCAGTTTATTTACTGTTTTTGTTTGTAATTTTTCTGATAGAGCTCCCCCTACAGCTTTGATGTAATGTTAAAAAAACTCACTGGTGATGAGCATCTGCTCTGCTCTCTTCCCGTTTGACCATCAGTAACGGTTTTCTCTGCTTCAGCTTCTTTTATGCTCTGCTATGATCAATGTCTGAGACTGACTGGGGCAAGTGTTTATGTGTGTTGTGACACTAAGCAATTTTTTTCTTGTGAAACCTGAGACTCCGCAAGACTTTTTGAATCCAAGGTACGGGTCGCCTGATATATTTTACAAGGTTGTTTTTTCAATTAAGAGGCACCAGACGGGGTTGGGACAGCCCCCTTTCACCGTGAAATGAGATATTAACCCATCACAATGACTCCAAAGCTGTTTTGTTGAGGGAAAAATTCTGCCAAGTGCCTATTTAAATTATGAACTATTGTTAATATTTTGAAGTCCAGATATATGCAGCAGAGGTAACACATGCTATCTACAATTAACCCATGCAACTTTACTTAAATCTGAAATATGTACTCCTTTAATCACAATGAGCTCTTGTTGTGCTGCCTAAATTCAAGACAGTAGCGTTCCAATGACATTTTATTGGCTAAATGTCAGAATTTCAAACCTTGGTAACAGAGCTTGAGACAATAGTAGAAATATAATGGAGTGTTGATTTTAGTCAGAACTCAAGGAACAAACACATTCCACAAACCATGCCTGCCTTGATTATAAAGGACGCATTTTCCGCATTTCAGGTACCACATTATTTTCTCATTTCTTATAATTGAGAAGTAATGGGGGGAAGCTTTTCCATTGAATAAATTATATTTCTATTATAGTTTTTAAGTTAACCTTCTCACATGCTGATTAGGTGTAAATGCCACATAAACACAATCTCATTTATGTAGCAACATTATAGCTTGTTAATTTGTGTTCAAAACAAGTAATCCAGCCCCAGTTTACACTTAAGAGTGAAAAAAAGCTAATGAAAAAATCTCTTTTGTTGTGTGCTTGATTAGTTCTCCATATTTGTTGCCACTGGCACAAATCACAGACATATTACCACAAACAGACTTACTTATCTTTCAGTGTTTCTAAATGCCAGGTTTTACATACATAATCAGACTGGCCTCTTAAGATTACTGTAGGCTAATACATTTATTGATCTTCCGCTTATTCCCGTTAGGAGTCCCAGATGACTGGAACCTATCCCAACAACTTTGGGCCTTTGGTAGGATATACCCTGGACAATGCCCAGTTAGTCACGGGGCAGACCCTTAAACTCAAACAACTGACAACCATTCACTTTCACATTCATTCATTTGAGGCATAATTCACCAATACCCACATGTTTTGGGACGTTGAGAGGAAGAACCTGGACAGAACCCTTGGGGAATAATAGATGCAGACACAACAACAGTCTTGCTGTGAGACAGGAGTGCTAACCACTCAGTGCATGTTAACATTGGTCATACAAGTGATACTATTATTGTACTAGTTAGAACCATTACTCTTCAGTAAAAAGAAATTACACTGCAAAGAGAAATATATTTGACAAGAAAGTGCCTTCGGGTTTCAGGGTTTATTCGGGGAATAAAAAAGATGAGACAGCTATTTGTATTTAGACACACCTTGACTTTTTTCTGTCTTTGTTGTTTTGCTTCTTCTCCTACAGTTCACCCTCTTCTTGCTGCCTCCCTTTCCCCTTGCAGGTAACTCCGTGCGGATCAGCAAATTAATTTTGTGAGAATACATTAGCATTACGTATCCTCTGGCGCTGAAATATGTGTATATGTGTGCAAGTGTGCAGTACAGACATGATATCAAGGTGATAACAAGTGTGAATGTTGCACCACGGGGGGCAATTATAATTAGAACTCATTTTGGAAAAAGCTGTATAACTGCACACACAACACAGACTGGCCTATTTTCTTTGACTCAGCTAATTCCTTTATTCTAATCTGTACTCTTTTGCACGATGTGTATAATACTGCCTAGTATTTTTTGCACCACTTATATACATATAATCTACCAAATAAACTATCCTTTCAGCAGAATATTAATTTTTTTTAGAAAAACAATAGCTTGCTACTTGCTTCACGGTACAATTTTAGAAGGTTTGCAGCATGTCTTATTAAATTTAACTAACAGTTCCTTAGCCAGCTTTTTTGACAGTTGTGGTTTAAAAAGGTTGCATAGATTTAAAAAGGTGCATGTTCCTCCTGGCAGCGACAATGTAGGTCAGAAACTGCTCCATTTAGGCTAGATTTAAGAATGCTCAAGCATCTCTAATATAATGCATGTTTCCTCAAATGCAGAAATCTTGTGAATGATGATTGTGTACTGATTTAAGACTGATTTAAGTGTATAAAACCTGTATAAAACCTGTGTGAAACGGGCCACAGTCAGTTGCAAGGTGCCTCTAATGCAGAGAGAGACTGAGATTGGGTACAGTGGAAGGAAGATCGAGAAAAAGTGAACAAGTTAAAGAAGAGACATAGACTGTGGTGACAGATTGAGGGAGGGAAGAAAGGGACAACATGAGAGAAATTGGAAAAAACAGCACTGGAGAGAGGAGTGTGCTGACGAGACGTAGTGGAGCAGAAGAGGTGTGATGGATGGAGAGATGACAGGTGTGATGAAAGAGAAGAGGGAACCGGGGATGAGGAAAGGCAGATGGATCATCATGGTGTTACACTGCAGTGTGTGTTTGTGTGTGTTTTTGTGTGCTTCTTTCTCAGATGCTGTACATGTCAAGATATGAGGGAATCACTGAGGTTAGTATTTGAAGGTACGTATTCATTGTGTTGTTATGGCTTACTGTAAATAGAAGTATTTTAAATATGCCTTAAAGCTGCTGTAACTGAAAACTCATTCCTCCACGCTCCCTACCCCTGCCGCCCTACTTCCCCCATGACAACACAGCAATCTTCCTCTCTATAGTCTAAATTCTTCCGGCAATGCAAGATCTACATAAAACATTTGTTTTGTATCTATAAGAAGTTTCAGCAGAAACTGGTAATCAAGTACTAATAAAATATTAATGGATAAATAATTTTAGATACTGCATTGATATTGGCTGACGAAGCAGCAGCGTCTACAACCACCAAGATATGGACTAATGCTGTAGTAGGAGAATAGTAGATTACTTTGTAAAGCACCATTGACAATTATTGAGCTCGTTATTTGTACACCAATTCAAGACATAGCAAAATAAGTAAAGACATTAAATAGCTAGACAATATACTGTATAAAACCAAGGTCAAGAATTTATCATATTGAACAAGGGACTGCAGTAGCATTTTGATTTATTTTTGATTTTGTAGTCCCTATTGCTATTAGAATTCTAAAAAAAGAATCACTTAATTGCTACCCATACAAGTATGGCATCCTGTTTGTCCAAACTTTGTATAGTATCTCACATACAGGGTTGTCCAAAGGTGCAATTGAAAAATCCAGTGATAAAATAATTTCTGTAGAGTGGTGACTAAAACTCTCTGACATTCTCTTTCCAAAAGTTGATTTGGATGACAGTCAACTTTGCACTTCTTCCCTTGTTCACTTTCTCCATAAGACATGGCTCTTCCTTGACAAATGTTGTCCTTTGCGGGAACTCTCTATCAACACTGACAGGCCTTAGGGACACCTGCAGACTAGCAAGGACCTTACTCGTGATTCTAGAGAGAGCAACTCGCAATGCAGTTACATCCACAATATCCTGCAGGTTAATATTCCTCTGGACAATTACTACGTATCCATTTTGGTCAACATCATGTCGTTGAAACCTTTTCTAATCAGCCCCACTTCAGCTGATAACTCACCAGCAACCACCAGGCCATAACTCCACTCTCAGTCCCTCTGTTCCCTCTGGGCGCCAAAGTGGTAAAATGACATTCCCACCTTACACAGGACTCAACTGCCCGTGTGAAAAACTCATTTCTTGCAGAAACACCTCAAATTCCTCTCAGAGCTTCCCTGCCAGTCTCTTGACCTTGATCACACAGCTGTCATGTGGGAAAAAATATCCCTCCCCTGGGTTCTCATTTAATTTTTATCTGCAATGAGTGTATTGTGAAACCTTCCTTTTCCTATCAAGGATTTAGTGAGGAATTGAAGAGGCGATATCCAAAACAGAATGGTTGAATTCATAATTATGAAGGCTTTACATTGTATTTTTCACAGGGAACAACAGTATCATAAAGCCTTTGTGGTGCAGGTTAGCAGCTTTACCATCATACATAACATAACATATTGATAATGGTGTTACCAGGAGAATACAGTCACATGTATTGCCCATTTTGTTTGCACTCGCATAAACATTTATAGCTATTTCTTAAACTCACCTGTAACTAACAAACAGTCCATTTCAGTCCACTTCTCTCATACACTTACTGTGTCTGCATACCATCTGATGACAGAACTAACAAACAATCCATTTAGGTAGACTTTTGCTATTTAATGCTAAAGGAATTATCATAGAAAGTATTACTGTAAGAGAATTTAATTCTTAGATGAAACCATTTAATATCACAACTCACATGAGGGTTATTTGTTCTTTCCTCATCTTAACCAAGCGCTCATAATAATTATGTCTTTTCCCGACTCTGCTTTTATCACAGTCCTTTTAATCTGTTACATACACAACACAATTCCCAAACCCTAAACAAAATGGAAAGATCCACTCCAAAAAACAGAATTCAGGCTAAACTAAAGTATATTATGTTACCCTTTATTTGTTGATGATACTTAATGGATCATAACATCTCTGGTGAGAAAACAATGTCAAATGAACACAAACTGTTTCTCTTCAGCTGTATGATCTGTCTTACTAAAGATAATATGTGGAAGGGGATAAATGACTTGCAAAGGAAAATAAAGAGATGTCTTGATGGATAGATAGTGAGAAGACAAAATGAACACTGTTGGTATAGTATAGACCATAATGGGCGAGGAATGACAGTGTGCGCAGAGACCGAGGCTACCTGTGAAGTAAAGATGAAAGAGACAGAGACAAAATGTCAGAGGAGCGATGAAAACTACTGGCTTTAGCATATAGGGGGCAGTGTCACTCTGTCGGAGGTCCACAGGCAGATGGGAGAGGGATGGCAGAGGCAGTGAGAAAAAAAGGCAGAAGGAAGACAATGGGATAATGATGGTAGAGAAAAAGTATTTGTAAATTGCAGAAGAATGTGACAGGTGCACTGGATAGACACGATAAAAGAAGGGATACTGACTTTACAGCAGCTGAACACAAACTGATGCCTATCTATTATCATTTCAATAGAACGGTTCTATTGTTTTTCTGGGTTGCATGCCGTCACCTGATGTGATACTTGTAAATAAGCCCCGCTACACCTGTGCACATCTCTGCTTTACCATATGTGAGCATACTGTACACTGGTGCCTTTGCAGTATTGTACATGTAATGGTTAACAACCGCAGAAGGTAGAGAAAAAGCTTTGACTGCATCTGTCCTTGCTATGCCCTGTTGGATACAGACTTTACAGGGTATTAAACTGCACAACCAAGGCCTTCTCTGAGGCGTTTACAGATGTAAAGTCTCTCTGGTACCTGACTGCATCTGAATGCATTTTGCATGCACATTCAGAACTATTATTTATCACAAAGAAATAAAGACACGCATTTTCAAACAAGGGTGAATAAAAACTTTTCATGGTGTGATTTATAAAATTTTGTTGCATTTATCTGCAAATCTGCCTGATTTTAGATTCTTATTACTCATTCACAGATTACAGAAACAAATTTGGGAAATAAAAAGGTTGAATTTCTAATAAATAACAAACAAAAAAACAAATCTGTGTTTTTGAGTAATACTATTATAATTTCCTAATAAAACACTATAAACACTGTATGTAATTATACACACATTCACACGTAGAACGAGAATAAAAATGAATTCCATTAACCAAGAGCCAAACATATACTGTATTTACAGTAAGCATAGAGACTATTCGACACCACTGGTGTTTCAGACCATGTGTCGCCTGTCTGCTTGAAATAGTATGTTGTGTGTTTCACAGTGTTTTTGTGTAAATCTGATCTTTGCTCTGACCCTCTGAAATCACATCAGTTTTCTTTAAAATGTCTTTATTTCCCCTCCACTGTCGACCTGAAACAAAAAGTCTTTGTCGGTACGATACTTGCATACAAATATATTTAAGACACATATGCTCATATGCCCCGGGTACATGTCAGATGGGTATTCTGATCTAATAAGGAGCAACAACACAGATGTCACAACAGCTGATCCTATTTAACGTGACTGCCAGCACTCTGCATACAATGTGTGTTTGATTATACTGAAGTATAAGGAGAGGTATTCACTTGGCTTTCAGACATGATAAACTGTACTTTAGGCATAAATTAAGAAAAAGTGGATTATGTTATTTGAATTTTACTTGTCTTTACATAGCGTAAATGCCTTAAGTTCATTTTAATCAGTTCTTCACCAAGTCATCCACAATTCATTGCATGCATTGAACCCACACATTTACCATATTGAATTTATTTTGCAGTAACTGAAGGTCTTGCTGTGTTAGCACAAATTCATAATGTATGACCAAAACTGCTCTGTTTTAATTTTAGCCAGGAAAGCTTGTTCTTGGTTTAGCAAGACTGGGCTCAAGGCAAAATTCAAAAACTCGTTGATCTTCAATACTGTTTTATTTTCTTTTTCTCTTTAGAAGCCTGCTAACAAAACCCCATGGGGATGGTTTCTAAAACGCCATGTTTCACCAAAGTCATTAGGATCCATCCTCTGGGCTCCATTCATAGGTGTAACAAATGGTAAATTGACTACATTCATTTACCAGTCACATGCTAATGGCACAGAGCCAGCTTGCTGTGGATGCTTACGCCACTGGGAGCAATTTGTGATGCAGCGTTACATTATATGCACACATGCTGTATGACAACCCACTCTACACATGAAAATACAATTCACCAACGCTGCAAAATACTCAATAACCTCGGAACAATCCCACTGGTATTGGGGGCATATTAAAACAAGATCACTGTACTCCACTGACAATAATGTTTTAGCATTGTGTCAGTGCCCTGGACTATCAGCAATCAACCAGCAAGAGCAGGAACATGGAAAATAAGTGATGATAATAATATCCTAGACCTTGACTTATGATAAAAGGTAACAACAAGGATGAGGGAAATAATCATAATCAAATGTATTAAATGCTACATGAACGTCCAGCAGAAATGATGACATAAATAGAGTAAATGTTTGTCATTGAGGCATTTTTGTCCTATGCGTATTGTGGGAAGGCTGTGTCCTTGATTTGATTGACAGGGATTAGAGTGATCTTCCTCAGATGATAGCGCCTGATGACATTATACAAACTATGTCTGTGTGTATGTGAGGTGTGTGTGAATGCCACAGTGTCCAGGGAGACAATTACATGGTGAAAAGAAAAGGTAATAGGCTCTTTTTTGTTTTCCACTCTGGGTGTCTATCCTGAGGGGGTACTGATACCTCCCCCATAAATATGTCATAAACCATTTGTAGCAAACAGTATTATGGAACTTTGTTGTACACACACATTAAGCATTGAACATTTGCTTCTTTTAGGAGGTTTGACCAAAGATACAGCAGCTTTGATGACTTGCTTCACCAACAACAATGAAGCTAACATTGGTTGTATGGTTATGCTGTAAGGAATAGTATGCTAGTATTATGTTTTGTTTTGAATAGCACTATTTACTGTGTGACTCACTAGTCTGCATAAATGGCTGGATGAGGAGCCACCAGATGTTTTAATGTGGTATGAGAAAATCATGTCATTGATGTTATTGTGAGAATTAGATCTAATGTCCTTAAAAGTTCTCTGGGCACATTTGTGTAAAACTGGGCTCCAATTGCCTCATATTTTAATGAAGAATAGACAAGAGTTATTCATTCATTTTCTACCGCTTTGTCCCGTTAGGGGTCACGGGTGACTGGAGCCTATCCCACCAGCTTTGGGCCTGAGGCGGGGTACACCCTGGACAGTGGCCAGTTAGTCGCAGGGCTAGAGACAGACAGTGACAGACAACCATTCACTCTCACATTCATTCACTAGGGACACTTTAGAGTTGCCAATTAACCTGTACATGCATGTCTTTGGACGGTGGGAGGAAGCCGGAGTACCCGGAGAGAACCCACGGTAACACGTGGAGGACATGCAGACTCCTCACAGAAAGACCAGAGTCGGCCGAGAATGTTTGAGCCGGTCAGGTTTTGAACTCACGGCCTTCTTGCTGTGAAGCAGGAGTGCTAACCACTCTGCCACATGCACCCCTAGAGTTACCCAGATTTGGAAAATAGATTAAACCCCAGATAGTATTGTAAAAGCAATAATTTGTTGAAAAAATAAATAAAAATAATAATAATAAAACAGTATTTATGATGCCATTTACTGTTTATTATAGAAGTATTAAATAGATGAGAATATTCAGGAGGACACTTGTGAAATGAGGATAAATACTGTCAGTTCAATCCTGTGATGTTTACTAAGGAGGAGATGCTAAGCTTTAGTTGGGGGTGAGGGGAGTCTGAGATGGAGACGGCAAAAAGAAAATCCGGTAGTGGAGCTTTAAGTCTGAAAATACTTCTTGCTCAAGAAGTGTGAAAAGTTGTGTTGATTCAACTGGTTCTGGTCAGATACAACAGATGGTAATTCCCCTTATAACTCAGAGTAGTGGAGTCTCTGTGACTCTGTGGTGCACTGTGCTATTGACAGGTTAATCTTACTGTTTTATATCAAGAAATTGATAATAACCCAATCAATAAACAGTCAACATCAAGCGAGAATGATTTTGTTCAAAAAAAGAGGACAAAGTTGCAAAACAAATGGTGACAAATAGAGAAAGAAAGTTAAGTGATAAAAGATGGGCAAGTAGATTGGACAATAGAGAGCTGGGGAAGATTGAATCAGAGGACAAGGTGAAAGGGTGTCAAATGGTAAGAGCAGGCAGGACTATTAGAAGAGGAGCAGATAGAGTGAAAAAAGGCCTACAAGATGAAGGGGAGAGCAAAAGAGCGATTGGATTGGAGGACAAGATGGAAGGGTGTCAAAGGGCATTATTAAAGGCAGATAAATACTGATGGATGGCTAGATAGCTATATACAATAGATAAATAGATATGTAATGGAGCAACCAGTAAAGTGAGGGAAGGCGAGTGAAGGGTTGAGGGTCAGCAGTGCTAAAACGAAGGAGGGATGAAAGAAAAAGATGACAGAGAGGAGAAGAAATGAGAAAATGAACGAATGAGGAATAAAGTCGAGCAAAAGATGAGCAGAAAATTGGGTCAACGAGGTAAGATGGAAAGATGAGAGTGAGACGAAAATCTAAAGGTGACAGACAGTAAAGAACAGAGGAGAAGAAACAGGGAGAGGTGAAAGAGTGGCACAAACGAGGGAAGGAGGAAGGGAAGAAACTGGGAGAGGTGGCTATTGCTTGTGCTACATTAGAGATAATGTGTAGATCAATACTGAAGAAAGCTAAATGGCTCACATGTCAGTAATTGAGAAACATGAGGAAAAACAAGAAGAAAATGTCAGAAAAGTGAATAATGATCAATCAGTGAGCTTTAGCCAAAGGCTGAAGCACTGTATGGATGGGTTTAATAAGGCTGCCTTATAGCAACATAGATATTTATTCTTCAAGTAAATTGTATGCTTCCATATAGCTCATAAAAAACTAAAACAAAATTATTTTTGGTATTTGTGTGTGCAAATAAAGCCATTGTTTCAGTAAATTTATCAAATGTTGGCAACCTTTCTGTTTTTTTTTTTGTCACTATTACATTAGTAAACAGAGTGTGCTTACGTAGACCTAACAGTTTACCATAAAATTCAATAAAAAAGCACAAATATATTTTACAACTTAAAACCAAAAGGATTGGTTCACACACCTCTCAGTGGAGCACGCTTTTCGGATATACTTTAGGACAATTGTAGTAATACATGTCTAACTTAGAGGACATCATTATAATCAAATTCAGAGCAATTTAGCAAGAAAGGTGTGGAAGCCAAGACAAGAAATTTAAATAAAAAGGAAAACTTAAAATAGCCTTGTAATAATGTCACCTTTATGATGTTAAGTCTGTGTTTTGTCCTTGCACTGAGTCACTGAGTGGCTGTAACCTCATTACAGCCATTCCTGTTATTCTCAAATTAGTAAATTGGAGAATGAGGCATTTTAAACAGCTAATTAATTGTAAATGTAATTAAAACGTCTTGAAACTAACCTGTCAGCATTTTTGTCAAATACTATCAAAGATGTATTTTCAATGTGCGGGATACTTCCATACTTTGCTGCTTCCCTCTGGATTTTACAATATTTTCTACTGTCAACAATGCAAGCAAAGATGTTTTTTTGCTTTCACCACTGCTTTAATTTCCCAGCCGCTCTTTCCCCTTTTCAATCTCTCCTCGTCCCTCCATCTCAGACTTCTTCCCTGCAGACCTCTTTGCATTAAAGCTAAACCATTCATTGATTCTTCTCTAAACAAACACACATATGTATTCAGCACAGCAATACACCACTGGGGCCATATTGCAGAGCTTAATAGTTCTAGCGTTGTGTGTGTGACTGCGTCAGTGTAAGCACCTTCACTCATAACGTCTCAAGTCAGAGGGGACACCTTAGTTCAGAATCACAACAAAAAAATAAACAGATCGGATACATCAGCCAACAGGTGGGATGTGTCCGGTAGTTAGTCCCCCAGGACAATGACATACATACACCGCCAACTATTCTTTAATATTTTAAGTTTAAGTCCAATCCATTTAGGAATAGTTTCACCTGGGGACATTGTGTGATTGAGAAACTGCTTCTTACCATCTGGGTTTTATAAGATATGTGAAGTCTGTTGTAGTCCCCAGTGAGCAGTAAAGAGAGTAGAATCTGTTAAAAGACATGTACCTGATGGATGCTGCCATGCATCATCATTAGAGATTTGTCTTACGTAATTAGTGTCAGATAGATTTGATCTTTTTAAAGTTTTTCCTGATTTCTTTGGTCCACTGGACTGGCCAAGTGTCACATCCTCTCATAATGTCATTATAGTTTCTTTAAGGAACTGTCAGGATAGCTGATTAAATATTCACTTGTGAATTCCTGTCTGCTCTCCTTAACGCTCCTCTCCTCTGGACACACTGCGAATGGCTAACTTTCACTTTCTGGAAAGAGTAGGTGTTAATAGGTAAAAATATTTACATTGTCTCAGGGCAATTAAAAAAATAAAAGTTACATTACTCAACTTGTCCTTGTATCTATAACTTGTTTATATAACCTCATTAAAGTAAGGACTGGATTTTCTGTTAGATTCTTAAATCTCTTCTTCTTAAATGTAATTGTTATTCATTTAACAGCAGGGGCGTAGCACACCCAAAGTTTTGATGCAGAAATATTTTGAAAGCCTTTCCAAAAGAGTTTAAGTTTGACTTTATTGTAGACTTGTATAAATGGGAGCTGTGCTTTTTACAGGTTTGTTGACACTAAAATCAGAGCCACAATAAAAAAGCCTATCCTATTTGATGGAGATGAAATAAATGTCTAATCAAGGTGACAGATGACATTCAGGGACGTCCCAGTGAGTGTCAGAGAGGGGCCACTGTCCTAAACAAATCTCCTACCAGTCACTGACATACATTAGAGCCATTAACGGCCTTAAACCTATTTTTCTTTAGAAGATTATTTCAATTTAATTATATATATATATATAAAAACTGATCTTGAAATTAAGTTTGTAAGAATGTAATCAACATAATTATATTTTTTCCTCACACTTGGAAGATTTTGTGAAAACAAAATTCTAACAGTGGGTTTTAAAGATCAGTATTCAGCACAGGTTTAAGTGATAAGATCTGTCTTAAAGTGCACTATGTTTTGATGGTGTTTACATGTGGAATAACAAAACAATTCTTTCACTACAATTATTTGTTAAATTTAAAAAAAAATTACAAACAACAATTGGATCTTACAAAAAAAAAAAAAAAATAAAACTTTAAATGGTGTTGTAGAGCATGTTAGGATTCTGTGTTTTGTTCCTCTCCCCGTCCTCTTTGTGTTTCCCTTTAGAGCTGGTGTGGGGCAGAAGGTGTGGCTGACTTGCCGCAGCAGATGAGACTCACCTGTGTATCTCCATAATCTGTCTGCCTACAAGGGCCTGCCTCTCAAACCACCAGGTTCCCAGAAAATTCTGTCTCATGTGGTAGGGCTTGTCACCCAAATTATTTCTGTAGTGAGAAGATTTGTTTGCGTCATATTATTCCCTTGTACTTAAGTATCTATGGTATAATAACATGAGGACTTTCTCACTGTGAGTTTAACTTATGAGCTTTTACAATGACCTCAAAATCTTGCCATATACTGTAGGTTGATGTTTATATTGATTCAATCCTAATATAAATTTACCTATTCTAACAACATAAGAATCTTAATGGAATCTCTCTTTCCTACAAGAGAAGTTTAAACAAGATATAATGTATATGTCAGAAATAACCTGGATCTTCAAAAGCAATATAAAGGATTTTGGTCATGTAAAATTTACTGACATTACATTTATTTATTTAGCTGCCGCTTTTATCCAAAGCGACTTACATTAAGTTTCAATTCACCAGTGTTACAGCTGGAACACCACTGGAGGCAAGGAGGGTTAGGTGCCCAAGGACACAATGACAGTATAAACTGTGGGAAGAGTGGGAATCAAACCACCAACCCTCCGGTTGAGGAACAACTGCTCTGCCACTGAGCCAATGCCCCCTCCCCCCTACCCCCCAACATTAAGCAACAAAAGACTGTGGGTGTCGTTCATTTGTTTGTATGATCAAAAGACATGATGAGACATAAACCACGGCTACTGTTTCTATCTAACAGGAAACTAACATTAAGATCTTGTTTCTTGCCATTTGCCATGTGTCTCTAACATTATGGAGATTTTAATAACACATTTATTATTTCACCAGAAATCACATGTACTGTATATAGAAGTATTTGCTAACTTTATAAAAACAATGTTGTAAGCCATAATTATGTATTTTATGTTTTTCTGTTCCTGTTTTGGACAACACATTGCATCAGTCAGAGTGAGGCTCTGTCTACCTGCAGATAGTTAATGCTCTTATTTATGTCCTTTGCCTTAAGGCATGTCCTATATAACCACATTCACACACTCCCGGGACAAGGGAGATTAAGACTTTCTGGTTATTGCCACAGGCATTAACAGAAAAACACAAGGAGGAGGCACAAGTAACCAATTAATCCTACAATGTGTGCACAAGTACTAATCAAGCAAGTATTAACATTATATCAGCCTATTTTCATTATTATGTTATAGAAGTTGCCTATTAATTGGTCTATAAGCTTATTTTTCTGTAAAAATTACGTTTTGCAAGTTTAGTAAGTGAGCGTAATGTGCTGTAACACAAGTTGCCATAATACTAATTCATATAATTGTGTACTTTAATTGTTAGCTTATGCCTTTTAAAGTCACTGTACTCCCCATTTGATGTGAATCTGATTCATGAGCATGTCACCAACCACACCTCTGCCCGCCTCCTCTCCATCATTCTCCGCTGTCACCTGGGCAAGGCTATTGGCTGCCACTGTAATAAACAATGTTTTTTTTATTTTTTTTTTATAACCCACATACACAGGATTAATGTGCTTGATAATTAGGATGTTGATAAATGGATACATCACAGTGTGCTCTGTGTATTTGTTTGTGGTTACAGTATGCATGCCTTAATATGGCACTTGTAATAGATGCACTGATGGGTTCATTTATCACTCCTATCAGTATGAAACACTTGTGGTGTTCTGGTTCACTGTGCCTGTGTGTTATCTGTCAAACAAATTGTGGCCTTTTAGAGATTGTTTTAACATCGTCTTTCTCTTAAGGCCGATGGTCAGCTGTTAGCAGGCTACTTTCTAAATTATTTAATGTTTTTTCACATTGTATGAAGATTGAGCACACGTAGCGGACGTTTTGATGAAGTGTTTTTTTGTGTGCATTAAAGAAAGAGAGTCTGTGTTTGTAGTATCTATATCTAAAAAGCATTTCTTACAATAAAAGCCTGTTGTGCAGTGTGGACAAAATTGATTTAGCCATTGCCTCAATGCCTTTATTGGAAAATGAAGACGATTTTCTTTGTGTTGGGCAGTGGGAATGACTTGGCATAAAGAACAGGGTTAGTTCGTTTCATGGTATAAAGCAAAGTGGGTCAAATACCCCTTAGTCAGTAGTTTGTAGCTTGGTTGGTTGGTTACTAACTTTTACCATTTTTAACACAAAACAAATATTACATGGTACACATGCTAGTCATAAATCAGGTTCATCACATTTATGTCTCTGTCCCAGTTTGTATAGTTTGTTTTTATACAGTCTATGGTTGTACCTCTTGGCACTGTTAAGTGATAGCAGGTTTTGTTGTCGGTTTTTGAATGCATCTCTGTGTCTCAACAGGAAAACTGCAGGGCAAATGTTTGACCTGGAAAGATATTACATTCAGAATTGTAAAAGTATATCCAATGAAACAGTAGTGGCTCTCTGCACATTTATTTTCCTCCATCCCCCTTGGCTCTCTGTTCCTCAACTGCAGTATCTGTTAACCAGATAATTTACTGCAGATGGCCTGCACCGCTGTCAGGATGTGTGTCTGGGTGTCTGGGTGTCAAAGTATGTCAAGGTTGTTACAGTCAATTTCAACTAAAATGCCAGTCATCTTGTACTTGTACAGCTGTGATAGTGCATTGTTTGACACTCTGAAATTATATAAATGTCACAGTTACATGTAGAAACAGCTCACCTCTGTCCTGAATCTTAAAGCATTAGGATACAATAGAAATAGTAACAAGGTAATGTAATAATAACATGATGACAACACTGAAGTGGCCTGAGACATACACTTCCATTCATAAGATAAGACTTTAAGTTTATTCTTGTAAGTTTCAATAAAATTGACGCAGTATTTAATGCAACTTGATGAACATTTAATACAATCTGCCAACCTGCCACTGACAGCACATTAGTTCCTCAGTGTCAAACTTACATACTCTTAACAGTTTGCTGTAGCAGGATTACTTTACAAATCATTGAATTATGCAACTAATTATCATCTGGTAAGTTCAAAGTTTTTCTACAGTCATGGGATCTAGCCAAGAAGACCCTCACAGAACACTGAGAAGTGATAGGACAAACGAGATCATGACCATACCTTGTACTTGAGTTTAGAAGCATGCATCAGAATAATGTCAACGTTTTATGTGCAACTAGAGATTTGGAATCAATGTCTAGTCACCACATTTGCCCACCATGACTAATGGTGTGCATGTCAGTGTACAAACAGTGATGGGGAGTTTGCAGAAAAGTCTATTAATGTTCATTTACCTTCAGCTGTGGAACAAGACAATCTTTCTGTCTGTCACTCGGAGGATTTGTCAGCCAACTGAGACACTCCCAATAGGTGGGTGCACTTTCACCACTCACTTCCTGTGGTTGCGATTCTTTTGCCTCTTTCATGTGCCGTTATGATCAAAAAGTGACAGCAGTCCCCTGTGGCAGAGAAAAAACAAACACCCTGGGTCAGAAATTTCTTGTGAAAGCCGGCATGTGTGGCTGCGTATTTGTGAATGTGTATGGGTGTGTTTGTTTGGGCGACATGCAGTGACGGTGACAGCAGGGGAACAGAGACATAAAAGGATACAAGCACAGTTAATGTCTGCCATAGAGACATAGGTGGACATGAGAAATTAGAGACAGAACACAATATGAAAGAAGATGGCCTGGTTCATGGCAGCGTGCCTCGATTAAGGCTCTTTTTCTTATTTTATCAGTGTCCCTATTTTATGACCTTATGGGTAGCATTCTTAGTTTTTTTTCTTATAAGTAAGCTATGAGAACTGACAGTTTTTAATCTGACATTATGTGCTTAGAAACTTGGTATGGTATCTCAAAAAAATCAACTTCTGAACAATTTTTTGCTTTTAAGGCCTATGTTATCTTTTCTTTTGTATAAGAAAGCAAATTAAAAATATAAATGATACAATAAAGATAATAATAAAACATAATTTATAAAGTGCGAAGCAACATTGAGGTGGGATTAGTACCGTATTTTGGATACTTCTCATTTCTTAAATAATTTAAATCCCTTGTGACTATACACATAACTTACAAAGAAAAATCTATTATATTGTAAATATTTCATGGCTTCACGCTTCAGCGGCAAAGCCACATCTGTCTTTTGATTACCCTTGTATTGTAAGTAAATGCTTCCCTTGAAACATTTCTGTTTTTTTATTTGAAAGTCATTATGTTCAATACAGCAAAATAATTCCTCTCATCTCAAATCACCAGGACCCAAAATGTATTTAATATGAAGGGCCCTCCTTCACTACATCCAGTAATAAAGAAATTATTTGCATAATATTCATTTTATACCAGCTTATAGACAATAAAAGAACGTGAAAAATGAGTAAAACAATTGAAATCCCTTTACACTTTTCATAGACCCACTGCAAAATGAAAGGAATCCAATTCCATTCACATTCTGCTTTCCAATCTAGTATCTCCTTCTCACCTACACAAGCATTAGCAATTACAGTGTAGCAGATGTCAGCCTGAGAAAAGAACAGCTGATGCCCACATGCATGCTCATAGAGCCGTACAAAATAAAGAGTCCCAAATCAGGATTTAAGAACATCAGCTTTTGTTAAACTAAGTGGCAATAAGTAACTGGTCTCTCATGTTGGCGTAAGATATGCTGCCAACAACTTCAATACACTTTGGCTATGATTACACAGTCTCTTTATTTCAAGGTATTATCCACAAGGTTGTAGACACCTCTCCTGCCCTGCATGGGGTTGAAGACACTGACATTCTGAAACATCCTTTGGCCAGGCTTTAGTTTTTTGTCACCTTTTGTATGTCCTTGAGCAACAAAAAAACAACAGCTATCCTCTTTGTCATGTAAACATCTGACTTAGGTCACACAATGCTTAATGCTGTCTGAACATTTATTACGTTGCACATTGTGGCATTATCATCATCATCTGCCTCTACTCCTGTAAAGCTAAAGCTGGTCATATCCTTATGATAGGGAGATCATTGTGATGTTTTGCATTGGTAATATAATATGGAGCTGTCATATGCTCTGGATATGATATAAGTGTGTCCAGCAGTCTTAGAGTTGATCTCGTCATGTCTTCATCTAACTATCCTGGATATTGGGGAAATTAACAAACAAAACCTGTTGATAATGTAAAATGACTATTGATTTCTTGAAATGAATTAAAAATTCATTAGCCCAAAGACAAATGGTGCCCTGTTGACCTCTTTAGGTTTCTCGGTGGAAGTGTACAGCTCCCAAAAGAACATTTACAGCTTTAACTGCTTTATAGGGTTAGATAACTGATGGAAGGGAGGGTAAAAGCTATTTATTGTTAGCTTTGGGTCCATAGGTGATGTGTTAAGGCTTATAGGATGTGGACTGGAAAGAACAATAGATCCAGTCCAAATGCACACAGACATCTATGGTGTATTGATGTTGGCAGGGATTTAATTGTCTTATGTAACAAAAACAAGTCAGATACAGTAAATGCAGACTACACATAAAAAAAAATAGTTTTAAAGAGAAAAAACACCAAGCTGTTCACCAACAATTAGCAACTGTATTGATGCCGACCACAATGCAATTTCTCATGTGGGTTGTGTCATTTCCTTTGTCATTTCCTGCATAGTGTGACCTCCTGAACATTTTTTTTGGCAGCTGCAAATTAACGTGTTATTGCAAAACTTCTGCACACATTTTTAAGAGAATGATGCAAAATACTATTTTTAAGGACAGACCCTTAAGGATTCAAGAGAGTGATTATATGCAGTGGGGACACAACATGCTTTGTGTTTTCACACAGAATTGACTTTGTTGCAGTGGATAAAAGGGCAACAAGGTTTAATTGTAGCCTTTGGCAATACCTTTGTGTCATTGTTGCAAGAAAATTAGTAATGTTCCCCTTACTTTCTATTTCACAATCCCACAAACACAAATACACAGAAGCACCTATCGCTACAGGGCTTGCCTGATATGCTACAATATTGATACTGATAGCCTACAAATATTTTGTAAAATAACTTAATGATACATGCTATATGTTCAATTTCAACCAATAGAAAGCTGTTTGTTTTGAGAGATGTTTCAACTGTTTCTGCACTTTTAGGCTGATGATTACATGTAAACACACTGGTTGTATTTACTTTAGACTAGTCTATCAACTTTTTGTCTATTCACTCACCTGTCATTTGTGTAATTCATTTGACAAATAAAGCAGAAGATAATAGGTGTTTTTTCCTCTGAACATAAAATGAGAATTCCATAAAAATGTTTCTTATAATCATTTGCGTGTGAGTAAAAAAGTGTCAAATCACTCAACACAAGCCCTAGTACGCTGCCCGTGGGAATCACAGCTACAATATTTATTATCAAAGCAGTCCTTCAACTCATAAAATATGTTGTTTTCAAAGTAGTTAACTTTTTATTTCCATGAATTTGCAGTGACAACTAAATTTGAGTATTTGGCAGGGATCACAAAGAGCTCCCGTGCCAAGCTGTGATTCCTAAATACACTGAAAATGAGTGTCTGAAACAAGATCTCTGTTAGAGGTCGGTAAACCTTGCATGTCTGAAGAAACAGTATAAACAACATCAATGGGTGGATCTATTAAAAGCAGTCAAATATGCAATATAAGCACACTGATTGCTGAATGTAGGCCGTTTCTACTTTCTACTTTAATTAAAATCCTTTTGTGATCTTGCAAATGCATGCCAACTTGTAAAGCAGCAGTATATATTTTTTTTAAATGGCATATTTTTAGGAAATAGTTTGACAGTTCTACGTTGAAACATTTGCCTTGAGACCCTGAGCGAAGCACTGGTTGAAGAAATTAAGCTATACATTATTAAATCTTAATATAACAATACAATATTAAACGGTGCTGTGTGGTACTTAATCTTTTTTAATTGGATGACCAGTCATTATGCACAACAAAACTAAATTAAATGTTAAAAGTTATCAAGTCAAAGAGTCAGTTCATTGGATTAAATGGAATAAAAATGAAGTCAAAGTTATTAATTTGGTGTGCATCAATAATTGCACAGTTAAAAGTCCTCCAGAGTTTAATTATAACACCTTTATGAGGGATGCATATCTGTCTGTCTCATTTACAGGCCTGTCACAGAAACATAACTATGGACAACAATGGCATACATTTGTACCACCACCTTTTATGTATTTTTGTCCTTATTTTCTCTCAGAAAAAGGAAAAAGTTGATGTAAAAAAGTTTATTTCTATATAACAGAAACTTATGATTATTTGACTTTGGGGGATTTATTATGAGTACTTTTATGCTTTTGCTGGAAGTGAGAACATTTAACAACAAAGGATCCTTTCCTTCAAATTTAAAAATCCCCAAAACTCATTTGCAGATCTCATATCCCCAACACTCAATTTTTGTTCGCATTCAGCAGTCATTGACAGAGACAACATGCTGTCACCATAGTAACTGCCTCTCCCCTTTCCCTGTGTTGAATGCTGGTATTAACCTGAGAACAATCACATTCTATGTCAGAAATTGGCTTCAGTTATTGCTGCGTTTGTTGCAAAAATGAAACATATAAAATAAAAATAATATACAATATATACAAAGTCATCATTATGCATTAATGCTTAATTAATAATATAGAATAGAGCTGTCATAAACAGATCATTTTCTTACAAAAAACAATCTAGGCCTATTTTACTGTCAGTGTCACACAATCATGTTCCTTCACTGAAGAAACCCTGGGATAACATTAGGGTTGAAGTTCTCAGGAAATATATTTGATGTGCCGCTGTACCTGCTGCAAAATGTGGACATACCAAATATTAAAGTTAAAAGAGGATTAAAAACAGTAGGACTCACTTTATCTGATATTTGTTGTGCTCAGAGCAGGCTTCATGAACAATATGAAATGAAATCATGTTATGGAGGCAAAAAGGATCAGTATTTTTGAATCTGTGAGGTGTTCAGATAATTTTTGCCACCACTGTAAATCAGCATAAACTTGTTTTTGTGCATTTGTGATGAAGTCATCAACACCCTCTTTCCATTTTCCTTGTTTGGTTTCAGTAGAATAAGTTGTTGCTCACAGATGAGCTTTGTGCTCATTGATATAGATCGATAAACAATTACTGCTCTCTTCGCCTGCTGAAGTTTCATTGAGCTTCTCTCTTTACCTGTGGTGAGAGAGGCCTACATGGTTCAACGAGGAAGCACCACACACACAAATAAAGAAAAGCACCACTGAAATTGGAAAGATAATTAAGCATCTCAATTTTTTATTATTTTTCCAAAGGTTTAGTCAATTCAATAAATATATTTGCAACAATGAAACATTCACTGTGTGTTAAACAAAATGCAGAAGCTTGTGTCCATGGAGGTTGACATGACCTTTTTACGCAAACTTGACATGACTTTTCTAACTAAACCTTTGGTGAAGTACTAGACCATGACCATATTTGGCAACTGTGAGGCTAGATAAGATCACCTGCAGGAGATTAAAAGCCTTTATTGCAAGTTACTATTAAATTATTATATTATTTAATATTTTTGTGCAAGAGTAAGATTACTACACTGTGTAGTTTATTCACTGTAAATGGTTTTGTATCCTTCACACATTGTTTCTACCCAATGCCAAGTGTCTTCTTAAAATCTTACAATAACCTTGACAAAGCTGTTTATGACTATAGTAAATGGCACTGCAAAACAAATCTCATATTACAGAGAAAAGCAATGAGTCACACCCAGTCATTAAAGAGAGATATAAACAAATGAAAAAGAATAAACCTCAGATAAAGATAATAGTGTCACTGGTCTTGTTTATTGTCAGCAACATAAAGGCACAGCTAGCCACTAATTAGCTTTGAAAAATTGATTAGTGTCAGCATTTGCCTAAAGTTGATGACATTTAGAAAACACAGGCTATAGAGACAGTATTCCCACTGCACCGATCAACTTTCTGCAGCATAACTTTTACACGAGGACAGGGTGAAGACTGTGTGGAATATTCATCAAAAAGAAAGCACTTCTGAATGCTGAAGTTTGAAGACAAGACTTTCTCTATTGCTTTTTGAGGCTGGCAGTGCACAAGAAGGGGTTTATTTCGATCCTTCAATCAGCACTAGGTGGAGTATGTGCTGAGCAGAGCTTAGAGTAAAGACAACAGACAGAATTTCTAACAGAAGGCATGAGGAAAAGCTTGTATAGTTGTGTTCAGGGGCTTTTGTTTGCTTGTCAATGGTGTTGTGATTTGCACAGAAAGAAAAAAAAAAATATATTGGGTAATATAGTCATTCCATAGGAGTTATGAGAGTGTCTTTGAATATGTCAACCGCAGACTCATTCTTAAGCTGTCTAAGCTTAAGAACACCTCAAAAAAACTATATTAAAAGAAGCCACCAGTGATGAATGTGCATGTACAATGGATATATAAAGTTATATAACAACATTCTGGACAAGATAGCTGTTTTACTAGTTAAAAATTTGTTTGTAGCTTTAGCCATTTATTTGCAGCACATGGCCATATACAGAATATGTATATAAATAAAATGTGGCTTTTAGCAAATAAATGAGTCCACTTTTACACCACATCCAGTGATTGTACATTTTTCACAGTCACTATTTTGTACTCTAGTTTTCTTATTCCAATACACAACTCTCTGGGGAGACACAGTAGTGGTATTCATACATACAATCATAATTGTAGCTGGTGAGTGCAATTCAGGACATGTAAACAAATGAGGAATGAGTGATTGACTAAAAGTGAAGAAGTGCTTTCAGGGTGGGCACAGAAATGCAGTATAACTACCTACACATCTGGTTTTGTGGTTTTATAGAAATATTAATTCATATTAATGAATGTGTTAGTTCTACAGTGGCAGAAAGAATCTCAAAGTGCTTTTTAAAGAGTTTTGTTGTTGCATTGACATTTTGCAGATTGCATGTCTATAACACCTGGGCAATAAATAAGGTACCAATTGAATTGTCCCTCTTATTGTACATGTAACATTTGAGTTTAATGATGAAAATAAATAAGTTAAGTCAATGCATAATTTACTACTTTTAATGGTTGACCACATTAGAAAATACATCCTTATCCCTTCTTTTTTTGTAGAGTACTTTGAATAGCTGTATGTAGGATTTTTGCTATACAAGGAAACTTGTCTTGCCATCCTTAACAGATTAATTTGTCTTTTTTTAAACTAACAGTATTTTTGAAGATTGATTTTATGCTGGTAAAAAAAAACAAAAAAAAATGGTGCCTTCAGTTAATTATGAATCAGCCTTAAGTATGAGTGGAGGGGATGATGAATTGGGAGCCTTGGGAAAAGAAAAAATACTTTAATATCACATTAAGTCTCAGAAATCTGACAGAGGACCTACAAAAAAATGGCAGTTGATGAGGAAATGTGTGCAAGTGGAAATGCCTTTGTGTTGGGACAAAAATCTACACCACACATATTTTCTTCTGTATCGTACATCACACATTTTTTAAATATGCTGCTCGCTGGACACCATCTGTTTACTCTACAAACAATTCTACTGAAGTGCTTAAAATTAGTAGAGTCCAGCTTGAACTTGGCTTGAAATACATTGTTAATATATTTTCTGAGTCTTGGATTTAGAGGATTTTAAATCAGCGCACAACTAATAAATTAAACTGTTATTAAATATATTATTGTTTCTGTAATGTGGTCCACATTTTAATATGTACAAAACAAAAGTTTAAATTGAATTTATCTTATTGGCCAATCAAAAGAGGTCTGATGCACCCCAAATAAAAGTAATGAGCAGTTTCCTTCAGCTTTTCATTCTAACAGTTGAAGGCTGTTTTGTTGTGATAAATAGTTGTTTCTTGTGACAGTGATAATCCAAGATGAAATGCTGAATGATGTTCTTTTTCTCAAAAACAAGCTACTGCTTATTATCAACAGCTCTTTTAGACATAATTGGTGTCTTCCAGTTCTTGCTTTGTGATTGTAAAACAATGCATTTACTGTCTGCATGGCATTAAATGTGCCATTAAAGATTGTGTCCATACAAACTGGTTCAGTTGTCTGACTTTAAAGTTTAGAATAGGAAAAAACAAAAACAACATACTTCTACTGTTTATTGCAGTAGTATACAGCTAAACCTCCAGCCTTGGACCTCTCTAATTTATTCACTTTTAAGGTAACATGACAACCTTCAGGTGTTACCTGTACCACTCATTAGAAACGTTCACTTTACAGGGCACACAGTATTCCAACTGTGTCATTGTCAATGTCCTTCAACTATAGGAGTGTAATGTAAAACTAGCTCCCTGATCCATGCCATTTTATTTACTGTAGTCTGAATTGGGCTTGATGCAATAGCCAAAATGACTGGCAAAGCGGTCTGCCAACCCACTGCATCACTGTCTGACTTGAGATTTTCAGCAGCTCACAACGTGAACTATGAAAAACATAGCCTAATTCAGATCGCTATCTCCTGACAGTATATTTAACACAGATCTTGCCTCTTTAAACTAGTGTCAACGACTTATGTTAATCAATGATTTCCTCTCCTGTGAACAAGTGCAGACAGAAATCAGCTAAATCCCAGTACAGCGCTGTCCCAGTGTTAACAAGTGTTATAGCCACGCCATTTTGCTGCAACACAAAACATATTTTAGCTTCAAATTTTTTTTTACCCAATTTCATTTCTACAATCAAGTCCACTGGCCCGAAAAGTAATGGTTTGTGTTTTTGTCATGCTGTATTTATTTTTTTGGGTTGCTCAGTAACTCAAAACTGATGCAAATAAACAGATGCAGAGACACACACCAATTCAGCCAGTGGCAAGGGATGTTCTGGCTTTAGGTACACACTCAAATTACTTTGGTCAGCTCATGTTGTGAATCTATTAAGGTAGATTTACATTTTTATATATACATTCCTACATGTAGGCACACTCAGACACAAGTGTATATGTATAGATATAGATATAGATATATACTGTATATATTCATGTATACTCTCTCTCCTCACAGCTGGAGGTGAAAAAGGTTGAATCATTTACTTTTTTGATGCTTTTGGGAGGATTTAAAGACATTCCACTGGTTCCTCTCGGGTCTGCACTATGTGTGTGTTCAATAGTACGGTAGTTTAAGTGTGACAGTACTTTGGCAGGTCTGGGAAGATGGCCCGAGGATGTTTCTCGGCTTAAGAGTTGAATTATCTTCCTTTCTGTCTGTGTTTGCACACAGTGTAGACAGCCAGAGACAGGGGAAGTGCGGGGGGCCTGATAGATCGTCGTGACAATACTGATGGTGCTTATCCACACAATATATTCTCCCTTCACCGTTCCATATTTAATATTCTCCTCTTTCACACATTTTAATTTACCTTCTAAGCTTTAGACTGATGATACTTTGGAATCAAAGACAGTGGACTTTTGGCTATTAACCTGGTCATATTCACATAATATGCATTTAATTTCTTTCTGACAAAAGGCAAAAGACAATGAATAATTATTTTGTACTTTTTTAACAGAAAAATGTTGAGAGTAATGTTTGAGAACTCTGCTAAATGGTTGCGTATGGCTGCTTAATTGGTGGCTGCACAGAATGATGAGAAAATTTTTTTGAAGCAATAGCCAACATAGTGGAAGTGTAAAAAATATATGTTTACCTATTCAAGAAATAATCCAAATGAACATATAGTTTTTTAAGGTAAATGCTTTTGTCTATCTCTGTCAGATGAATGTGGAAAAGCAAAATCTTTAAAATTATACTCTCTGCCTCTCCCTTTATACACAGTGTATGCCATTAACCAATTACGTTCTCTCAAGAGAAAAAAGTAGACAAAATATTGCCATTCATCCTGCGCCTGAACTCTGAAGAAGACAATAGCTCCTGGTCATAGCGGTGTAGTGTGATAGCGCTTTTGGCCGACACACTCCTCGGGAACTACTTCACTTGCTTCCTCTCTCAGCTCAACATGTTTAGGCTAATCCTTTTCATGGGTTATCTCTCCTGCACAGACACCTCATGAGTGTGTACATGAGTGTGTGTGTTTGAGTAATACGAAGATTAGTTGAATTACTCATTTTTGGGTCTGACCATGTTTTTCCCCTAAACCTGGGCCTTTTATATTAGAATGCGTGTGCTCAGTGGGCAGACTTTGACTGAATCTGTACTTATGTGTGCCCCGGGTTTACATTCAAGCGGAAAGACTGTGAAGGCCAAACAAAATCACTTGTGAAAAAAGTGCTGAAAAGCTGAGTTGAAGCGGATAGCGGATGCTTTTATCCTGTGACTATTTGCATTCTGCTGCTATTTCTTGCCTTCGTTAGGATCCGAGCACAGACAAAGTGGTGTATCATGTGTTTTTGTTTGACATAAGAGTGTAACATTTGTGAAAAGGGGTGATAATCAGTAAAGAAAGCTTCTTTAAATGCAGAAGTGGCCTTTGGAGCATCCTGCTGTTTTTCTAACACATTTTATGTCTCAGTACTTCCTTTACTGCAGCTTCACAATAAGTATATAAGAGAGGATGTCTGGGAAACTGATGTGACAGTGGGATTTATTGCATCTTAATTATTTAAATGTGTGTGAGCAATGTTGAATGAGAAAAAGCAAGCGAAGGGAGTCAGGGAGCACCGAAGTAAAGAGGCAGAGGAGATGAAAAATGAACTACAAGGCGGAAGCAAGCAGCAATATTTCTGAGTCATTTTTTATTTTTGTTTTAGACTGGGTTATCATTTTAAACACACAGCAGTTATTCATCTCAAGTATTTTGTTTTGAAAAGTTGAGGTTTTATAAGAGTAAAAAAGAAGAGCATGAAGTGGAAAGTACGGTGGCCCTGAGGTGCATCATAAAAATATTTTTTGTCCACTAGAAAAATAAACGGAAAGGGACATTTAAAAAAAAACAATGCCTCAAAAAAGAAACCCATCTTGCAAATTGAAAAAAAAAAAATAATAAAAAATATTCCAAGATAATGAAAGCCATGTCTGAATTTAAAAAGCTTGTTTGAAAAAAATTAATAAACGATATTGCTCGAACATAAAAAGCTTGTCTTACAATAGAAAAAAGCAACAAATATATAAAATAAGACACATGAAAAAGAAAAACATATTTCCCCAGAATGTATTCTGCTTATAAATTAAGGTTACCTCAAAAAAAAACTCCCTCAATTTTAAAACCTTTGCTAAGAAAGTGACATCCACCATTGAAAGCACTGTTGCAGTAAGAAAAAAAAAAAAATAATAAAATAAAAAAAAAAAATCAGTGAAGCTGATGGCTGTCATAAATGCCCTTGAAAACAAAATTTCCACAGTATAAACTATGGTTTAGCCACATCTCCAGCATTCAAGAAACTCAAGAAATGACACTGCCAATCTTTGTTCTACACTGTGTTCAAGATTCATGTAAATAACGATTTCCATTTTGTATAATGTTTCTGATGCAGCAGAAAGCAGTAGAGAAGCTAGCAAAAAGTCTGTTCAAAGGAGGGAGGCTTTGGTCTCTGTGGTTACACCTCAGACTTTGATGATTACACACAGTGAATGGAAGCCATGTATTTATTCTGGTGAGAAAGTTTGCATGTGGGTACTGTCACAGGCCTGCTCATAGCCTGTTGCAAAGAATGAGGGGACAGAGACAACAAGGGAAGGCCAATCAAAAGTATTTATTAATTAAACTAAGAACCATTAACTTTAACAAAGAAAAAGGAATGGGGTTGTGAGTATGTGAAAATATAGTATGTAGGGTGCAGGGATGTGTGAATCTGTATGTGTGAAATGACCTAAAGAAGAACACAAAGCAACATAACCAACCAAACCATACCTGTAGGAGCTGTGCTCAGTGTGGCTCTGAACTCAAATTGTGAAAGCAGTGTTTTTTAGAACAAGAAGGACCTGATTTTCAACAACTTAGAAATAGAAATAAATAAATGATCTCAGACTGTCCTCTGTCGCTTGGGTCACTTGGTTGTTTCCAGGCTAAATGTCCACTGCCCTGTGTTTTAGCTGTTTATATACTGTGCAAGCTACATTAGCTAGTATGTATAAGTTTGTATGTGACATTTTTAAAGACTACTTTCTTAGCAAAGTCGGGTGGGTCTGGATCCCCTCCCAATGAACCTGAATTCCACCATAAAATAAGTCTTGTTCTCGCATTGCTATGTCAGGTCATTTGTTTGTATGATTTAATGAATTTGTCCCGTCTCCCAGAGCTTGGATTGAAAAGGACCAGAGTAATACTTTGTATGGAATAGTTAGTCATATAACATATGTCTTTAAATAGCCTACCACTCACAGCCTTCTCTTCTTATGAGCTTGTGTGTTGTGGATTAAACACTTTAGAATGTTTTATATTGAATTTATTTTACCTTTACTAGTAATTCAATCTTATACACAATTCCATAATTTCATAACTCCTCTCCAATTCAGAATCATTTTCTGTGTCATATTATCTGTAGCTTTTGTTTAGCTCTTTCTATGGTGAAAACTAATAAAAATGTATATCAGATAATGCTGCATTGTCTTGTTTGGGCTTGATAACATGTTGAGTCATAAGAAAAAACAAGAACACATTAGGCTTTTGATGTCCAATAAAAATGCTAATTATTTGCCCCATTCTAGAACGGGCAAAATAATAAAGCCCTATGAGAGCAGTGTTAGTAAAATGGTCCATCATGCAGGTATTCTTTGGTACCTATTCTTTTGATGTCTGTGGTATGTACATTGCACTGTTTACTAACCTTGAATAACTAATGACACTTATCTGTGGCAGTATTGTCATAAGCTTCTCTTGAAAGTTTATTAATACAATATTTGTATTTTTCACGCACTCACTTTACACACACGATGCACACACTTTGTTAGCCTCCCTCACAGCTTTTCACAGACAATTACCTCCACGCAGTCATATGCTTGGTCAATGCAGCACAGAAATTCTGAGCGTTCCTCTTCACAAAAGCTTAGTCGATGTGGATGACTGACCTTCAGACTGACGGCATCTCTGCACAAGCAAACACACACTGCAAGAACATATACAAAAGTGCCTGGGCAGCACAGGAGAATACTTCACCCTGTACTTAAACTGTAGCTACCACAAGAAACTTGCAAGAATCTGTGAGTGTGTGGCAGGTGTTCATTTGTAGCACCCTTAATGACATTGCAAAAAGTTCTCTTAATAATTCTCAGCAGAGTTGTTGCTCTCGATCAAGTGTGCAGATAATGTAAGATTCCAAAATTATTTTGAAGAGATTCTTTTCATAATTTCTGCAACACATGCTTTCTAGTCTGCTGCAACACATGCTTTCCAGTCTACTGCACCTCTTGGAGGAATGCAAATAATAGTCCCCAAAGCATACAAAGCAATGTGGTCCATACAAAGCATAGAACTAGCTGGCATAGATTGTTCACAAATAATGTGAAATTAATAATAATTTAGACCAAAACATTCTTGTGGTTCTCTTAGAAGAGCTGGAGGAAGTGTATGGGGACAATTTATTGGCCAGGCCAGGTGAGAGACATAGTTTCTTTCACATGGCTTTGGTTTGCCCAAGGAAGTGTACTCAAAATACTTTCTCGGGTAGGTTTTCAGGAGCTATGTCAAATGACTGGGCCACCTCGACAGGCTCAACCTTGATGTGGAGGAGCAGTGACTCTATTCCAAGCTGTTCCTGGGTGACTGACTGAGCTCCTCACCTTATCTCTTAGGGACCACTCTTCCCCAACTTGGAGGAGGCAAGCCAGTCTTTTCTGACAGAGGACCATGGCCTCAGACTTGGAGCCGCTCCACACATGGCCAAAAGGACAACATCATTTGCAAAAAGTAAGACAAGACCCTGTGGACCCCAAACCACTGCTCTCTGTACGCGCCTAGTAATGAACACACTGGTGACAGAGGGCAACCCCCATTCAAGGTTAAAACAATGTGCAGTAGTCATGAAAGGCACACAGGATCTGTACCAAAGCAACTGCAGCAAAAACGGTATTCACAAATACCGTCTACAGGAAGCCACAAGAGTCACCACTGGTCTTTTGAAATGTGTGCTTAAACATGCAGTACATGCCAGGTGGATGTCTGCTCAAGATGCATGGGATAATATGTCTTAGAAACGGTGTACATTGACTCCAGTATACATGTAAGCAAGTACACTTTCTCCTTATTTTAAAGCCACTACAAGGGCACTTTCGAGGACAGTTGTGAAACTACTTCAGTTTAGTTACACTTTGGAATGTATTATCGGTAAATTGCTTTATATGCAAATGCCAATATCAACGCCAGCAAAATGAATGAAATTGCCAGCATACGGCTTCTGACTAACAGAGATGTGGAATTAACTGGACCAGATGGAAGATGTCTAAGGGCACAAATTCAGGCTGTTTTTTTTTTTACGTGAAAGTGCTGCTTTCACTGCATTTTTGTGCTGATTATATGCTACTTTGTTTCAATCGACCTCACTCAGCAAAGAGTGCATCTGTGTTGGAAATCTGTGTTATTCTTTCAATATAAGTTGCCAAAATCAGTCAGAAGCCTTTCTATGTGTTTACCAGAGTATCTATAATAAACCTTGCTTCTCTTTAAAATCACAGTCTAAATTTCAAAGCACATGGGAGCTGTCCATCTTGTATTAACTGTAATGCACAAAAGAATTCAAACAAGTGAATGAAAAGGCGTGAACACAACCTTAAAGCTCAAGCTAGTCAGTGCTCATGGTGAGAATGTGTCGGAACTGACAGCTTTTGTTTAGAATGGAGCAGCAGGATCAGGTCTGGGCAGCAGCTTGAGCCTCACGTCACAGCTGGACATCCAGAGTTAGTTTATGTTTCAAGGCTGTATTGTTGGGAGTACATGTTGTTTTGACACTGGCGGTAAAGAAATCATGCAGTCTGTGATTGCTGTCAGGGGAGTGTGTTCACGGCTGTTGGTGTTGAGGTTTAGGCCAGCAGAAGGCAACTTGTGGCTGAGGTGAAAGTCTATAAAAAGATTAATAACAAACTAAGAATTCTGAATATTGTTTGGATCTAACAGACAAACTGCTCTTCTTAGTAATAATTCAGCATTTTGGTAATTTGTATGTCCTGTCCATTTAACTGTTTGTTCTCTCTAGGAACTCCAGCTTCCTCCAGCTGTCCAGAGACATGCATTGGTGAAGGGTTAAGGGGTCTAAATTGCCCATACTGAAGAAATGTGAGAATGAATAAATGTCTGTGTGCAGTGTTGGCCAATCCATTGTCCAGAATTAATAAGCAGTACAGCGATGATGAGTGTAAATGAAGAGCCAATTTTCTTTGTTATGATCATAAATACATTTGACACTGTGAACGTTTCTGTCTTTTGTAAATTAGGTCAGAAATCCTGTAGAGGCAAAAACAAACTGACTCAAGTTTAAACCATTAATCTGTTAAAAATTATCTAAATGAATTCATAGCTAACATAAACATTCATAATGCTGCTGTTAAACACAAATGCTCCTTTATATTTGCTACTCTTCTTGCTTTTCTTGAAACACAATCAACGTTTTCACACTCCATGTCTCCAATACCTGTGTTTGTCTGTGGGCATTCATAGATAGTTTCATTAGCATTTGAAAAAGGTTGGCTTTGGTTGTTTCACAGTGCACTGGTCAGTTTTAATTGATATTGATATCATTTGTGCATCTGTTTCTACTGTCTCTGAAGCAATAGCAATGAAAAATGGAGCTTGTTATTTGCTGCTGTTCTACTTTAAACTCATATAAACGCACTCAAACTCTCATGTTTCTAAAATGTGTTAATTCCATATTTTGCTATAACATTTTACATTGAATTTAGGCCTTACTTATTTATTGATTATCGGCTTTGTGTTTGTGTGTCTGCTTCGTAATGAATTCATGCTGAAAACATGCATTGCTAAAATTGGGCAAACTACCATATACCATGGTGTATGAGTCCATTCTGGTGGCATGCTAATTAGTTTGTATATATGTCACCTGCATGTATTTGCCATTAAGGAGCTGCTGTGGCAGCAAGATTGAGTGGGAGTGTGTTAATGTGGCTGCTGCCGGCGTGTCAGGTGTCTTTCCAGTTCACAAATACACCATTATAACAGTGCAGTGCATTCATTGTAAATTCATGTGGTATTTGTTTGTTTGGTAGATCTGGGGATCATGTGTTGACATCCCTGATTTGCATTTAGGTGAAAGTGCTTGTACTGCTCACCGATGAGTGTGTCAAGTTACAATTTGTCTATGTGCCTCCGCAACTCACTTGTCTCTCTGTTTATTGAATAATCACAAATTGTCACTTGAGTAAACAAACTAGTTACTAGTTACTAAAGCATTACAAGGTTCCCAGGTAATGCATTAAGAATTCACACATCCATCATCGCAGTCCCAGACATTTAAACCATTGTTTAAAGGTTTCATTCAGTGACACAGTGATTGTGAAGTAAAAGATGTAGTAATATAATGGACAGTTAAAACAGATGCAAGTAACGCCCTGTTATTTTACTGCTGTAGAAACAATCTTTAGCCTCTACCAGCACTCGGGCAGATAATGTATGCTTAGTAAAAACAATGATGTGGAAGGATTCACTGACTTATATATAAGACAATAATATGTCTCTGTAAACTGGTGACCTACAAAATATTATCCTTATTCATACTTTGATTGGAGAGGACTTCTGAAGAATTAGTGTCCAAAACAATACTGCACATAAAAAGCTAAATTAAAACCAACTATTCTGATTACGTAATTATCTAGACATTTTCACAAAAAATACATTCCCACATATAAATGGACTTTTATTACATTATTATAAAATCTTTCTTCCTTCTCCTTACTCTCCTTCCTGTCTCCACTGTTTACTGCTGTGCAGCAGAAACTATTCCCCATTCACTGTGGCTCTTGTTTAATGTAAGTGAAACTGCTCAGTCAGACACAGATAGCACTTTTTTTACCCCTCAATCCATGTGCATTTCCCCCACCACCCACTTTCCATCTTCTTGTAATTTCTTCTGCTTCTCCCATTCTCCTCTTTCTCTCTACTGTGTCTCACGCATGGTATTTCAATTTTTCACCAGTCTTTGCCCGACACCATGTTCCTCTAACTGAAGGTGATAGGGCAGAACCATGTAGCGTGTGGGAACCACCATGATGTGCCCCTGAAAATGGGCTTATGATCTATTCATCATTAAGGACTGTATGTCCTGACACACTACAGAGCAGGAGGAAAATATAGTCTTATTTTTCTCTTTGGGACATATCACATGTGGGCGTCCAAATGTGCCATCTGAGCTTTTTGTGTGCGTTACTACATCCAAGTGTCCTGTTCCTCAAAAGTGACACCTTTCATAAAAGCCCATTGCATGCCAGAAAGCAGCAACAAACACAATGTTGCTAATGCATGTTTTCTCTCTTAGGTTTGGCCTGTTCCTCTTCAGTGACATGAAATTTAAGTGGGCCCTAGCATCAATCAAATGTTCTTATTACTGATAACTTCAAATACATTGCGTTGAATATTCTTCAGATAAACATTAAGATGGAAATTTATGTGAACCTTTGAAACCCACTCACAAAACTGCAATAAGACTTGGAAATGAAGTACTAAATTAAAAGGTGCCAGGAACATCTTGTACACATCTTTGGAGGATTTTGCCTCCTTTTGTTTTTAGACATTGGCTTTATTACAGACACTTTTTTCTGAAAATGCAAAAGAGGCTAGAAATGTTTTTACAATGCAAAAACACGCACAAAGCATCATTCGACTTTCACCGCTAATTATTCTAAAATGCTAAAATTAAACTGAGCACCAAAAGATTGGCTTTGAAACTGAACCGTATCTGCCACCTGGAACGTGACAGATCCCACTGTCGTATTGATGTGACAACCCTGCCAAAGTGGCGTTTACATATATACGTTTCAGTTTTACTCAAGCGTCTCCCAAGGAACCTCTAAAATGGTCGCCGCGTAAGGGCGCCGCCATACGGCAAAATACAGCAATATACCGCCGTCCACCAGAGGGCAGGCTCCAAAAGCGGAAATATAAAGTGAAATCCAATGGCGACTTTACAAGTGTAAAAATCATGTTAACAGCCTGTTACAAAAGATGCCTTTGGTCTCTAGAGCTAAGTTTTTACTACGTGACAACTCTGGGCGTGGTGAATTTTTGATTATTAAGTCTGTTTACGCTATTGTCACGGGTCGGCCCTGGGGGCCCTGGTTCGTTCTGATCACCAAAATAGGTTACCACAAAGAATGCGAGGGGGACCGACGTTTACAATAAAACACACAATTTATTAACAAGATTTAAAAAGAGTCCAAGTTAAAATCCGATAAAAGGCCAGGGTAAAAAAGGTTTTAAAAGAAAAGAGGTGGTCGCTAATAAAAGAAAGAGTCACAATATAATGGGGTGTCAGCAGTCTGTAAAAGGGCGACGGTAGGAATTATTCCGGCTCTTCAGTCCGTTCTTCGGAGCCCGGTAAGTCTGTCCTTCACTGCCCTCCCGGCGGTCCTGCTGGCCTCGCATTCCCAGTCCTTCACCACTTTAACTGGCTAAAACACACAACAATTTCTGGTTCAACCAACACTCTAAAAAAACACAGGTAAAACCCCATTGCACACAGCGTTATTAGGGACACGTCCCTTCACTTATCGTGTTTTGCAGCTTTGTACGAGGTCTCTTCCTTCGTCTGCGGGAACACAGCTGGGCAGTTCTCGAGCCTTGGCTCGGTCTTCTCCCGTAGTGGCAAGACGGCGCTGTCCCTAAGGTGTCTGCCGCTCCCAGAGTTCCGTCTGTTATCACCGCAGTGCCTCGTCCGTCCCAGTCCCTCGTCTCGGCTCTCCGGTCTCAGGGGGGGTCCAGGCTTCTTCCTCAACCCTCCCGACGTGGCAGGACGACGCTGCAAACAGTTTAGGTATGGCCTCAGGCACACAATCATACAGTTCAGGTAGGTAAATTATCCGTTCAGTTAGGGACACCTCCCTATACTTAGCCGTTTATGAGCGTTGTACACGGTCTCTCCCCAGGGATCTGTCGCTTCCGGAGTTCCGTCTCTCTCTCTCTCTCTCTCTCTCTCTTCTGCTTCTGCCGCCGTTTCTCCTTCTCCACCAGTCCATCGGTTCTTCGCCGTAGTTCCTCGACCGTACCAGTCCCTGGCTCTCCTTCTGGTCGCGGGTCGCCCCAGGCCTTCTCGTCGGCCCCTCGCTTCCCGACATACCAGTCACGCCTCCGGGTCCCCTGGCCTCGGGTCTCTCTCGGAATCCTCCCGGCTTCCTTCCGACTCCGTCATCGTCCAACTGCCATCTCCCCTTTCTCTTGTTCCTCCTCCTTGTTCCTCCTCTGTTACCGGCGCAGTCCCTCGTCCGTCCCAGTCCCTCGTCTCGGCTCTCCGGTCTCAGGGGGGGGTCCAGGCTTCTTCTTCAGCCCTCCGCACTCGCCCGACCGGTCGCCTTCTCTTGGGTCCACTGGGCTCAGGTCACGAGAGATCCTCCCGGCTTCCTTCTTCCCTGCCCGGCGTCCGCCAGGGCCCATCTCTCCTTCCGCGATCCCGTACACCCTCTCCTCGTCCGGCGGTCCTTTCCCGCCCGCTCCGTCGTGTCCCTTCCCTCTCTGTTCCTTGTGTGTCTTTTTCCGTGCCCGTCCCTAAGGTGTCTGTGTCCCTTTTTAAACTAAACAATGAGACTCCTCATTGGTCCCTGTGATTCCCCAGGTGTGCCGGCGCTCCTCGTCGATGATTAGCCCGACGTCACCTGTCTTAAAGGGCCACACACCCTCGCCGAAACACAGGGAATTTGGGGACACCGCGACATTTTCCCCCCACCTTTGTCCTTGGTCGTCCCGGCCAAGTAGACCCGATACCTTCTGGGTCGGGTGCCATAAAATTAGCAGTAGCCTAATGGCCGTACCGCTACTGGGTCCCACTCGCTCCCTTTCTTTGTGGTACTGGTGATCCTGTCAACTACGCCAAAAACACTGTCACGGGGGCCCTGCGGAAGGGGCCAGGTTCGTTCTGATATCACCAAACTAGGTACCACAAAGAATGCGAGGGGGACGAGCTTAGAATAAAACAACAGTTTATTAAAACAAAGTTAAAAAGAGTCCAAGTTAAATCCAATAAAAAGGCCTGGATAAATAAGTTAAAAAGGGGAAAGGCTATAACTAATAAAAGAAAGAGTCACAATATAATGGGGTGTCAGCAGTCTGAAAAAGGGCGACGGTAGGAATTATTCCGGCTCTTCAGTCCGTTCTTCGGAGCCCGGTAAGTCTGTCCTTCACTGCCCTCCCGGCGGTCCTGCTGGCCTCGCATTCCCAGTCCTTCACCACTTTAACTGGCTAAAACACACAACAATTTCTGGTTCAACCAACACTCTAAAAAAACACAGGTAAAACCCCATTGCACACAGCGTTATTAGGGACACGTCCCTTCACTTATCGTGTTTTGCAGCTTTGTACGAGGTCTCTTCCTTCGTCTGCGGGAACACGGCTGGGCAGTTCTCGAGCCTTGGCTCGGTCTTTTCCCGTAGTGGCAAGACGGCGCTGTCCCTAAGGTGTCTGCCGCTCCCAGAGTTCCGTCTGTTATCACCGCAGTGCCTCGTCCGTCCCAGTCCCTCGTCTCGGCTCTCCGGTCTCAGGGGGGGTCCAGGCTTCTTCCTCAGCCCTCCCGACGTGGCAGGACGACGCTGCAAACAGTTTAGGTATGGCCTCAGGCACACAATCATACAGTTCAGGTAGGTACATTATCCGTTCAGTTAGGGACACCTCCCTATACTTAGCCGTTTATGAGCGTTGTACACGGTCTCTCCCCAGGGATCTGTCGCTTCCGGAGTTCCGTCTCTCTCTCTCTCTGCTTCTGCCGCTTTCTCCTTCTCCACCAGTCCATCGGTTCTTCGCCGTAGTTCCTCGACCGTACCAGTCCCTGGCTCTCCTTCTGGTCGCGGGTCGCCCCAGGCCTTCTCGCCGGCCCCTCGCTTCCCGACATACCAGTCACGCCTCCGGGTCCCCTGGCCTCGGGTCTCTCTCGGAATCCTCCCGGCTTCCTTCCGACTCCGTCATCGTCCAACTGCCATCTCCCCTTTCTCTTGTTCCTCCTCCTTGTTCCTCCTCTGTTACCGGCGCAGTCCCTCGTCCGTCCCAGTCCCTCGTCTCGGCTCTCCGGTCTCAGGGGGGGGTCCAGGCTTCTTCTTCAGCCCTCCGCACTCGCCCGACCGGTCGCCTTCTCTTGGGTCCACTGGGCTCAGGTCACGAGATCCTCCCGGCTTCCTTCTTCCCTGCCCGGCGTCCGCCAGGGCCCATCTCTCCTTCCGCGATCCCGCACACCCTCTCCTCGTCCGGCGGTCCTTTCCCGCCCGCTCCGTCGTGTCCCTTCCCTCTCTGTTCCTTGTGTGTCTTTTTCCGTGCCCGTCCCTAAGGTGTCTGTGTCCCTTTTTAAACTAAACAATGAGACTCCTCATTGGTCCCTGTGATTCCCCAGGTGTGCCGGCGCTCCTCGTCGATGATTAGCCCGGACGTCACCTGTCTTAAAGGGCCACACACCGCCAAACACAGGGAATTTGGGGACACCGCGACATTTTCCCCCCACCTTTGTCCTTGGTCGTCCCGGCCAAGTAGACCCGATACCTTCTGGGTCGGGTGCCATAAAATTAGCAGTAGCCTAATGGCCGTACCGCTACTGGGTCCCACTCGCTCCCTTTCTTTGTGGTACTGGTGATCCTGTCAACTACGCCAAAAACACTGTCACGGGGGCCCTGCGGAAGGGGCCAGGTTCGTTCTGATATCACCAAACTAGGTACCACAAAGAATGCGAGGGGGACGAGCTTAGAATAAAACAACAGTTTATTAAAACAAAGTTAAAAAGAGTCCAAGTTAAATCCAATAAAAAGGCCTGGATAAATAAGTTAAAAAGGGGAAAGGCTATAACTAATAAAAGAAAGAGTCACAATATAATGGGGTGTCAGCAGTCTGAAAAAGGGCGACGGTAGGAATTATTCCGGCTCTTCAGTCCGTTCTTCGGAGCCCGGTAAGTCTGTCCTTCACTGCCCTCCCGGCGGTCCTGCTGGCCTCGCATTCCCAGTCCTTCACCACTTTAACTGGCTAAAACACACAACAATTTCTGGTTCAACCAACACTCTAAAAAAACACAGGTAAAACCCCATTGCACACAGCGTTATTAGGGACACGTCCCTTCACTTATCGTGTTTTGCAGCTTTGTACGAGGTCTCTTCCTTCGTCTGCGGGAACACGGCTGGGCAGTTCTCGAGCCTTGGCTCGGTCTTTTCCGTAGTGGCAAGACGGCGCTGTCCCTAAGGTGTCTGCCGCTCCCAGAGTTCCGTCTGTTATCACCGCAGTGCCTCGTCCGTCCCAGTCCCTCGTCTCGGCTCTCCGGTCTCAGGGGGGGTCCAGGCTTCTTCCTCAGCCCTCCCGACGTGGCAGGACGACGCTGCAAACAGTTTAGGTATGGCCTCAGGCACACAATCATACAGTTCAGGTAGGTACATTATCCGTTCAGTTAGGGACACCTCCCTATACTTAGCCGTTTATGAGCGTTGTACACGGTCTCTCCCCAGGGATCTGTCGCTTCCGGAGTTCCGTCTCTCTCTCTCTCTCTTCTGCTTCTGCCGCCGTTTCTCCTTCTCCACCAGTCCATCAGTTCTTCGCCGTAGTTCCTCGACCGTACCAGTCCCTGGCTCTCCCTCTGGTCGCGGGTCGCCCCAGGCCTTCTCGTCGGCCCCTCGCTTCCCGACCTACCAGTCACGCCTCCGGGTCCCCTGGGCTCGGGTCTCTCGTGGAATCCTCCCGGCTTCCTTCCGACTCCGTCATCGTCCAACTGCCATCTCCCCTTTCTCTTGTTCCTCCTCCTTGTTCCTCCTCTGTTACCGGCGCAGTCCTCGTCCGTCCCAGTCCCTCGTCTTGGCTCTCCGGTCTCAGGGGCTCCAGGCTTCCCTTTCAGCCCTCCGCACTTTTCGCCCGACCGGTCGCCTAGGCTCTCCGGTCTCAGGGGTCCAGGCTTCTTTTTCAGCCCTCCGCACTCGCCCGACCGGTCGCCTTCTCTTGGGTCCACTGGGCTCAGGTCACGAGAGGTCCTCCCGGCTTCCTTCTTCCCTGCCCGGCGTCCGCCAGGGCCCATCTCTCCTTCCGCGATCCCGTACACCCTCTCCTCGTCCGGCGGTCCTTCCCCGTCCGCTCCGTCGTGTCCCTTCCCTCTCTGTTCCTTGTGTGTCTTTTTCCGTCCCCCGTCCTTGTGTCTGTGTCCCTTTTTAAACTAAACAATGAGACTCCTCATTGGTCCCTGTGATTCCCCAGGTGTGCCGGCGCTCCTCGTCGATGATTAGCCCGACGTCACCTGTCTTAAAGGGCCACACACCCTCGCCGAAACACAGGGAATTTGGGGACACCGCGACACTATCTAAAAACTATTGTTTTACTATGGAGTAAAAGCCAAAAATCCCGGATGTAACGGCCATTTTATGCCGAATAGTAACGACAATAACAGTGTATAGGGGACCAATGGGCGGTTATATCCACTATATAAACAATTAATGGTTTTACTACCAGCTTCTAAAGAGAAGTATTGCAGATGTTAGATAATGTCTGACTAATGATTGCTCTTAAAAATTGTAACTCTACACTCAAGGCCTGCTCGTATTATTTAGCATATAGGTTATATATAAGTTAATCTACCGTCACTCATGCTTCCAAAGTCCCAGACAATACTGACATTCTCCTCGTCCTCAGTGCAGTGAAATAACCATTTTAGCAAGCACAATGCAGTTTTCCTCTGTGGCAGACTGACATCCATTATTGCTTAATGTTTCAACATTTCTTTCGACTACTTTGTAAATGCTGCATCACATGCCATTGTGCTCTCAGTCTGTCAGGTCCGTTTTCTCACTGATGGCTCTTTTATAACTTCCAGTCTTTGATGAGATCATAATTACCTTAATTGGTGCAATTAATCAAATTACCTTCTTGTGTTAATTAGATGAGAGTGCTGCTCGTCATGTTTGTGTGGCAGAGGCAACTCTTAAGAGGGATTACAGTCATGTGGGATGTGTAATGAACTTATATTTGTGTTTGGGTTTTTAATTCAACCCATGAATGCAATAAAAACAAGGCGATTAATGAGAATTTGTGTGATTAATGAATAAACACAAACACAGCTGTTATTCAGTTCTATTTAGAAGATTTTATCTTGCTGTAGACTTAGGTCAATAAACATATATTGGAGTACTCCTGGATTTTAGTACTGCAGTTGTTGCTCATTTTTATTTCAGAAATTGGTTATAAAGGTTGAGTCATTTCACAATTATGAGCTCATAAAAGTCTTCTCATAATCATGCATAACATGAGATGTGTCATATTTTGTGATTGTGTAGACAATGGCTGCTTAAAACACAACTCTTGGAGATCTAGATTGCACAGTGTTTTTGTTGAGACTGAAAGTGTAAACATTTTAAAAGGTTATAGAATCTACTCCAGGCCTTTTCGGAGATGAATGTCTGTATAAACTCCATACATACTGGAAACAAACCTTACACTGACGTCTCTTGCTGTTATTTTCCATAGCACAATAAGACTTAAAGTGCCATTGTGCACCGACTAGGATAATGGACTGTATCTGTAAAGGAACTGGGCTCTTCCTGAGATGAACATATCTTGACAGTTTTATATAGAAGTGGGGACTGTAGTAATGTGTGCGTGTGTCACATTTGCTGCAGAGACATCTTGTCCTCAAAGTACAGTGGCAGGTCATAATGGTGTTTCCAGGCTCTCTTCTTCCTTCAACTCTTTCCTCCCTAACCACGGATCTCACCCTCCTTTGCTTTATTATGTCTCTACTAAAGTGGGACAAGGACATAGGGAGAAAAAGTGGTGCTTATTAGTGCCTTGCCCTGGTCGCATGCATACACACACATGCAGTAACAGTCTCTAGCTGGAAGGGGACTGCGGGAGATGAGAGGAACCAGTCATTTTGCTACAGTTACCTCCTGTTTTATCAGATAAGTACAGGGCACCCAGATGGCATACCAGCCAAGGACACACGAGACTCCTCTTGCATGTGTATTGTCACAGTTTGAAGACTTTTGAAGGTAGTGAACCAGTGCCTTGAAGCATTTGAACACAAGGTAAAATGGAACACAAAGCCTGACAAGGATCACTAGTTTGTTTAATGAGCCAAGGCAATAGAGTTTGGTATAGTCAAAACTTAAACAGAAGTTACTTTTAAAATAAGAAGACTGTTGTGTCTAAAGAACGTGTCAAATAAAAAAAGAGCTCTGCATTGACAGAGATAATTATGAATGCACTGAATATACTGTACGTTGTGTATATTATTACATTCTGTTTACTGCAGAGGGACTTGCAGCAGTCTTGGTGCATAGCTTCTCAAGTCATTACTTCCAAGCAATTCTCAAGTATTCAGTGTTATTGGCAAAGCAAACACAGAAGCTTATAAATTAATTACAGACTCTTTTAAAATTAACCACTGAATATTTTTTGATGTCAGAGACTGTTACTCTAAGATTGAGCTGAAATTTTAACAGATCATTCATTAATTTTCTTCAAGCTTAGTCCCATTAGGGGTCACTTATCCCAGCAAATTTAAGCATTTGATGGGGTACACCCTAGATGATGGGCAGTTGGTCGCAGGGCTGTCATTCATTCCACAACAGACAGAACCCACGGTTTTTGACCTTTTATTAAATCTTTGTTTTCTTACCAGCCTGTTTTTTATTTATTTATTTTATTTATTATTTTGCATTTGAAATGTCTCTTGTACACTACACTTTGCCTGCCTTTGGTTGTCAGCCTTTCAAGTTAATCTTTTTAGTTTTCATGCTCCTCGTTCCATGTTTCCTGTTCTTCTTGAGTCCCAATTTAATGTCTGCCTTTTTTATAGCTGTCTTTGTCCATACTACTTCCTCTTTTCAGCATGCACCTTGGCTTCTCTTTCTCAATCAATGTCACACATAATTAACGCCTACAGCTTTACCTTGACAGGCCATTTGAAGGGAAAATGGTGGGATCAAGCGACTGATGGCCCCCTACCTGAGAAGAACAAGCGGGACCGTGTGCCGTTTGTCAATCAATACTGCTCCATACTGACAGCAGGCACAAACATCGACACTAATTTTTGTTAATGGCAATATGAAATGAAGTATTGTTCTTATAAATCTGACTCTCTGAATATGTATGTTCTTGTCTTTATAAATTAATAAAGTTGAGCAGTCATTTAAGAAAATGTTGCATAACTTTAACTCACTGTTTCTGTGTGTTTGATGAACATTGGCCTTACAAAGATTATATTTTAAAATCAGATGTGCATTAACTCTTATTCAAAACAATTCAACTCAAAACACTCAAAATACATTGTAAAATTGAATGTTAAAAGTAAAATGAATACATTTTTTCTTGTATTTTAACTATTTGTGCTGACATAAGTAAGGTATCACCACACTACTTGAACTACATTAAGCTTTAATTCAAATTACATCTATGTTTTCAGTCAACAAAAGGTTAAAGCAGAAGCATCTGAACTTAGTTTTCAAGGTAAAGACGTTTCATCTCTTGTCCAAGAGACTTTATCTATTCTGAGATCAACTGATAAGAGAGCTGAGCTTTATCTCTAGAGGGAGGGGTTTGACCTGAAACTAAACCTGATAGGTCCAAGCAGTTCTGGTCTCATAGTTGTTAACTATGAAAGGACAGTGTGATTCCTGATGTGAGAGTCGTTAAAGGCTCAGGTGATTCGTTACTGTCCCTGTTCCATTTTCGTGTTGTGGTTGTTGTTCTAGAGTGAAACTCTATGTTTTGTTAAGTTTTTATAACACTGTTATAAAAACTAGGCAACATGAATCTGAGGCCACCTCCTCTGTTCAAAAAGTTTTTTTTTTTCAATTTTCACAAAAATGGCTTCCTTCCCCTCTCTCAAACCATCTGGCCTCTCTGGCCAAAATTTGGACATTGCTGTCCTCAAAGGAATGCCCTTTCTCTTTGAGGTGGAGGTGGACTGCAGACTCAGGTCCTCCAGGATGGGCTCTTCTGTGCTGATACATCCTCTTGTGAAGCTGTGTTGTCACTGCACTGTATAAACTACATTACTCTGTTTGTGTCTTTAGGATGGACTAGTTTTTGATACAGACTGTTCCCTGGTTAAAAATTGACTGGATGGTTGTGTTTGTAGAAAATCCTTTTTAGTTTTTCAGATAAACCAGACACATAAGGGATAACTACACCCTTCCCTTTATCCCTGGTTCCTGTCTGTTTGGTTTCTGTGTCCTCTTGGTTTTGTTGAAAGTCCATTTGGGGTATCCACTCAGGGCTTTACGGATGTGTTGTTCTTCTCTCTGTTTACCTTCTGAGGTTGTGGGCACCTCTTGTGCTCTGTGCTGATGACTCCCAGCTTGTGCTGCAGAAGATGGTGGGAATGAAACAGCAAATATTGATCTGCATGTGTCGGCTTCCTATAAACTTCTACTTGGAGAGTCCTGTCCAGTCTAAGAAGGCCAGGCCAAGGCCATGGGTGAACTTGATGTTCTTGTCCATTGTCCTTTCAAGGTTAACGGCTGTGAGACCAGAACAGCCTGGTCCAATCAGGTTTAGTTTCAGGTCAAAACCTTCCCTCTAAAGATAAAGCTCAGCTCTCTTACCAATTGGAATTAGAGACGAAACATCTTCACCTTGAAAAATGTGTCCAGATGCTTTTGCTTTAACCTTTTCTTCAAGATGACCTGGATGACTGAGAACCTTCACAGACATACAGTATATTATGAGTCATGACCTTGGGTTTTTTAATAAATGTTAGAATAGACATTAATATTCTAAAAGGTGTGATTGACACATAAGCTGCTTAATATCCTGTCATAACATTCATTCAGTTTTTCATAACTGCTGTGATGTATAGAACATAGCAGTAATCTAATGAAGCCAGAATTAGCCAAGACAATTAATGCATTGATTGGGATGTCTTTCTTTTTGTCAGCATACTTGTCTTTGCATGAGATGCATGTTGACCCATTACTAAAAAAAAGATTATGTTTACAAAGGTCACCTTTGGAAATCAAGCCTTGTAATGAATGCTAAGAAAAGCTGTCCACACACTTTTCCAAGCAATATAAAGATTAAAGCTGCATTAGCCAAGCAAACACATGCTTTTTTATTACAATTCAACTGTTGAGCTCCTTAGAACATATATTACCACACTATTTGTTGTGGTTCAATAATCAATAATTCAATAAAAAAAAGGATTTAATCATGTTCTTTATTAAACTACAGCTGCATTCAACTTTTAAATTTCAAACATCTTCAAAAAAGACAATCATCTTGGTGTTCATTTATTTTGAAAGCATTCTGGGGTCCTCATTGTTATTTATTGAGTAGAGTGTGTGCTGAGTGCACATGATGAATGTGAAAGCATCCCTGAAGAGGTGAGGATGACAGAAAACATCAGCATTAGCTAGAGTCAAAGCATTAAAGCTGCCTGCACACAGACTGTGGCTCTAAACTCTGGCCTTCACACAGGTTACAGCAGCTCAAACACACCAATGATTAGCCTGCCAGAATAATGATGCAGTAATTACAGTTTTCTTCAGCCATTTGAAAAGGAGAAAGTCATTTCTTCATCATTAAGACCCCAAACATTTATTATAAACTTAACAAAGTGTGGCCTTGTAGTTCACTCACAAATTTGTAAAAGTTAAAACAAATTAACAGCATTTCTGTAAATCACATGCACAATATTTGCAGCTGTATGTTTAGATTTACACTATTAGTTAGGTTTACACAAAGTTGACATGATTTATTAATATAACATCAAAATCTATGGTCAAATGGTCATGTAGTATTAGAAAGATAATGTTACAGCAATTACAATGGCTTCTTCAAGAGAAACTTGGCACTGGAATTTGTAAATATGCATCCAAATTATCTTTCAGTCTAATTTTCTATTTCCTTAAATGTGTGAGAACATATAATTTCCTGTGGTTATAAATTACTTTTTGATTTAATTACCAATCTATTCAAGGCCATACAATCCTAATCACCCAATGTGCTGACCTATGCAAGCATATAGATACATACATATCTCATATCATGGGGGTTTGACGTATTATACCCACCTCTAAATGAGTCAACTGCACATAAAGAGAGAGGGAGTTGTAATAAATCTCCGTCTGATGTATTTAATACGCCGTTATATGATTTTTGCCCATATGAGTCATGTTGAAGTTAATTGAAGCCTACAGGGCAAACAGTGGAATAAGTTATCTAATTTATCACAGTATAGCCAATCAACACCCAATGCAGACGGTGCATGTGTGAGATAGTGGGAGATTGACGTAGAACATAAAGTTCTACAGTAAATAAGTTAGCTGTTTAGTTCTATATATATAAATAACAGTGCCCTGCTGGCAGATGGGAAGAAGAGTTATGCATGCATACTGCTCACACTGTGCTGTAGCACCAAAGAGCTATTTAAGCCTAAGTGTGTATAAGTGTGTGTACAAATGCTTCATTGTGATAGATGTGTCCCATTAAGAGAAAAGAGAAAGATGGAGGGAGTGCGAGAGAGAAAGTAGCAGACAGGGAATAAGGCTCTTGTGAGGAAATAATCCTTGCTACGTTTAAATGCACACCAATTTTTCCTTTAATATTATGGATATCTGTTACAACTAGTCTATTCATTAGGTAGCAAGCATCAGTGCCATATCCTATTTAGATTAATCAAGGTGAACTTATATTTTATAGCTTCAGCAGCTTCCAGAGTGGAGAATGCTCTTATTAATCAAAGTCTCATGGAGACAGAGTGGCAGTGCTTGGTATTCTGGCAAGCTTCATTTTCATCCATTTACATTATTCACATAAATGCACTCAAAGGCCAGTACAGAATAATACCTTACATTTACTGCAATAAGTCAGGTCAATAATTAGTTTGGCTTCATTATTATTGCCGTTCTAAGAACTGTGCACTGTGTACCCTATCAAACTGTAAATGGTATTGACCCTTGTATCAGAAATAGCAAGTGCAATCTCAACCAACCACTCAGAGTAACAACCAAGTAAATCACACTTGTATAGAAAAAATGTCTCCAAGAGCTTAACGTGTGTCAGTGAGAAAATGTGTCTGTGCTCAGGCAAATACAAAGTCAGTGCTGTTCTGCTACAGCTGTAGGACACTTCATAAAATACACACATTATCAGTTGCTTGCCTTGAAGAGACTGACCCCTTAGAGCAACAAAAAGCCCACCAAAAGCACCTTTTATGTATTTTCTTTCTTTCCAGTGCAGGATATTCCTGGCTTTTCTACCTCTCACTTCACAAAGGCTCTATACGGGTATAGGGATTGTGAAGTGGTCCTGCTGTTATCACGCAACAGGAGGTGGTAATGGAGGCATCACAGAAACAAGACGGATTGAGACGACTCAAGCATAAATGGGACAGCTCTGCACAACTGAAAATCATTTACATATTAAGAATAGCTTGTTTTTAATACACCTTAATCTATGAGTGCCAGCAAGGTGCATTTTTTTTCAACAAGCACTTTTTATTTACAGTTAATTACTTTTGTTTTGTTGTAAAAGGAGTTTGTGTGGCTCTTGTACAGAATGCAAGGAATCAGCATACAAAGGAGCAGTAGGGCCAGAGACAGACTGAGACAGGGCACTGGTGGGAGAAAAAGAAATGGGACCTCAACTAAATAAGAATCCAGTAAGTACTAAAATGCATGTGCACAACACAAATAAAGATTTAGCAGCATAAAGCTTGGTCATCTGGTTTTCTAAAATAATGAATCCAGCAAATCTCCACTGTTGTTTAAATCTCACATTATTTAAACCTGTTTTAAAATAGACATTATTGTGCAAACTTATAAAAAGGACAACCAGCGTGATATCCAATGGAATTATACAGGACTACAGCAGCACAGTATCTGACATAATGCTCTGCGTAGTGGTAGAAATTATAGTTCAATGCCACTGTCTTGACTCATAAAATGTGAACACCTTATTACTTCTGTTGCCACCTCCTTCACTGACCACATTAGGAGTAAAGAATAGAATAGAAAATAAGTCATAGAGGCATTTGTTCCTGCACTGCAGCAGTAATCTGTTACTCAGCATCTATATGTTTTACTGCATAACATAATTTTGGCCAGACCACTTTTCATTTATGGCACAAAAGGCCCTTACATGTGGCACATGCATAGCTAAACACATTTTAAGCCTCGTAATAGTGCTGGAAATTAGTAATCAGCATCATGGTAGAATCAATATTATTTATTCTTTTAAAAACTACACAGTTAATTATTGCTAATCTTGAGCACATGGATACTTTTAGTGATATTTTTATTTTGTGTTGCATGTTGTTCATCTAACTATTGTTTATTTTTGTCTGATAATGCTCATTTGCCTATCCCTTAAAAACTTCTTTTTATCTTCATTTTACGGGTTCCTCCACCCATCCATCAGTCTATCCGATGTACAATTACACCTTTTTATATCCCATATCACCACTCTTTTCATCTGGCTCCATAGACAGCAATTATGGGCTCTGACAATTTGCCACCATTAGCCATAGAGACAGACAGACACATTAAACCTGGGGTAGACGCCGCATGACCAAATCTGACTGGACATAAAACTTACTTAAAGCCATGCTCCAGAGGCATGTGTAGAGCCACAAGCAGCTGCTCGAATTCAGAGGATTGAAATAAGCCTGCACCAAAATCCTATAAAGCTGAGGTCAGGCTGAACAATTTAACGAGAGTTTAGCTGAGGGAGTAGATAAAGGGGATGGCTTTCAAAGAGGAGAGGGGCAGAAGCTTCTGAAATGTAATGCAGAATATGCTGTACAAGACATCAAAAAGAAGAAACTATATTTATTATTATGTACAAATCATGTTTTTCAGCATATATTCAATTTGATAATTTTTATTTTTATTTTTACAGAACAGCATCAGCTTTCAAAAGAATTACATAGATGTGCTAAGAGACGGGTTGCCTGTTTGTTTTGAAATAATACAGTAAGCATAATAATACACAAACGTATAATCTGCAAGTGCTCTTGTATACATCTCTAGGAGTCACACTGCCTTTTCAAGATAACAACTATAAGACAGGAGCAGCCTGGTCCAATCAGAGATAGCTTCAGGTCAAACTTTTCCCTCTAGAGACATAAGCTCAGCTTTCATATTAGTTGATCTCACAATTGACAATGTCTATTGGACAAGAGACAAACTGAGTCCAGATTGCTTTTCTTTAACCTTATGTTTGTCTTAAATAAAGAAACTCCGAACGACTATCTAGTTTAGGCTGTGTAAGTTGGAAAAAAGGAACTCACAAAAGGAGTGCATTTTCAAGTTTGCAAGGTGCCATGACCATATCTCTCTCAATGCTGTTATGCTGTTCAGACTCAGTTCACAGAAGAAGTCTCTGTAACTGACATGCACTCCAACAAACAAAGCATCTGAAAGCACCAATATGTTTGCAAGGTGTACATTACAACATTTACAGAAGCCTCTTGGCCATTTGGATATGAGTTCTTCTCAGATTCATGATCAGACCAAGGATATTGCTGGTAGTTGTCAGAAAATGTTATACCATTTTTATTCATACATTGTACTTAGGGCATACTAGATATTGGTATGGCATGTATACACTGTTTAGTTTGAATTTTTGCACAAAAAGTAGGATTCGTATTTAATCTATGTAATCTGTGTCTCTGTTGCTTTATTTAGACTGCCACCCTCTCCACCTTACAATAGCCACAGCTGTGTGTGGGCCCACATTTTTTATGCCAAGCATGTGCTTTCATCAGTCCACCAACTTTAAACACAGCCAGACTTATGCAAGTACCACACAGTCCCCCTGCTTTGTATTTCTGTCAACTCTCCCTGAACACCCACTTTGTTCTAAAATAGTCCAAGTAGAAAGGAAAATTGACCTACTTTATTCCCAACATACAGGATTCGACAGTGTTATCAGAATAAATTGAACCACTGCAAAGTCAGCATTTTTAAAGGGAAGCCACAGAGTGAACGTAAAGGTGTCACAAGCTATAAAAATGTTTTGTTTGCTACCTTTGATTTAAATATAAAAAAAAAAATGTTTGGGCACTGCTCATTATTTTTTTTTATAGATGATAGGGGAATTAATTAATGGTTTAGCTTTGATCAGTAAAAGTACAGATTTAAATATAAGTATATAAATAAAATTGCAGCATGATGTATCAGTCTGTGTAATAAACATAATACAGTTCTCAAATTGTGTGCTACAGCATTTTAATTATATGTCTTTCCACCTGCTCACAGATCAATGTTATCTTGAAAAGCAATTTATTTAATAAGTCTATTTATTATTATTATACGTCTATTTATTTGATTGTAATTCACCCAAAGCTCAATATTATTCTCAAGGATTTGAAATCAACATTTCTTTATTAGTTACTGTGACTGACCACAGAAAAAGGGACCTTGTTTGCTAGATGCTAACAAGCCTTACATCGACAGCTCACAGAACTTTTTGAACTTTTTATTAGCTATTGCATAACACCGCAATTGTTTCCCCGTTAATAGAAATTGATATGTTGTAAACAAACAGTCCTTTTGGTTTTTGTGGTTGTAGCAACATACTTACCAGGAAACAGCAGCTGATACTGTTCAGAGCAAGACTCAAGTCAAAATACTCACATTAAACTTTTCATTCACTGTATCATGATGACGCATACATTTACATTTATTCATTTAGCTGAAGCTTTTATCCAAAGCGACTTACATTGTTCTACAGTAATTACCAGTGTTACAGCCACTGGAGGCAAGGTGGGTTAAGTGTCTTGCCCAAGGACACAACAACAGAACTGCGCCGCCCCATTCCCATGGATTTTAATACACAATTAAAGGTTTAAATACACTATATATATTATACAGTATATAGCTTATATTATAACTATATGGTATATATGTTATGTTATATGGTATATTTCATAGAACTTATATTATCTATGCCCCTACAGGTGTGGTGTCCCAGTTCTTAGAGGTAGCCTAAAATCTTAGCCCTACCGTCACCCCATCCTTTGGAAGGCCATGGGTTACGGCTAAAGGTTGGGAAAAATGATAGAATTAGGATAATTAATCTTTTTTGGCATTAAACAAATTACATATATTTACTGCAGCAGCAAATTAAACCCAGTGTCAAAAATCCTGATGATGGCAGTGGAAAATATTTATATATTTAACAAACATGTAACTAAAGAAAATCTGTTAATAGCAAAACCTTTCATGAATTATTTGAACAGAGAACTTCAGTTTAATGAAGCACTCATAAAAGACAAAAATTTAAATTCATTTAACATGTACGCCTAAGAGAAAGTCACTAAGACAAGGTCACTTATTCTTTTCACACTAAAGATGAAACACTCAAATCTGTTGCAATATGTAGTAATGTGTCAAAATATAGTTACTTTAGCCTCATCATGGTAACCTGTTGTAGAAACATATTTTATTGGTCTAAAAGAGCGGGTACATACAAGGGAATGATAATTTATCTGTCATAATATTCTAATTTGCATTTGAACTCCATTACAGTGTAGAAAAAATAGATGCTAACAAGATTCCATTTGTATGAATGCTGATTTGTTTTTCTGTAAAAGCTGCACTAATACATGATCCCAACAGACGCAGTGATGCTTCAAATACTATAGAGCTGCCATTTTTCATTTACTCAGCAGAGAAGCAAGAAAAAGAATGGATAACATAAGGTGTAGCGGGTAATGACAAAGGCACATGATAGAGAAGCAAGAGTCAGTGTAAATATAGAGTAGTTAATTATATAAATACAAACAGAAACAACATCCAATGTTAGTATGTGTCTGTATGATGATTATAAATAACACTGCTGTAAACATGTTTTATGTAGATATGTCAGAATAAGACTGACGATATAATTTGCTTTTATATAGATATTATTTAGGTTTAGTTTGTTTTGTAGTCAGTGTACTTTGAAATGTAAATGTAAATGTGCTAATAAAAGCAAGATGAGCGGTAGAAGAGCAAAGAAACCGTGCAACACACAACCGCAGATATTAAAAAGATACTGTATCTATAATGTGGTCAGGGCCTTTCTGTGTGGAGTTTGTCTGCATAGGTTTCCTCTAGGCACTCTGGTTTCCCCCACCACTATAGACATGTACAATAGTCCCCCCCAAACACACATGGGGCCAGCAAAAGAGATTTGTAATATCAGTGGGACTTTTCTGGATAAATAAAGGTTCAAATAAAATAAAATAAAATAATTATTTTTGTTATGTGACTACTGGTTTTGAAGTGCCGATAAATTGTTTTTTCGCTTTTTTTGTTTGTGGAACAGCTCAGGAGAAAGGACACCCAGAGGTATTCTCATTAAAAATGGCTGAATGGAGAATATCGATGTCTTACATCGGCCCTGTCAGAAAGCACACAGGCTAGGGTCATTATCAGACCGCCTTTCTGGATCTTATACTGTAAAACATGACAGCTGTGGACACTGTACAGCGGCGCTACATCGATCCACTGCTGGACTGAAAGAACAGAGCAATGTGAAGAGAGGCAAACTCAAATCAAGGAAACAGGAAAGGATTTGAAGTCAGATAAACACAAGGATGGTGCTCAGGCGTACTAAGGTGGAAGAGAGCAAATGGATTATAAGAACAGAAGAAGAATGTTTCCTGAAGGGTGCTGCTTATGGTGGTGCACATGCAGTACATATACAGTTGAAAAATATTTGCAACAATTTGCAACCAGTAGCAAAAATTCAGCATTCTGAAGGCACTCACAATAACAATGTTTAATGGTCACTGTTCTTAAAGAAATGCACTACAAATATATTTTACACAAATCTTTGCAAACATACAACATACATACAACATTGAAAACTCTGCAATGGCATTGTCAGATACTCAGCTGAGATTTTTGGCTGAAACCAATGCCCTACATACATTTTAATCTGCTGATAAATATGACGTTGAACAGTGATGTCATCAAGAAACGCTTTCTGGAGCTGACAAGACACTGTGACAGCGCCACGATGGCGCAAAGACAGTCCCGGGGTGAACTGTCAGACAGAGGGTACATTTTCTGCTTGGGAGCTGTTAGAGATACTCTGAAACAAAAGTCACTTGAGTGTAAAGACAGAAAACATATAACCTGAATCCACAAACTCAGTCTGCCATGAAAGGAAAGGAACAGCTTCAGACACTGTCTCTTGACAAGATTATAATGGTGCACTATTGGCTCACTTGCCTCTAGCTTTGGGCAAGATGTGTTCTGTTTCTGAGCAGCTTTAAATCTTCTCTGTAACCCTGCTGCGTGTGATATCATAAGACATGCTGCCCACATAAAACATGGCTCCTGGAAGGCACATTGGTCACATTGCAATGAGGAAAAGTGTAGAAAAGTTGGCTAAAATTCACAGGTTAGGGTTGTTTTACATATTTGAAATAGTTTGATCATTTATAACACTGTCTTTGGAAACCAGATGTCCCTCATGAAACAGTAATTAGTGTAATTTTAATAAATGTCTCTAATCACTTTCTTTTGCTCATTCAGATTTTTGACCATATGTATTCTAGGTTCAATGAGAATGAACGCAGTGCAAGACAATTAGCTCAAATGGGACAAGTGCCAATATTTGCCTAAACTGCAGACGGTGCTAGGCTATTACTTGAGGGAGGCATGTACTGGGAAGAAGATTTAAAAAGCAATTCCTAAAGACTTGGACTGTGATATTTGCAAGAAACATGGTACACAATGTGTTCTATGCATTAAAAAAAAAAAAAAAAATCACATTTATTTGCAAATATTTGGTTTTATAAAAGTTCTGCTGACCAATCTCTTTTTTTAATTTGTCCAATCCAATTTCCTTTATTAAGCCGATAATACCATCTTGTATGTATAAACTTTTATTTGGTGAGCACAATCTCTGGAAGCCTTTTCCACCAGATTTATGACCTTGCATTGCAGCTCAAACGTTGCAAGATTTTGTGATTTTTCAACCAAAAGTATTGGTTCTAAAATTGACCCACCTGGTTAAATAAAGAATAAATAAATCAATAAATAGCGTGCTTGACCTGCTTGGAAAAAAAGTATTTGCGTTCAGAACCTGGGCCTTACAGCTACCAATGATGTGGCAGCACTAGGTGTGTTTTAGGTTTGAAGGTGTAGCAACTGTTTTAGGTTGTGACAATGCCACAACATCCTATTGTTCAAAATTTAAAACACACCAGGCACTGATCCATAAATCAAAATGGCAGCTTAAATTTAGGTAAACTTTGTAGGCATTAAAACAAATGTTGACATATATTTAATGCAACCTGATACCGACAATTCATCATATTTCTTGAAAGGCATTGCACTTTTGTTCAAAATGACAAATCTGCATTCATTTGTTTTTACTGTTTAATGTACATAGGAAGTGGGGGATGGGTCATTCTTGTAAAGTGAAGAGGTAACACACAAAATAGAATGAGGGAATATTTCTCTTTTCCTGTGATGAGGCTTCGGTGACCGCAAAAATATTTAAACCAATATGGAGTCAATTCCATCTCACATATGGCTGCAAAACTAAATAAAGTTAAAAAAAAATATTGGGAAAAAATAAAAAATACAAGCAAAAAATAAAAGATTGCAAATAAAAATAATGTATTTAAAAAAACAAATATAATTTTACAAACAAAAATCACTGATGAAATGCAACTTTTCTTTTGCAATACTGCTCTGGTAATGCTGCATCTCAGTTCCTTTTAAGTAATATATAATGTATATCAATTAAATGAACCTTTTTTTACATATAATTAATTGGTATTTAATTTCAAAATAATGGAAAACCAATATTATATATAACTGGTGTGTAGGCATATTTTTTAAACACACTAGAATTTGCATTACACTTATAACCTATCTTTTTCAGAATATGTAAAGGGTAGTACAATGTTCTGTTCTAAATAAAGTTCTACAAACTTTATTAAGTTTTGCAGCCATAAGTGATTTTGAATTGACTCCATAAACAAAAGCTTGCCGTTTATGAAGGTGTCAAAGTCCAATGTCACACATTGCAGTTGCTGCTTGTTTTACTAGCATCCTTTAGATAGAGCATTTCTAGGTTATTTACTCAATGTTGATTTACAATTTATGATAAATTAGAGAGATAGAAGACATAAAGTATTATAACGTAGTACATGGATAAGGGCATGCTTGGCATGAAAATGAAAAAGGTCATTCTCTTAGCACATAGCCTACTAGATGGAAGTATTTTGATTTTGATGTTTCACAGCCTCAACCTGTGAGTGAGCCTTTATTAAGCTCCAGAGATTTGGCCTATAATGCCGTTAATTCCCTAAGCTCATAGCGGGAGCACCTGGTGCCTTATGTCTGGCCAATGACCACACGTCCCTTAAAGGGCCATCTGTGTATAAACCAGCTTGTCTCAGAATTTCAGCACTGCGTGTGTTGGTGCTAGCAGATGAACTTTGCAGTCTCCCAGCAGGCATAAAGCGGTGCTGTTACACTCATTGTTCTTAGGTTGAGTGGCGTTTTGAAGCAGTAAACAACTTCTAAAGTTGTTGTGGGAGAAGGACTGCAGGACTGCAGGACTCACAAGTCAAAATGTGGGCATTCACCGTAAAAAAGCACAAAACTGCAACAATGTAGACAGACATAACAGTTCTACTTTTGCTTGTTTTTGGAAAAAAAAAAAAATGTAAATGTTCATCAAGTGCATTTGTAAAGCTGTGCCAACACATGCCACCACTCCAAAGTATTTTTAAATGTGAAGCTGTTTGTAATATTTTGGCATTATTGGAATGATTTCAGGTTGATCTAGTAAAATAAAATCTATGGTGTCTTCTTAAGATGAATTTATTTATGAAGCCAGTGATTTTCTATCTAAAAATAAAAATTTCAATCTACAAACTAAATAAATAACAACAGATTAGAGACTAATTAATTATTTTTTAAATAATTGCAAAGTTAGTTAAAATATATTTGAATGTGAAAGGGTGGATTCACACCAAACGCAACCTATGCATGCTCTTGGAAGGGAACGACATGCACAAGGCAAGCGACGCAACTCCAGCAATTCAAGCATAGAATTAAGTTAAGCAGAGCTCATCTTTATGCAAATGAGAAGTGGAATCAACAACTAATTACCATTTCCAAATGGAATAGACTTCCAGAAAGGGTGGTTCCTGCCCATAAAAAGGCCGTAGAAGAAGAGGCAACAAAAATAGCCTATTTACTAGCGCGTCCCACCCCCTTCCAGCGACACTGGAAAATAAAAAAGGTGGAGATTTTTCTGCCACAGTGAATGATGGAAAATAAAATGTTTCATAATGATTTGAAAACTAGATATTTATACATATTTACACATTAATATTTGCTTAAAGTCAGTCTCAGATTCAGCTGCTTCAGTTATAAAGTCAGCTATAGAGTCACAGTACTACCTCTCATACAGATACACATCTCACTTTTGTTTTTCCCATACAGACACGTTCACATGTACATCTAGTCAAACGCTGTCGAGCTGCTCCATTAACGACACTAGAGACTGAGCTGATTGCCATCAGACAAAACACATTATATCATGGTAAAGACTTGTTAGCCAGAGGACATGTGAAGATGCAGTCTACAAACTGATACAACACCTTTGTGGCCTGATACAACACGAGCTTGTGGCCTGAGGAAGGCAGTGATGGATCATGTTCTCATCCCAATCACAGCCCTGCATTCAGTAGCTTGTAGTGCTGAGCTCCTACTATCAATATTATCAGTCTAAGTCTTCACACTAGACTCAGGTTGATTTGACTTTTACTTGAATAAATTTAAGCTCTTTGCACAAGTTAATTCAGGAGATATTTACATTTAAAAAACAAAGAATCCAGTGGAAGTTACTTTTTATTTTACCTGCCCAGATAAACTACAAGTCTTATTGGGCATTATGTCTTCCTTGGAATACCTTTTTGTCACTTATCTACCTCATAATGAAACAAGAAGCCAAACTATTTCAGAACCATCAAAAGAAAAGTTCTACGTAGGTGCATCAGTGTGCTTTGTACATCTGAAGATTTAAATTTGCCCGAATTGTAAATAAATAAATAAATAAATAAAGCATTCCTATTTAGAGAGGTAAAAGAAAACGTTATAAGAAAAGAAATGTATAAGAATGGAAATGCAAAAAAGGAAATTAAATGATAAAGTTTAAATAAAAAAAAAAAAAATCAGACTGCATTTGAAGCCTGAGGGAGCCCCCAAAGACAGAAATGAGAGTGCTCTTGCAGAACGGCAGAAGTGCTTACACTCTCTCTGACACACACTCACATTCAGTACAAAACAAAAAAGCAAAGTAATTGTAGCTGGCAGAAGCGAATCTTCAGGGACCAAAGAATAAATGTGACTACTGGCTTCTCCCAGTGGATCACGCACACACATACACTCACAACACAGCACACGCTCCACGGCTCATCAGTTTACAAAATGCTGAGAGCGACACTCTACACAGTAATAAAGGATCATTTACAATCGTTTATTCTCTCTGTCTGTTTCACCTTTCCTTTCATGTCCTGTCCATCCAGCGACCACCACCATGTTCAGGGTGTCTCGATGCATACAGCAGCAAATGTGAACTGTACCAAACGTACATTAAGGTTATATCTGCCCTAGGTTGTTGTTCTTGGGAAGTTTGTGTAATATTAAGATCTGCTACAGTCAGTGACATTTTTTATGTTTTAACAAAATAATTAAGAAGAAAAATTGTAATTAAACCCACACATTTCCGTCATCTAGCATTTCTGGGATTGAAGTGAGCTCCAGAGTTTGGAGAGTATCACTTTTAAGCCATTCCCATTGACTTTGAAAAAATGACTAGTCTGTAATTACTGTACCTAACAGCCATTTGGCAGAAGGAAATACAGCAGAAATCTTGCCATAGCAAAAACGAATTAGCTAAAATGGATCCGTGTTTGTAAGCACCTTTGTCATACTAGTCTAACAGCTCAGCTTCTTTTTTACCACAACAGAGAGATACTTTGACTGCATCACTGCAGAAGCTGCACCAATCCGCCCGTCGACCTGCCGTACCTGATGACACCAGTTTAAGTTGTTGTGTGAAAACCTCTTAAATTCACATTTGAACTATTGCTTACAATAAGTGACTGAGTATGTTTTTACACTTTTTTTTTTTAGCACTGGACCAATTGACACAACAAACAATAAGTCTGATTGGACATGCCACTAACATGCAGAATCTAAACCAAAATTGTAAGTGCATCTGAATGTATTCAATATGAACCTGTACCAAATACTATTTCTCTTTTGGTCTCTGCTTATTTTTATTATGATTTTAAGGTTGCACTGCCATTCATAGTTTATATAAAACTATACCAGAGTTGAGATAGAACTGAAACTCAGACCCACCTTCTTAAAAGATCTCATTTGCACTAATCCACGTGACCTGACTAACTAGCCCAAATGTCAACTCACTTTTTATGACCAATTTACCTAAAGATTATTATATGTTTTCAAGTTATTTATAATGGATTGTGATCGGAACATGGAAACGTGTGAAAATCTAGAAATGTTTTGTCATTGTCCGTTTTTTATCAGAGAGCCCTTGTATGTTTTTTTCACTGGATGAAAGCTACTTAAACACGGATATATTAACTGACATTGTATTTTTATTGCAGTATCATATTCTATTTTATTACACATTTTCAATTACAACAAAATAATATTTTTTTCCTTTAAATAATAGGCACATCTGTCAACCATTAAGCATACATTTGAAACCCTTTAAACTTTGCCGCAGACCAGAATTTCATTATTTAATTAAAATGAATATGCCACTATTTTATTCACCACTATCTTTAGTGCATGGACAGAAAAAGATTTGCTCACATGATCTGATCAGATCATGTACATTTCTCTCCGTCCACAGTGGAAACATTTAGTGAATTTGTGCTGTACCTTTTAGGGTAAAGGTTCTTGGTTTTCTTTTAGTGTAATCAACAGCTTGAGTGAATGTAATACCAGTGCTTCATTTGACTTGCAGGCAGCTATGCATATTTAATACAGAAGGAATGGAGGATACATGCTTTATTCCTCCAATGAATATGAAGTTTTAAAATGCAGCAGTGACAAGAGTCTCAGTGACAGCATGAGAATATGAGAGAAAAAAACTAAATTGACTAAGCAATAGAATAAAGAGGAACGATCCTTGGCAGTGACCTCAAGTGGCATACTGCTGATGACAAACTTAATGGAGCCTCATTTCCTGTGTGCTGTTCACCTCGCTGCACCTGTCTGGACCTTTTTCCCACTCCTTTTGCTCTTTATTGGACTCTTTGTATGGCAAGCCAGCTTATTATGTATGCTTGAGAGAGCAATCATTCTGCGCAGTCACCATGTTAACATTAATAAAACAGGGCTCTTTAGAAACAATACTCTCCTCTCTCGTGCTCTCTTTCGTCTGAGCATCTGTTAATACACTGTCATTACGACTAAACAATTCAAAAAGGAGAGAGTGAAGTCACCACAGTTAATTTAGCTTTTGATGGATGTGAGTCTAAAGCAGTGAGAAAGCTCAGTCAACAGTGAATATTTTCAAAATTCAACGCAGTGAAGTTTCAAGAGTGAATAGAGCTAGAAGCACGCAGGATGCAACTTCGGGGTTATAACATTAACTCTGGTGCATACACAACAGCTAAGACAGAATACAGTTGGACTATTTAATGTTTTTTTTCTCACCTCCTACATTTTAAAAATAAATTTTTACTTCTTGCTATAATAATACACATAAATAGACCTTCAAATTCAAAATAAATAGACACAACTTTAATTTGTCAAATATGGCTTGAGTGAGTCTAGTCTAAAAACAATGGTTCAATTAAAGGTGCAGTGTGTAGTTTTTGGCAAAATCTAGTGGTAATATTATAGCTTGCAATTCTTTACATTACGCTTCTTTCTACAGTCCGTACACAGCTTCAGTAGCCCTGCTTTTGCCCATGAAGAAACCCAGTGGACACAGGTCACATGATAAGTTTACTCTATGGTTTTGGACCTGTAGTCTTGCAGAATCAGTTTCCAAGCTATTTAATAATCTTCTTGCCACAAACAATTGATGTAACAGTTGCTACATAAGCTTATACGATGTTGAGCATGTTTTGGCCAATTATTATACCCACCTGAAGCTTGCATGTGCAAATAAGACATAGGTATGTTACTCTCATATATTCTGATATAATGTTTTACTGAAATAAGAAGCAAGGTGTTTTGTGATTTTTAACAATAGTCCATGGTGTACACAAAAGCAGGTGAGTAATACATAATACAAGAGGTATAACATAAATAGATGAATGAAGGAGTTAATTTAAACCTAGATTACATTGTACAATTTCAGATACTTTCAGAAACAGGAATTATGAAAATATACAACCTGTTTTTGGGAACCAGTTATTCAACTTCTACCGTAAAACCCTGGCAATACATCTCAAGGATGTCTAAAGAAGCTTGTTTAACCTCTCAGCAGGATAAAGAAGTGCAGTCAAACAGACATCCGTCCACTAAAGAGCAGCAGTGTGTACACAAATAGGTTCAAATGTGAACAATTATATCAAAGCATAAGGTTAAAGCTATCAAAAAGGTCAATGCAGCAACATAAGAGAACATAAGAGAGATGGTAATCCTTGAAAGGTGTCCTCACAGCTGTCAAGGTTAGTCATACATGTACAGATAAGAGTAACACAATCAAGAATACCTGTACCATAGACACGGGTTTGCTGTGCAAGTGTCATTTTGTTGAACTGGTCCCTGTAGTCTGCCTTAAGGTCTCTCTGTTCTGTTGTGTTCTGTTAATATTATATTCAGTTGGCTATAGTAATACTGACCACACATTTAGTTAGAGCTTGGAAACTCATTGACTCCTGCGCATAATCAAATTGTTGTATCGCTTGAAGGAGCAGACAACATAAAACGGACATGACATAAAACAGACTTAAGAAAGAAAGATTTAATATTTTTATGCACATTATCTTTCCAGTTAACATATCCAGAGCCTTACAATTTCAAATTATTTTGTATAACTGTTATGTTTAAACATAATATAAAAAGTAGACATTCATCTAGACTAGTGTTTCAATGTTCATTAATATGCACTGTCCCCTTTTTTCACCCTAAAATATATATATATATATATATATATATATATATATATATATATATATATATATATATATATATATATATATATATCAAGTCTGGTGTGACATTCAAGAATTTCAAGCTCATTTATATAATGGCATCCATCACCTAAATGTTAATGTGAAGTGTATTAGGCATCATTTTTACAGCTGTACTGAATAACATGTTATATCCATAATTATTAGATCATTTTAAATTCCCGTTAACCAGTATTCTAAATTTCTGATGCACTGAGCTTGAACTTGAAAACAGGTAATGGGCCTTCTTGAGCTAGTTCCGTGGCTTAATGAACGTCGCTTTAAGTTTTTTTTCTGCTCTCCGCTGCTCCCTGTTTCTGCCGGGCAGCCCTACAGCGCTTGAGTTCATATGCAGATATTGCACGCCGGGGCCATGCACCTCTGAGCAGGGCTGCCTGACAGAAGTGGAAGAGGCATTTTCAGGGACAGCGCGGTGCTGCTTCAAAATAGAATAGAAGCGTGACAGTGGGGCCAAGTGTGGCAGCACTGCCATGGGCCGACCCTCCAACCCACAGGGGGATTCCCCAGTATTCCCGAATGCCAGTCCGCCCCTAGGCTCACAGGCAGCAACAACACATTTTGAGAATATTCTGGAGCTAATAGCCAAATGCCTTCAGGATACAACAGTCCTAAAGACATTGTATTGCTATAGAAAACCACAATAACTGCTTTGCTAAGCACTGGTAAGCAAAGATGGCCTTGTTATTGTCAATCAAACAGTTTAAAAAATATTTTCTGTTGCAAAAGTGTTTGGTTTAGAATGGTTAAATATTGAATAAGGAATTTATATATTTTATTAATATGGATCAGTGGCTCACTACAGAAGTTAGTTGCTCAGTTGGCTTGTTGTACAACTGTGCAGGCTTCTTGTGCACCAACTGTAGAAGATATGCTATGGGTCACATGTCCTTGCACTTTGATCAAAAAACCCTATGCTGCCATTTATCAGGCAAGAAGCTTAATATTCTAAGCCTGGTCTATATTGTTATGCTTTTTAACAGAAATGTAAAACTTGAGTTTGATTTGGGTAAAACTTAAGGTTTGGTGTGTTGGCAGACTTTTGCACACAGAGTAAAGTAGTGAGGCAACACAGGAAAAGTGGGGATCAACAGAAAAGCCCAGGCAAGGGAACTATAGGTTGACACTGGAATTTTAGAGCTACAACACTGGTTCACACAGCTAGAGTGAGTTACCATGGTGACGAAGAAGGACCCAAATCATTTTTGCCCTTAGATAGACTATAAAATCTGATCAATAAACGCTGCATAGTGTCACGTTTGACAGAAAATGTTGGTTGGGAAAAGTGAGCATACAAATCTAAGCCTTTATAACTTTAGAACCCAGCTGGATAATACACAATAATCCACTCCTATTTTGGCCACATTATACGTAAGTCCACAGCATTTTTAATACCCTCCCACCACACGCTGCCTCCAACTAAAACGCTCAGGCCTGAGGCGAGGCTAAACCTTGCAAGTACATATCCTTCATTCATTGACAGAGTTCAAACTCTCTTTCAGTTTTTTGCTGATTATTAGTTATTTTTGCCTCTGGCTTTTTTTTGTTTTAGTTGTTCTCAAGTCAATATTATGTCTCTATTCTTTAATTAAAACAAAATAGTTAATGCACTTTTAATAAGACCGTGATTTGAGCATATATTAAATTTTTATTTTATTAAAAAGAAACAATACAATACTGGTATTTGCACTTCTTTTAAGTTTATAGTGCTGTTTAAAGCCTTTTAGGTTTATTTTTACACACTGAAGAGCTGAGCCATCTATGCTGCATAAGGCACACTCTACCACCAATGAATTACAATAGCACTTTTGCACAAAAAATATAAAATGTTTTACCAAAGTATATACTAAAGAGCTATCTGGCTCAAGAAGGTGGTTTGGTTTTGGCTGGGTGAGTTTCAATTAGAGGTTGGAAGAATAGCCTAAAGTTGTACTCAAGTTAGAGTGGCGTTTTTTCATTTTACTCAAGTAGAATATAAAAAGTAGTCATCCAAAAAATTACTCAAGTAAGAGTAATAAATTATTTGGTTAAAAGACTACTTAAGTACTAAGTAACTGTTTGATCGTAATTTCTGATTTATTTTTTTAGAAATTATTTAATCAGACATAAATATAACATAATGTGCAAATTATGGTATTTCCAAATAATAATATAAAAAAATAAGTAAAAATAGATAAAGTCTTTACAAAAGAACAAATTAAGGAACAAGTAACACAAATTTCCAATTCTGATTTTTTTACAACATAAAGCTTTTAAAACCAATCCCTACAGAAGTTCTCTGTGTTTGAACAGTGCAGCTGTTGCTCTGTCTGTGAGCCAAACATGCTTTGTTCATGAGGCACTGGAGAAACAACACTGGAGACAGTAGCCTCTGAAATTTTCATGTTTTTATTCCTCCTGTGTGTGAAGAAATTGTGCCTCGAAAGCCTCCACAGTTTGTGTTGGTCATGTGACTGCATGGCTACGTCTGATTGGTGAAACACAGTCATGTGGTAGATCCACTGATGGCATATTTTTTGGCAAAAATAAAGCATAGAATAGGTAGAATAAATGGAACTCCTTGAAGTATTTTTTTTTCAAAAAGTTGTTTAAGTAAATGTAACAGAGTAAATGTAACTTGTTACTACCCACCTCTGGTTTTAATGCCATGTTTACTTACACTACATGGACACCTCTGCAGCAAGTTCTTTTATTATTTAGAGATTACAAACCCAAACAGGACCATCTGTGGGTAAAGTCAAATTAATCTGACACACCACAACTAACCCTTTTCTTAGCTAGGCCTAAGATTTGACATAAAATATGTGATGGTTTTGACTTACACAAGCTTCGGTTGCCATGTCCATGTTGCTTCCTGATGCTCAACAGAGAAATAGGCGCAGCTTCTATACTCTGTATTTAACCTCACTGGCTGTTCACTGTGTGGATTTTATGTGTATGTGCACAATGTGGATTTTGGTTAAGGGTTTAAACCTGAAGAAAGTTGACACCCAGCATTGTGAAACAAATTATTCTAAATTAACTCAAAACTTACTCCACAAGTCCAAATGCTTGTGTTATACTGACGTTAAAAACAGTTACTCACAGATAATATACCCAATCAACAGCTATTTTTTCATTTAAAGTACCTGCCCTTTGCAAACATTTTCTATAAAAGCCCTCCCGGATGGTACTGTGTCACAAACAAAGAACATCTGGTGAGCCAGGTTACGTTTCTGTGGCCCTTTGAGAAAATCAGTTTATCACCAAAACATATACAAATACTGATGCATTGGAAAAGGGACAAAAGTCAGCTAATCAAATCCATCAATTACTTCCCGTTCCCTCACTTGAGTCACTTCCCCTGGGGAGCGCCTGCCATGGGCTGGACTGCTGGGTTGAAATGTCACCTTCATTAAGTCAATCTGCAATCAATAGGCATATGCTAAAGTCCCACAGCGGCTAATCATAGCACTGAGGTCAGTGAGTCAAAGTGATGCAGTTGTCACTTTGTCTGTATAAAACAAAACACTAGGTATAGTAACATTTGTTGGCTTAAATTAACTTCTTACAGTTTATTTATGGCAATAAACTTCTCACAGATATAATATTACAGATAAGTTGGATCATCATTCAGTCTTATTATCTGCACTGTTTTATTTCTTTACTACTTTTTCATTCTTTATTCACTCCTTTCAGTTTTATAGAAATGATTCATTCACTATTTTTGAATATAAAACAGTGTGGTCTTCCTAGAATCTTTGCAAGTAATCCCTCATTCTTTTTATTGTCAAAATAGGGTATAGAGGAATAAAAATGACTTGAGTTGTGAAATAAATGGAAGAAATTGTAAGAAATCAAACAAGAGAAGAGCAAAGGCAACCAAACAATCACTCAAAGAAAGGAGAATTTATGAGGAAGACTGTAACAGATCATGGGGAGAGCTCATTTTTTATTTAAAAGTCGTAACAAATTGCAGTTACCCAAATACATTATCACTTCAATGAGCATTAAAAAAACTTGGAATTGTAAGCATAAAATGTGTTTAAGAGTTGCTCAGATGCAGTAGTAGAAACATGTGTCTGGGAGGAGTCAGGTTTAGGTGTTGTAAATGTGTGATCTAATGATTTAAATATATTATTAAAGTATAAAGTAATTAAAGTATAGGTTAATGAAGTCCTCTCTGTGTTACACCCTTACACTATACTATATTTTCCACATTTAGTAATTTTACATATTCTTAGACAGAACATGCACTAGAGCTACACTGTAACCTTCCTATTATGGTCCAAAGACTCACTAATGCAAATATACAAACAACAAGAAGAGAAAAGAAAATATAACTGTTTAATGATTAGATAAATTAACACCTGTACTCGAATACCACACTGCTCTAAAAGTAAACATGTTATATCTTTTCTTAATTACATTTACAGACAGGTGAGTTTTCAGTGGACTGTTGTTGGTCTGACAATTAAAAAAACAAAAATCAAACAAAACCTCAGATTATCCACTGACCCGCTCTTAACACATATAAGGGCACCTTAACGTGTGTTTGGGAATGCCACACTGTTACCTCTGGCTGGTTTAAATACAAAGATCTATCAATTTAAGTTCTGCCATAGTTAAACATAGTTCTTGCATCAGTAAATGTTGTTTGAGAGGTCAGAGAGACATTTATTGTGCATTAGCTTCCACATAATTCACATAATGATGCCAATACCCATTGGTCTTTAGGGAACCTTTGTTTAGATCATGACAATCCAGCACTGCCCTTTCTCTTATAGAGCCACAACAACTTTGAATTAAAAACATATCACGCAATAAACAATGTCTCAGCCTCACTGTATTATCAGTCATTCTACAGGCAGAGATATGTTTATTTGAATTATTCATTATTCAGCATTGGTATTCTCCACGTTATCCTCGTTTCTGGAATGGTGTTGATGATTGAAATGTGACCGTGTGTTGTCTCATTCCACTCATCTGCTTTTAATGCACTGGTACATTCTTCAAGGCTTTTGTCACAAATGTTGAAATTAGAGACGTTATTATCGTAACCTCTCTTTTTTTATCTGTTGTGTTTACTACTGGCACCTAATAAAATAAAGATGATGGTTGTTGTTGTCCAATTTAAGGTCTGCAAGTAAAATATTTTCTTCAGACAATTTAAAGTTGCATTACCCCAAAAACCTTTCCCTCAAGTTCTTATCAACCCCCTACTTATTTAAAATGTGAAAGCATGTGAGCAGACCCCAGTGTTTTCAAACAAGGGATTGGCCAACACTAACCTGATTCAGGCTTAACATTCCCACAGTATATATTAAATCCTTGATAAAAATCCTATATGACCTCTTCTTTTAAAAATATTATTCACTTTGTAATATCCTAGTAGGTGATCAAACTCTTTTTCAAGAAAAATAATTTGTAATGTCTGTTTAAAGGAAGACTATAATGAGCATAAGTGATCCACAAGCAGAATGTACTGCTTTATTGTCCCATTGCTGTTAAAACCAAGTACATCATGTGCAATGTAAAAACTGTTTGTGTTCTAGAACGTCTGGACAGGTTTCTCTCTATTCTTTATTTTTTTCACAGGTGTAACTCAATTTTTTTACATTTACTATCTTTGATGAGAAAAAGGGTTGCTATATACTGTGTGTTTCAGAATTCCAGAGAGTGGAGAGTTGTGTGCTTCACCCTGCAATGTTAAGCCTACAGGTATCTCACCTATTTTTCTACAGACCCTACATTGCCCATCCGTACAACATCCTGCTAAAGTATGCTCTTCTCTGCTCTGTATTCCTCTCTATGTGTTTGTGTGTTGGTTCCTGTTATCTACCACACTCTAATAACTGCTCTTTGGCCCCAAACACAAGTCAAGAGCTAAGAGCAAAGCTATCATTGCCAACGTAACAGACTTATTTTATGCAATGTGCACGATTGTGTATGTAGCATCACCTTGAATTGAGATCTAGTTTATAGTTCACAGCCAAACCTGCCACAAGCACTGCAAAACACACACACTTATCCATGCAATTACTCAGCCCCCCTCACTTAAACCCAATGGCTTACCATTGTGCAAGGCACTTAACGGCTGAGGAATGAGCTTGGAGAAAATGAATGTGGATGGTACAAATGTGGGTAAATCTCACTTTTAGGGTAAAAAAAATACAGCTGCAATTTTGATTTGAATGTTTTTGCCACTTTTATTTAAATTCTACATATTTAATGTCTGTAAAATGATGAAGAAAAAGAAATGTTTTCCAATCAGATAGATGAAGTTCTTCTTACAGAAACTTGATCGACAGTAGCATTCACAGAGAATGACATTTCTAACCCTCCAGTCATGAGCATTACTATTCCTGCCTGACTGTACCACCTGACATGACTTCAACAGTGCTTTGAGAACAGCCCGCCTCTGACCCCATTCTACTCCCAAATATCAGTCATTTCACCGCAAGTCATTTCCCAAAATAATCCAAGAGAGCTTTTTCAACAAACTTGGTGCCATGTTCTCTGGCAGCGCAGACGCTCATTATGCTGCAGAAGTTGTTTGAGAAGTTTTCGAGCAATTGAGATGGTTTTCTGAAGGAAAACTCTTTGATCCAAAGAGTCAGTTAAGTTTCATACTCTGAAGACTGATTTGTTAGATTTCTAAGAGACAATGGAGAATCCAAATTCTTTAGTTACCACAATATTGTACTGTAGTTATTTATTAAGTTATATATATATATAGTTCTGCAGATCCCCAGATACATAGACCACTGATGTTTCTGGAATAATAGAGGTGAATGGGTCAATCTAAAGTTCCCACAGTGAATGTCTCTGCCGTGGACCACACTCAGTATATTCTGTCAGTTTTTTTTAATTACTTGAGTAAAAGTATTTAGTTTTTCTCCAACATTCTCAAACCAGCCAATCACATTTAAGAATAAAAAAACTCAAGCAAAAGCATGTATGCAAGCAAAACATGTTTCAAACTGAGCCTCTGCAAAACAAGACAGTTTATAACAGGGATTGTTTTGTAGTGCAAATCTTCTAAAGCTATTCATGTAGAGCAGCACAGAGGAAATAGAAATGTGCATAATAAAATGAAATAATAGGATTAGGAAAAGCAGAATGAAGATGCTCTAGCAGAATGCAGTCAAATGTACATTAGCTTTGTTTCCCTGGGGTGCCACTCTTTGTGATCTGTGACAGTGAGGATAAATGAAAAATGCATTTTTATTCTCAAACAATAGCTTAATATTTTATTAGTGACTTTTGTTGTTTATCAAAGCGGTAGCCTGCAGGAAAACTAGACAGTTAACAAGTCAAGCTTGAATGAATTGCAACTTGTTACATTTAGAGATCAAGCCAGTGTTTGTCCTCTTTCATGATTGTTTTTTAATATTTTTTTTACTCATTTGTTACTGCTTAGAAAGCCTGTTCCTTGTAGTGTCTATTGTCCATATTCTGAAATAAAAATGGATTGTAGATGAAAAATAAAAATGCAAGGGGAAGCTATAAAGGGATGTGTACATTATGTATCTGGGAGCGTGCCTGGTGCATACTTGAAAAGCAGGTATATTAAGTCATGCATTAAAATGATAATGCCTCATTTTATTCCACTAGAGGCTTGTTAATGACCTGCGTCTGTCTCTCTGTCTGCCTCTCACTCGCCGACTCTCTCCTCTTTAATCCATTACCTTCTCCTCCTTTATTGCCCACTCATTCTCCCTCATTTAGTTGTGATTAAAACACATTTGCTGAGCCTTCTCTTTCTGCTCTCACCTGTGCTCTGATATCTCTCTCATTTGGTTAATAAACATTTTCTTTCTATTATTTTATCAGATGTTTCCAAAATAATGGATTAATTAATGGCAACACTTTTCAGGCAAATTAAGTTAAACCACGTAAATGCATAGAATGAATGGCCACCATTAAATAAATTGCTTCTCCGAGTGAGCTTTGCCTTATTTTCAGAAGATGATGTTTTATGCAAATCTGGTGCTAAAACATGCACGGGCAACCAGAAGCTCTCTGTATCTGCTCTTTTGTTCGGCTGCATTACTGCAAAACAGAAGTTGCAGCTCAAAGTGTTTGGGGATTTTTGGACTTTGTAAAGCCCTCCACAAAATTTCACATTGTCTATTTTATTTAGCTATTCATTCACTGTTGAGCTGCTGCCTTTGTCATAATTCTTTACTGCTTATGCCATTTACAACTTGAGATTTTTTTTCTTCTTGTTTTCATTTTGTTGTTGTTGTTTTGGGCATGCTCCAAAGCAGCATTGACCTTTGTATAGGGATAATCCACTAAATCGCTCAGCCGGCCATAAAGAGCTTTTTATTTACCGCACAGTGTCTCCTGGCATTTGAAAGCTGTGCTCTCGATCTCTGACTCTACCATGATCCTGCGCTCGCTCCTCCTCAAGTGCTCAGCTCCTCTTTGTTTCTAATGTTCCTTCACAGGAGTAGCTCACTTTATAATTATAAGAATTTTACTCAGTTTTTAAATACCGTCTTTCTTCCCATTTCCTGATCGTGTTTTAGTCCTTATTATGTGTCATTATCTTTAAAGCATGTAATTACCAATTAAGAATACGAAGTTGTGCATGCAGACAGATTGTCACAGAATTAACACACTGTCAGTAATGAGTATAGCTCTCACAGTTAACATGGTAACCGTACCAGGCTGTGTGTAGACTGTGTGTGAGATGGAGGCAGACATAACACACACCCACACAGTCTGAGATGGAAGCAGACAGAGGAGCAAGGGCATGCATACGCAGGATCACTGGCTAATGATTTCAGAACAACAGGGGAACAAATGCAGCTCTCCTCAGACGAAAGGACAGAAAACATCTCCCCTCTTTAATGACCCACTTTGAGGGGTGGGTAATATGGGATTATGAACAGACTTGTCATGTAAAAATGTCTATGAGCAAACTGACATTCATTTGCGTGACTATTAGTACATGCTGTGTGCTGTTTCTATCCGACCTGTAATTAAGGTTACTTTTCAAATTCCAACAGGTTTTATTATGTACCGTGTACCTCAACACTCAATACCTTGTAAGCAATGTAAAAATGACCTTGGACCCTGTAACAACCTTGCAATTAAATTCCAAACTTTTTATCTACATGAATGTATGAAATTCTCTGAATGCAGTTTATAACTAAACATTACACTGTATTTGCCCTTGTACATCATATTCTTAGACCATTTTTAGTTGTGGGACATTCTCCTGGCAGACCCTCAGTGCTCAATCTCTCAAACACTTTACTCACACCTTGTGACCCCAACAGCTCTCACAACAAGCTGCGTAAAAAGGGTTGAATTCCACATAGGCTACCTGCCTGTTTCCAACGCACCATCTATCTATCTGTTACACACAAACACGAGGGCACAGGAACACGCAGGCCGGGACACTGATTTGTTACAATGTTCTGAATTTTTATTGTGAGATGCTTTATACATACACTGAAGTGGGAGCTGGACTTTATAAATACTGAAGAGACTACTGTATGCAATGCTATGATCCAAGTAATAGGCTGTTTCAAAGTGCTAGACAGTAGTGCACTAGTGGTAGTGGTTTAGGTCAAATTCAAATGTCTACTGCATCCCACAATGCTTCAAAATTTAATTTATCAAACTTCTCACAGCAGTGGGCAACCCTCTGCAATGCAATTCTATGCATTTAAATGTCAAAACCAATTATTTAGGTTTTATTCTCTTTTATGATTGGTATAATACAGTGTAGAGGTCATAGATGTCAAGAACAGGAGGAAGCCATGGCAAACAATGAAAGACGTATTGAGAGAAGGCAAGAGACAGAAAGGTTCAAAGCAGAAGGACAGACATTGAGAGGAGTGAAGGCTGGGCAGTAAGGATTAACTAAAGGAAGGTGGCTTAACAGAGGTAAAAGACAATTGAGAAAAGACACTATAGAGAGAGTAAAAGAAGACAACAAGGATGTGATTTAGAGGGTAAAACTGGAAGCAATTGAAAGCAGAGGCTAGAGCCATGGAAAGGAATGGGAAAAAGGTAGGAATAAAGGAGAAGGAAATAAAGACGGTAGCCTTCCATCCTGTTAACCACTGCTGAGTGGGAAATAGGATTTGCTGTCACATTGCTCCAGCAAATGGCTGCATGGCTGTAGCTCAAAGAGGATAGAGCCCACTTCTTCTAGACATCTTAAGCCTTTCAGAGACTCACACAAGACGCAAAGCTGTCCTGCCGTGAAGCTAACATAGGGGTGCTGGTAATTAAAGAGGAACCGGTCCCCAGGGTCGTTCTGAATCTAGCTTGGTCTGCTATCCCGACTCTATATTACGCTCAAGAAGGAAGGTCAAAATCCAGTGGGTATAACAGATCTTGGTTTGACTGTAAATTATAATTTTTTTATTATTTATGCTAATTGAAAAATGAGCAAAGATATCTGCTCTATGTTTCCAAGCAGTGCCAGAATTATAAAATTTGTTCCATTTTAGTTAGTATGTACTTTTTCTTAAGCAGACCTACAAAAACCTTGAAAGTCAACCTATTTAATGCCTCAGTGTTTCAGAGGGGCAGCCTGGTGGCTAGGTGGTTAGCATAATTACCTCATAACACAAAGGTCTTGGATGTTTTCTTGGGCTTCTTTCTCAGTGGAAATTGCATGTTGTGAGTCTGTGGGTTTCCTCTGGTTGTTTTGGTTTTAAAACACCACTGCCCATGACCAACATACGGATTCTATGGGATATCCACTGGACTAACTCCACTGAAAAAAAATTCAATAAACTAACTGTGATAAAATCCTATTACTTTCCCTTTACATACCCATCGTTTCAAAATACATTGCATACTTGAGTCGGTTTGCCAGTGAAACACGACTTCTTTGTGAACTTTGTGGGTGGGATCTTTCAATCAGCGTATAAATCTTCACATCTTCTTCCCTCGGTGCTGTCTGTCTTTCTAGGGCTTCTTTTGAGTGGTGTCGCTCTCTCAGGACAGTCAGTCTAGTGAATGTTAATAATTTATCAAGCCAAAAGACTGCTCTGCTCCATCATAGTAAAAGACTGCTCACGGGCGCATAGGTGTCTGAAAAACAGTGGTGGGCTGGTGGGATCTTGACTTGTGTTTTTGAAAATTGGATCATTTATCAAAAAAGACAGCTTAATCTTTCAATAGGTTGAATGTTTTCTCTAGTTCATTTCATTTGTGCAATCTCCTACACTTTCTCTTAAAACAAAACAACTTTTAAGCATAGGTCAGGAGGTGGTAATATTTCAAAGATCACCAGATGTATCATAAGATTTCATGAATGTCAAGTAATAGCTCTGGGAGTCCATCTAAATCCACAATAAAATAATGTGCAAATCTGTCTAAACCAAGCCGTCTGGATATAAAAAAGATAGAACAGGAAGCAGATGGTAAGTTGAGTGAATTGTCTACTAGGACTCTCGAGAAGCCTGCTGGAAACATTCTCTCAGAAACTCTCCCTTAAGGCCTAGGCTGGTGAAGAAACAATTGTTTTAAGCACAGGCGCAACTGTCTCCACTCAGAATGCAAAAAAACGTATTCAAAGGCTAACCACAAAGCCTAAAATGTGTAGCTTTTTAGTGCCTTAGATGACTTTCCTTATTGCTGTCCTTTGCTTTTTAGTGTGTTGAACGGTCAATAAAACTCCAAAGCACACATTTCTAAAACATTAATGTATTGGCTTTAGTTCAACATTTCTGTGGGTGCAACAATTAACACAATATACCTAAAGGCCCTAAAGGTGGGCTATTAATAAAGGGATTGATGCTTCCCTACAGTATATGCTGTATGATGCAGAGAAATAACAGTTTTGGTTCAGATTACCACATTGAGGAGCATGAAGTAGAGAATGCCAAGTTCTGTGGTTGTATAAATGAGAAACCTAACCCCAAGTACCCTAAAGACCCCCTTTACAAAATACTAACAAACACTCTTTTTTCACAAATTGCTTTTCTTTACCTTAAACCTAAACTGCCCTAGATGTTTCTGCTCTGCAACCACATAATGACTCCAGTGAGTGTTCAGAGACCCATTTTTGCTGACATTAAAAAAGCGCCATATTTAATTTCATTTACAGCTCATTTATGGCACGTAGCAGCCTGGACAATATTAGCCTTTGGCCAAAACTCTAGAAAATCAGCTGGAGGCTATTATGCTGTTTTGGGAGTTCAGATTTTATTACATCTGAGAATGAAAATATATTTAATGCCTCAATTTTGAGTTGTTGAGTAAATAGAGCTTGTTTTGGTGCCTGTTTTTATATTTACCTTGTTTACAGCGTTTCAGCAGGACAAGGGTGTACGTTTCCCCAGGGCTGTTCTTCATAGGGGCTTTGGCACAAACCTCATTCGGAAATACAAAAAGACTAATAAGCTGCTCTGTGATTCTTCAGTGACAATTTATGAATTAAGTTTATTTATCATTATCTTGGCTCAATATTGCATCTGGGCCTTTTACATCGATCAGGACATTAGCAACACACTTCTGAGTAATAAAGTCAAAAGTCGAAGCAAGCTTACTGTAATCTCCTGAGTCATTTGACATTTACAAGCAACAAACACATAGCACAAATGACAGTGATTTTCAGGGTGAGCTGACTGTTATTAACCTACTGTGTCTGGCTAGTGTTATTGGTTTTGCTTTGATTAGGTGATTCCTCAAACAAGCGTACTCTTAATCTGAAGTGACTCTTGTGAGTCAATGTACAAGAAAACCATCTTGTACATTTAGCACATATTCAGGGAAATTCTTTAGGTTAGTGTTCAGTGGCAATGCAATCAAATAAAATTTAGCATAAAAAAGTTTATTTATAAACTCAAGATGTTAGAATAAGCAAAAAATGGGTGTTAAAATGATGCAAAGTGTAGGAATATGTTCCTCTGAAATGGGCTGCCAAAAATTCCTTTCCTCATGCCCCCAACCCCTTAAAGTTACGTACCAGTTTTAATTGTTATTCTATATTGCTGGAAGCAGTGATTATACTAATGCTGATACAGCTGTCATGTAAAAGCATTGCACTCATTTTAAGAGACACTCAGAGTTGTGTAACAGCAGCAAAAAAATGCACTTGAAGGTTGTTAAGTTTTATAATGTGTGGCAGGTTAGAATATTACTTGCATAACAGTTTTGTGTAGGAATTCCTGAATTATTATGTTCACAATACGTCCACACAAATCCACAATTGTATGTGAAATTGGTGAAGGTTAAATGTTTTTTGTGCTATGTTAATGGAAGTTCAGATACCTTATTGTTCTGTCACAGTCATGATCGTACTTCAATTTTATCTCGTAAAATGTAAGGAAATAGCTTTTTTTTTTTTTTTTAGCTGTTCTTTACTTTGAGCAAGGCCATATGTGTGGTGGTATACTCCAATGTTGGCTTCAATCAGTTTGTAAATGATTCAGATCAAATTGCTTTGGTTTCCGTTTGGTGGCCATCCATTTGTTCAAGGTTGAAGTCTTTCATATTGCAAGTCAAATGAACTCTACAGAAAGTCACTCCATCTCAGGCAGAGATGAATGACTCAGAAGAAACAGTTGTGTTGCTTGGTCTCTCAAATGATGATTTCTCTCATCAGCCATTAGGTGTTATTGAGAGGGCAACTAATAGGAGGCAGTATTTTGTTGTGCTAATGGAGCTCTATCCTCCCGCTGCCAGCAATTCAGAGAAAAACACTGTTCAAAGTGAGTTGAGGAAGTTTTGTTATGACCATCTGTCTCAAAAAGCTTACTTAATACTTAATACTTTAAATGCAAATAGCACTGTGGTGACATTTATTTTTTACTGATAAAATATGTAATGTTCTTTTACAAACCAACTTTTAATTTGCAATAATCAAGGTGCACAGTAACCGCCTTTAAAAACAATACTAGAATGCACCCATACATTGCATGTCACTGTTCAATTAAGGTTGTAAAACCTACATTACTTACAGTTACAACGCTTTGAATGTAGTAAGTTGCAGCCAAAATATTTGACTAGTTAATAAGGCTATAATCTAAAGATTGTAAGAGAAAATATTGTAGGAGCTCATAAAAAGCACATGTTAATATGCACAAGTGTAATGCCAGTGGCACTTGTCACTGACACTGATTTTGACATTTCAATAGGTTCACTTTGCGTTTATTTGGTCACTTGTATTATTACAAGTATTAAAATAAACAACTTAGTATATAATTTGACTTTAAGCCGTCTTTTGTAATATCCTTTTGGAGCTTGACACTCAAATGATAGAGAATCATGTAAGTGCATTTGGAAATAAGTGAACATGTTCAAGCCTGAAGAGGAAGTGTTGAAGTCTAAAGTGAGCAGGGTGTTCTTGTCACTGACTGATCACGTCATGGCTCCCTCTCGCTTTAAACACACTGGCCTAATAATCAATACATGGGGCCACAGAGTCCACTGGCTGCCTTAATCAGTCTGTGGCGATGGCAGATTGAGTGGATCTCTTTGCTTTTACAACTTTTCTAGAGCCTCAGCCTTTGTCTCTGTTGTTCCATTTACTCCTGGTGCTTTTTCTGCCCTAACCTCCGCCTGTCACTGCGCTTCTTCCTCAGCTGTGCTTCATGTCTTAGTTTGTGTTCATCTGCTTATATATAACTAGGCATAGTTTCCCTCTGCAGGATCAAAGTTTGAAGACAGCCAAATGTTTCACAATGTCTCTTTATTGGTGCCAGACTGTGAGAATGTAAACAGGCCAGAAATGTACACGCATAAAGGCAAACACACACTATTGGTACAAGTGATACAACAGAAAGAAATACAGACTGAAGCTAAACTGTAATTATACTATGTTATTTAAAAAATACATCTATTAATCTATATATCATATTATAGCCTAACCTTTTCAAAAAGACAGCAAGTGGCAAGAAGTGTGCTCAGGCCCTTTTAATGTCAATTTTCAGCCATTAATCATTTGCTTCCAATGACATAAAATATTTACTCAACAACTGTTACTGTTACTCTTCAAATCAGTCTGAAATAGGGTGACCAGATCATAAATCTACCAAACGTAGGACAAAAAACCATGTTAATGTGGGAGAATGAGAGGCAAAGTGGGACACCTTACTAAAGCTGTAAAGCACAGCTAAAAAAAACACGTCTCCTTAGACTTGCTTAACCATGATAAGCCATGATCTTTATAGTCCTCATTGCAGCAGCGTTTCCTTTTTTAGCCATATTTTTTCACGTTTTGTTTAAAATAAGACACACTCTGTTTCCCCGTTTCCCGCTCTGCATTGTGGGCGGAGCTTATGTTGACAGGTTGCTGCAGAGCGCTGGAACTGTCAATCAAACTGCACACTCTACTTGAATAGCTACTGCTGATTGATTGGCGGCTCTGCAATGACGCAGTCTTCCCCACTTTATTACTAATGGACAACAAAGCAAAGCCATGAGTCTTTCATAAATTATTTATAGCAGTGAAAGTGCGGAACATAGAATCAATTTGCATGATGCGGGACTTTTGTTCAAAATGTCCTGCAGTCCTGCTCAAAGTGGGGCTCCTGGTTCACACTAATGTTTGTATTAAACAACAAAATAACCTGCTTCAGTGAACATTTGGGGGAAATAAAATCTATTAAATTTAGATTAAGGATTTCATAGTGAATATTGTAGGAGACGTTTTGACTCCATTACTATCTGTGGTTGCCGTGACCTGGTTTTTGAAGCTTATCATTGAAACCATCACTGTATCTTTATTCATTGTGTCACCAGACTGAATACTGATATCCCTTCACTGTATATTACTTTCCATCACAAGTCTCCAGTGTTCTGAAAGCCTGTGCACCAGCAAAGTAACAGCCATCCATCAACTACACGCTACCTGTCACACTCACATCCATCTTCTCATCACTGCAGCCCCAGCTAAAAACAAACACCAGCAAGTACACACAGGGCCATAAACACACAAGATGCTCGGATGAAAACGTATCTTTCATCTTCGAGTACAGTCTCTCTCACAAAGAAAAAAGAGACGCTACATATAAAGTGACACACATGCACACCGAGGAGTCATGCATTCAGACGGCTGTATCCGTCATTCAGCCCAGAACAGTCAAAACAGTCACGTTGACTTGGATGTCTGTTGCATTAATATACAATGTTAAATCCTATTCTCCATAATTGTAGACATAATTGTAGATAGACAACGTAACTAGCATAGCGTCTCTTGTTTTTGCAGATATTGTGGCTCTTTATTAAGTATACATCCACTAAGCGGCAATTTGTATTCATACAAAGAGTAGAACTGACAGTTCAGAAGTAATGTGGTATGAGTAGTTTGTACATCTTTGTATACCCTGTATTTTGTATGCCACACCACATGCCACCAAAGCCCAGTCATATGCAGGTTTCTATTCATACCCAGCGGCATGTGACGGCCTGGAAATGAAAGGGTACAAACGAGAGCCAGGGTGACCTTAGGGTTTAGCTACTGCTATGTTCTGGCTTTGACTTCAGCTTAAAGCTTTGTTGTGTGACATTTCTGACATGCCTCCAGCCTGTTTTCAATGCTAGGTGTCTAATATGTGATTAAGGTAATCTTTTTAAAGAGCATTTGCATGAATTTGAAAGGACAAGCAAGAGGGCAGGGTTTCCTTCTGAAAATTAAGCTTTTAAAAGCTTCTTTTTATAAATTTAACTTGACATTAAGCACAACTTGTTCAAGAATGTACTTGTATATGGGCTATGTGTCCACAGTGTAGCTTTGCATCTTTTTGCTAACGAACGACAAAAACAGTTGCTATAATAATGTTCAGATAAAAATATAGTTGGCCCTATGTATAAATTATATTTCTACTAGTCTGTGAAGGTTCTCAGTCATCCAGGTCATCTTGAGGAAAAGGTTAAAGCAAAAGTCTCTGGACTCAGTTTTGTCTCTAATTCAAAAAGGCTTTATCAATTTTGAGATCAACTGATAAGAGAGCTGAGCTTATGTCTCTAGAGAGAGGGGTCTGACCTGAAACTAAACTTGGCTTTTGCTTTAACCTTTTCTATATTTTACTAATGTGAAAAATGAAATGTAGACATGTATAGTTTTAAACTCAACTGCATTCTGGAAATAGTATTTATATGGCACTTTTTTTAATCTTGCTTTAACAAAACAAAACGCTTTACATCATGGTTCATTCAATTCACCCCGTTCACACACACACACACTAACACCTGGGGCAGTCAGTAATGCTGGTCCTCTTATGTTTTTATGTTACCCGTTCAGGCATTTTATGGAGTAAATATAAAACATTTGTCAAAGTGGCTCTGCACTGAATAATATATAAACAAAGGACAAAGGGTACATGTACTCTTCTTATTGAGAACTATTATTGAGAAATTCTCTCACACAAACATAAAGAAACACTTAGCAGATAGCTATTTTAAATGTGGTCCAATTGTCTTGTCTTAGAAATACAGCATGAAGAGTCTCCAACAGTGTCCAATTACTGCGCATTTCCAGTGAGGAGCAGTGAAAAGGGCGACTGAAAGCATCGAAAGAGACTTTGGCAGACCAAAGCCATCTCACAGACTCTAGTGTCCCATACAGACTTCATTACACTAAGGCTATGCAGCAGGTCAGGCCTTGTATATCATTGCTTCTCTGGGTTTGACCACAGACCTCACTATGCCCTAAAGGTCAACCTCTGCAGCAATATGACTCATACTGTGGTTTGAGTATCAGTCAGTGGCAGAGCAAACTGCTGAACTAGGACTCCAGATCATTAGTGCTGTCAATGCATAGATAAAAATAAATCATTGTTGACATATAGTATAAAGATGTATTGTGAGGTTGTTTCTTAGCAATACACAATAAAGCTCAACATGCATTCCAGCTGTATGTTGGAGACCTGTAATGAGCGTACTTCTGTCTTTTAAGAAGCAGCTGCCAGTGTAGCAAAAGATATTCCACTGGACCCATTCAGCATGTGTACTACTTTGCTGCTCTGGCAAAACTTTGATCTGTATGCAGTGAATTTACGTCTGTGTGGTACAGTTGCAGCCAGCTTCTGTGATTTTTTAAAATTTATTTTTGGTTAAATTTTTTTTTCCTTTATTCCTAAAGTCCCTGCTCTGATGAAGTCCCCAATACTGTTACTAGAAAACGTATTTATTGGTGTACAGTCCTATTCTAGTCAGATATAGATCCCAGATTACTAAAACACACATAATATTTTCTAGCAATTTATCTGCCTTATGCCTAACTCGCTAAGCAGCCAGCATATAGGGTCCAGCTCCATGACACACACACACAGATAAGCAGTACTGAGAAAAAAAAACTAACTCACTGCAGTAAACATGCCTGTACACAAGCAGAAGACAAAGTAGGGGCATAAATGACAACATAAAGCACATACAAAAGGCGTATAAATATATAAAGAAATTATGGTGGATTTATTACTGGACTTACCATGTATCCTCAGTTTTGAGTGTGTCCACATCCAAAACAGTTACAGCTGCCCTCAGGCTGCTGAAGCTCTTTGCTTTAGTGATCTGCAAAATTTGGATTATGCACCAGTGTTTCTTGACATGCTTCAGGGAAATTGTTTTCTAGTAAAGACGACACAAAAATGCCACAGTTTATGTATGGCAATGTTGCATAAATACATTAAAGCTTATTTTGTTAGGATGTAAGTTTATTGGCACCTGATAATCAGCTTGCTCCCCGTTTTGAGTTACTACCCTAGTTCTGTGGAGATTTATTGAAAAGATGTGACGGTTTACTCTCAAGAGTTACATTGTTTTCGCTTCAATTCTAGAACATAAACTGTAATCACCATTGACTTTTTTTAGACTCCTTAGAGCTCTGACAATTATTTTGTGCTGGCTTAAACTATATTCAAACCATGGAGTTGTCTTTATTAGTACCAAATTTTTGATGAACAGACAGAAAAGGAAAATGCTCTTAAAAACACCTCGACAGGCAGATCAGAGCAATGAAAGTGGGTTACACTGTGGAAGCATTCTTTCACACAACAGCAGTATAAGCTCAAGTCAGGCTCAATTATTTATTGTCTGAGTGATTCTGGCTTCTTTGTGTCTCTCCCTCTCGCTTTCTCGTTTTCTGTATAGGGCACTTTCCTGTCTTGCCTCCATTTTTCAGCGTTATCAGTGCATCACGGCCTCTCCGACTCACCCTGTCGTGGTCTGATTGACAAGTGTGATGGTGTTTGCCTCTCCTTTCCCTGACCTTCAACTCAACACACACAAATATAAACACTGAGCCCACAGCCAGACTGCTAATGGCTTTTACCTTTTTGCAGACAGTCGATCGGGAATTACAAACCTCACGGGGCAGAATGGAACAAGACTAAATGTTACAAATGTTCTATATACTCCTCAGTAAAGCAAAGAGACAACTTCTGTGGCCTAGATCTGACCCATGTTAGCGTCAACCTTTTGTGGATTCACATAGGTTTATGGTCAAGATGATTAGAGATAGGGTGAGGAGCTCGGTTACTCGGGAGGAGCTCTGAGTAGATCCGCTGCTCCTCCACATCGAGAGGAGTCAGATGGGGTGGTTCAGGCATGTGTTCTGGATGCCTCCTGGAATAGCATGCAGGCCCCAGGGAAGACCTAGGACACGCTGGAGGGACCATGTCTCCCGGCTCGTCTGGGAATGCCTCCGTATCCCCCTGGAAGAGGTGGTCTGCTTAGACTGCAGGCCTCGCAACCCGGCCCCAGATAAGCGGAAGAAAATTATTCCTCCCACCCAGCTCACTTTCTGTCTACATCTTCAGCTCTTTCTTAGTTTTCCCTCTCTTTCTCTCTTTAATTACATTTCCACACTTTTAAAGAATGTTGGTTGTAATTTTTTACATGGAAGACACAAGGTGGTCTGGAGTTTTCCGTTGTAACAGGCAGAAGGAAAGCTCTAAATAACTAGATCCTGTCCTCTTCATTTACTTATTATTCTCTACATATGGAATCACAGACACACTATATTCTTCCCTAGGGTAGGAAATGCACCATTTTATACAAAAAACAGAGATCTACTTTTTGCAATATATATATATATATATATATATATATATATATATATATATATATATATATATTTATTTATTTATTTATTTATTTATTTATTTATTTATTGCTTTTTTTAACCAATACCTGGGCTCAGGATCTTACCAAGGGGTCCCTATAGTACTGAAACAGTGTGGTCTCATGAGTCATGGTCTTATGAGGTCATTAGCCTCATGTGTGGGGTGCATCTAACAAAATGGATGTACAGTGACTCGACGTGAAGTCAATCCAGCATTCATGTGGAGTTACATGTGTGGCATGAGTCACAAAATGGTGCCATTATGTAACAACATTGTCACACATGCACATGCACACATACACACACACACAGTCTTACAGCAGAGAAACAATCAGGACAAGGCTCACCTACATACAGTAAAAGTATAGTTGAAAGAGGACAGAGAACAAGAGAAGGCATGGAGGAAGTAGAGAAAAGAAGAAACTGAGAAAGTTAAAAGCCAAGCCAGAAAGTAGAACCAGTGAGTCTACACAAATTTAAATAAGCCCCTTTAGAGCAAGGCTCCCCCATGATGAGAGCAGTCAGGAGGAAAAGAAAACACAAAATGAAAACAACAAAAATCCTCTGTCAGAGCTGCATCTAAATCAGGACGTCTGAAGTAAAACCAGTCAACACAAAAAGAGGTGACTTCTCCTCACTGTCATTCCGACTGCCACTTCACAAAACAAACACTGCATGAAACCAGCAGGAAAACAAAAGGCTTTATAAAGAAAAAGCTGCAATAATCCTGCTCTCATATGGTAATAAGGCTAACCTTCAATCAGACAGCACAAATACTTTCACTTATTTACAAATAAGCAATGTAGGAAACATACTTTCATTCATTCAGTTATTCGCCAGTCATTTGATGAGCTAAAATGAACTTTAAAATTCACACACTGCTGCAGTCTGTTCCGAAAATGTGTTATAATTGATTGTTTGTGCTACTTCCCGCTGTCTTCAGGTTGCCTTGTACAACTGTAAGAAGTTATTAGTTGTTATAAACTACATCAAGTGACTACAGCTGAAGCAGAATCACAATCACTATTCTGTCTATGATTTGTTTTCTGTTTTACACTGGGACTTGGCAAAAGACTTGAATTTATGTTGTCTTTTTATGGTCAAATAAATTCAGGATGGTGTTTTTGATATGGTTTACAGTGAACAGCAAGTCTACCTCAAACAGACCACTAGAGACTTAAAACAGAGCAGACAAGGAGGGGGATTAGAAATGCATAAGCATGCGTGAGTTAGTTAAAAGAATGAAAAGATGCGTGTGTCTGTGGGTGTGTTCCAGAGAAAGCAGCACTGGAGACCATTGCGCTCCAGTTTGCATAATTCAATTGGCAGAGAACACTCAGGGGTTGCATAAGACATGTTTTGAGAGGCTTGACATATTGTGAGTGTGTGGTTAACATTATATAAAGGTACATTTTAATGAGGCTGATGTCACAGTGTAGGACTCAGCAGGAGGTCAGCAGACCCAAGGAGGAACGCTGTAATCCCAGCTCCACCTCTTCACCATCACTTACATCACCTGTTTCTTATTCACAACCTTTCTTTACAGTCAATATTTGACCAGAGTAATCTCATGCCCTGAAACAACAAATGACCATTGAAATTCCAGAAACATTATTTATTGGAAAAAAATAATTTCATGAAAGGTTTGACCTTATCTCTTAGCAGCTAAATACTGTGTTTGTTACACTGCAACTGCCACTTGCAATTGATGCCACTACATAGCTGCTACTGCACATGTATATCTATATAGTTTTAGCATATTATTGGCTTTATCGATTTGCTGAGGTTGTTGTGGATATAGTGTGATCTTGGTCATTTAGTGAGATTTATGTTGGCCATAAATAAATGTATTTCATGTATTCAAAATCTTTTATCTTCACACACCAAAAAGTACATTTTAATTTCACAAACATATGATAAAATGGCACGGTTACAAATCAAAAACATAGCTTGCTGTTCCCCAGTGACATTCATGTAAAATTTGTACAACTTGGGGACTCATGCAGTCTCCTTGAAGGGGCATGACTGGTCCAAACTCAATGTTGATTAAAAGTATTAGACATGTGGATTTTAATTGAGAATCAAATTTAATAAATCTTAGTAATTCTAGTCTTGAGGAAGCTCAAACAACAGTCCCATTTACACGCATACATGCTAAGACTTCTGCTATTCCAGGGTCATGTACGTGATACATATCATTAAATTCTAGTGACCCTTTAAGTAGAAGACAAATCATAGTTTGTGTTTTAGTATTTTTCCCTCAATACATTAAAAGCTTTTTATTAACCTTGAGTATCATCCACACAGACAATGTTTATTTATACCTGAACTGATTCATTCATTGACCAGCTTGATAGACCCAAACCCTAATTTTGTCCCATGACAATATCAAAGGCTGCAGGTTCTTTGTTTTTCTGATAGCCTGCTATCTATCTCAGTGTAATTGATCTCTATGTGGCACAATGAGCTTGCATTGTATATATTAAGACAAAGGTGGAGTAGCTCACTTGTCATTTCTCTAAGGGTGCTTTCACAATTGCTGTGTTGCTGTGCAGTTCAAACAGACTCTGTTAGCATGGTTCACGTGGATAAATGTGAATGCTCTTGACGAACCTCAGTGCTTACCAAATATACGAGCCGAGGCCCCATCAAAACAGAGGTCTCAGAGCACTTGCAATTGAACTCTGGTACGGGTCAATCAAGTTTGAAACTCAAGTAGCCCATTGAGCTCAAACAGGAAGAGCCTCATAAATTAGTGACAAAAAACTCACGTAATGCTTATTTTTTTCTGAGGTTGGAAAAGAAAACAAAGCAAAACAATAAATTCCAACAAAAAAAAATGAGAAGAGGTCAAATGTGAATCACAAGATAAAATGCAACTGCCTTATTAGCATTTAGGCTAACAACACCATCAACTGTGTTCCTTTAAAAATGTTTTTTTTTTTTGGTTTAGTCTGCAGTTTAAAATGCCAGCCCTGAGCGCTTGGTGGACCAGGGCTTTTTGCTGACAAATCAAACTAAATTGTTTTTTGTTCTTTTGGTGCAAACTTAATAAAGCAGACAACAAGTGTGAAGACATCCTAAGTCTACTGAATGACCACACAATTGCTCCTTGGACAGAAAAACCCACTGGACTGCCAAAACATAAAATATAAAAGCCAGTATGACATTGAGGTCAAGTGTTGCTGACAAGAGACTCATACAATGGGAATAAAGTTGCCAAAACAACAGTAATTAATGATGTAAAATTGTCACAAAGTCGTTTTTGTGAGGATTTGACTTGGCCACAGTACTTGAGTTCACTGGCATTAGCCCTTCATCTTATCTGGAGTACTCTTTCTTTCTGTTTGTCTGTGTGCATGTAATGTCTTGTTCAGTAATTTGACATTGTGCTGCAGTTGAAACCAAACAAACTGACTGGAACTGAACACAGCAATAAACACAGCTGCTGTAAAGGAATAATCTGGTAATGTAAAGGATACACTACTCCAATGAGCATGGGAGAGATATTTAAGATTACACAGCACATGACTGATAATAGCTCATTTTGTTCAAGGAGCAGTTGCATCACAATGTGCACAGATTTGATGAGAACATGTTGGTCTAGTTTTTGTTGAAGGTTTTACAGCTGTATGGCATAATCTTTTTTTTCTGTGATGCATGGCCCATGTGACACTAATGCAATGAATAATAAACAATCCTGTTTTCACTCTGTCAAACAGCTGATGTAGATCATAATCCCCTTGCACAGATGCATTATCAACGGAAGTATTTATTTAGATACAATGTGAACATTTTTATTGGAACAATGCAAATTATATCACTGAATCCTGGGTAATACAATCATCATCAATGTGAATGCCTGCCTATCACACATCAATGTCACTTGTGAGTTACAGTGTAGTGAATGATAAAACTTTGTGACTAGGCATATAATGATGTTCTCAATAACGACAGAAATAAAATACCAGCTACATTTGAAAAAACATTCAAAACGGGTCAGTGCTGAGTTCTCTTTAGTTATTGTCATCTTAAATGCCAAATGTCAAATCCATTTTTTACATAGATTTTGTATAAATCTTCTCGGGTTGAACATAATTCTGCTACACCTACAGGCACATTTAAATTTTAGCAGAGAGATCACTTCTGTATGCAAACTAAGACACTTAACTTGTACCCCAGCTCTCTTTAGCATGAGCCCTTTTCTGCATGTCATCTCCTTTAAAAAGCATATTATAAAATAAAATAAAAACAGCAAAGTACCAGTCTATTCCTTGCCAAGTTCTAAACCTTAACCAGCCTTTGAAGAGATGGGAATCCTCCAGGCACACTGTTGCAAATGGCCAGTAGAAACACACACACATAGAGAGTGATCAAAGTAAACAGCGGGTAGATGTAGAGTGGCTTTGTGAAAAGGCAGACGTGGTGTGACGAAATACTAGGAGATGGAAATATAGAGAGGAAGAGAAAGAGACTGTGAAGGAGTGTGTTGTTTATATAGTAGCATAAAAGATGAACCTCTTCCTGGGTGGTGCTGGCAATTCACCATACACACACTTTTACTTTGTGTGATCAAGACCTGAATAGAAAAACAGAGTGAAGTGAGGCTAGGAGTTTCAAAATATACCTTGTTTTTTATGTTAGAGGCTACAGCATTGGCATGCACAAACCGTACAGTGAGAGTCAATTGAGGCCATGAAGACATTATTATAAGTCAACTGGTACTGATTTAAAAAGGCCTTTATGCTATCAATGTTCATCTACTTCATTTTTCTGCATACTCAAGTATTTCTGAGAGCTGTATATTCACACTCTCTGCACTATTATTCAGTCATGTGATGTGTCTGTGATGTGGGTCAGTGGTGAGGCCTAAACTGTACTTGTTTTGAAGTGAAAGGGGAAACCATATAGTACCTGGGGAAGACCCAATGAGAAATGCAAACTTCACACAGATTTGCACTGCCCTGAACAGGACTCAAACTCCGGCCCATATTTCTGTGAAGCTGGGTGCTAATCACCTTCCCATTTTTTTTTACAATCTAGAGAGCACTCATATTTCACTTAGAAATGAAAACATCAAACTTTCAATGGTGGATAAATGGATACACATTTCTTGCTTGCAGTACCACACTCTTGCTTTCTTTTGAGTTACCAGTAGACAGTTTATCTGTCTCAGTGCTGATTGATTGTGTGATGGGTATTTGAAAAGCTGTTGGGAGACAGGGGATGCAATTTATGGCCTGGAAAGGTTGATTAGTTTTGTTTTGATGCTTTGGGCTGGAGCTTGCAATCACGTCACAAAGCTGTAAAGCTGATTGAATACAATACTATTGATGTGTTGAGGCTAGGGATTGTGCTTATCGCAGAGGTGAGAAGAGATACTCAGGTGATTTAATCTAATTGGTGTAATCCGAGTAAGGGATACCTTCAACATTGGTGTTTTTCATCTTTTTGTAGGGATCAGCCCTCATCCAGCTCTTATTGTCTTATTGGCTTTCTTTGAAAAACTTTCTTCATTTTACAATTAATTGATTCATTATTTATTTATTTTTTTGGTACTGGATGAATAAAAACAAATGGATGAAAGCAGTAAAAATAGCCACAGTTTTAAATATAGGCAGTTTATTATTATATTTTTATGTGTGTTGTTGCAAATGTCCAGACATGCATCACATACACAAAGATTGAGCAGGATTTGGAAGTTTTCAACAAGGATACCCCTGCTATGTAAATGTATGAATGTGCTGTAATGTCATTTGCATCATTGTGTTGTGGTTGTATAGGGCAGCCCGACAAAGCTGCATGGATGATTGAATGGATTGTTTGTGTTGATGGCTGGTTGGATTACAGCTGGATAAAAGGATGGAACACATGGCTGGATGGATATTTTTTGGATGTGTTTACATGGATCAAGAATGAGATGAGGCAGATGAGCAGACTTATAGCTGTGTGTACAGATAAACAGATAATATAAGATGCATAGATTGCAGCCTGACAGAACCACAGCCTAAATATAGGTATACTTCACTGAACAAAACAATAAACAAGCTAACAGTGCTAATAGCAAGTTTTCTTTTTGCTGATGATTTATAATAGACTGATTTTTCTCTATTTATTTTACATTTTACAACATTTCAGCTGTTCACGTTGAAACAGGCTCAATTCATTTTTATCTAATATACAACCCCAATCTACATAGCATCTCACAGACTGGAAAAAGGATGTAACTAAATAACAAATTTTGCAGAAACATTCTGCTGTCCTACTCTACAATAATACATAGTGATACTTGGATAATCACTAAAACAGCATTAACTGCTTATTCCATTGTATGTAATTCTAACACTAAAACGTAGCTAAAATAATAAAGTCTTAAATAGAAAAAACTTTATGAAATAACTTTTTTTCTCTAGCTAGTCGGTTGATCTTTGCCCAGTTTTACTCGGCCCAAAGTCAGCTTTCACTGACCAATAATATCAAATTCAGAATATTGTCTGCAACCTACTCTGTTATGCCAGCTCTAGAATTTGACGGTTACCGGCGACAAAGCATGCTACAAATACTCTGATCAGAGGGAGAGAGACAAGAGGCAACACTCTGGTTTCGTGGTTCCGTCAGTTCTCTCTCTCGTAGCTTTATTTTTAGGATAACACAGTTTATATACAGTGGCAGTGTGACAAACATGGTCTCATGTTAGCTATACGTCAGGAAGTTCTGTAGTTAATGGTGAAGCTACGAATCACAGAATACATTCAGATAGTTATTTATGAACCGTTGCACGCTATAGCATAAAGAGAAAGACACATATGTTTTTATGTAACAGAGCAGTGTGTCCTTCTATGGGACATATCAATGTCCAGCGTTCTAAACGGGTACGCCTAAATACAACCCTTGTAACTGGACCCACAGTCAAGTCAGAGGCAAGGAGTGCACAAGGAGTACATGTAATCGCACAAAACTGATGTGAACAATGACATCTGAGTCAAGTGGATTTGGATTGAGCTTGAGTTTACCAATAAATACATAAAATATAATTAAATCCATCCACTTAATATTTTAAAGGTTAAATACATTGTCAGCATTTTTTTATTGTGATGACAATAACTGCTTCGATTAAGGTGTTAAAAAACATTGTGGTTGCTTGTGAACACTTGACCAGATTTAGCTTGTCAACCTATTAGTAAGTACAGTAATATCTATAATTATGTCTGTTTTATATTTGCTTGAACAGTTTGACCTGAGATATATTTGGGTTGAGACAATGTGCCTTTCAATAAATATGTGCTTTAGTGAAAATGTCTTGTTAGAGGCCCTTTAAAGCCGTTTGACATCTCGAAAGCCACAGGTGTTACTTAGAACCATAACTATTCAGCACAATCCCTGAATAAAAAAACAAAAAACATAAAAGCCAAATGTATTTCAGCTGCCATTCATTACATTGTTTGGCCCTGTTCACATTGTGTGTTTTAGTTCACCAGGAGACCAGCCTCAGTGATGAAATGCACCATTACTCTACACAATGTTTAATGTGTTAGACTAACCATTGTGACTCTTTGCAATCATTTCTCTGTAGAGCTAATGGTAAGTTTAGGCAGCATGCGTTAGAGCTTTGATGGAGTGTCTATGATTACAGCTGGTGACGTGATAGCAAATTAATAATATTACTGCTTTTATTTAGAAGTGAGGAGGTAGCCATTATGATGTCTGTGGGTGTATGGGGTTTTAAACTACCTATCTGGAGAGTTATATTTTATTATTTTTACTAATCTAGACTTCTGAAATATATTTATTCAGTATTTGCTAAATATGACATTACCACAAATATCAATTAGAAATGTCTTGACCCAGAATCCCAGAGGTCTGTGTTCTTGCTTGCTGTTACCTCTCCATCTTCTTATCTTGTTTTCCCTGACAGCCCAGATACCTGTTACACACACACACACACACACAAAGTAAGACATCAGCGGCATGATTGAGCACACATAGTGGCCATCTTGCTGCCTGTTCGCATTTGTTTGCGAGTGCGGCTGATTAGCGCTTCAGGGGTTTTGATGCCAGTGAAGATTCAAATAATTTATCTCAAAACTTCCCAGAAGGATCTGTTTCAAACACACCTGGGGTGATGCTGGATATTTACACACAGACAAGTGCTCCCACATGCACGAATGTAGTCTATGTGCAAAGCCTATTCTGTAATATGAACTAAACCCGACTAAACTAAAGAACTTATACATTCTGAACCACTTTTGTTTAGTTTGTGTCACACACAACATCCACAAATATATATATATTTTCAAAACAGTATTTCTTTTATGTCTTATTTAGAAAGCCTTGTATAAAATGCAGGACTAGAGAGCAAAAGAGCAGCAATCAGTAGCACTTAGCAAGTGTACTCAACCACTCTGCCTTACCTATTAAATATTTTTCTAGCATTTTCACACTTTGTTCTCTTTCAGGTGAGAAAAAAACACATTGCTAACATTTTTGGCCACAAAATAGTGGACAAGATAAAAGAAGGAACTAGTAATAAGATGAAAGCACTGTAAACACTGGAGATGTGGAGACCTAGTACACACAGACCTAAGGGTAGCATGCATGAAAACTGACTGACTGTGCTAATAATTTTGGATTGAACAAAAGAATGTCTAGTTATGTCTTTGAGTTCTTACAGCCAAAACCATATGTGACAAAATATAAATGACAAATGATGTGACACAGAAACAAAGAGAGAACACTGAGTTCTGAGGATGCTCAAAAGGCAGAACGAAAAAACCTAAAAGTGTAGGGTAGCCAATTTATGCTAAAGTGTGCTCCACTTAAAAGCAGCTGAGTGGTGGTCTTTTGCAACCAATTCACATTGTAAAGGGGATGTAAGTGAGGGTGATACACAAAGTGAGGGATGCTTTACTGATGTGCTGTCACAAAGCTAGCCTTGCCAGTAATTTCAGGACCCAGATGGGCTACGACAGTCAGTTAACATGAGCCACTTAAAGGTAGTCAATCAACCATCTGCCAATTAACGGCCTGTCAGCTTTTAAGCAAGTATTTTACAGTCTGCCAATCACTGTGCAGCGAGATAAGGCTCAGCAGATAGCACTGTCTAAAGAATGAGGCAAGAACAAGACTCTGCTCTAAAATATTAAACTATTCCACCAATTTCAGTGGCAGCTTTTGAGGATACAGACCCAAGGTGAACTTCTAGTACAATACAATTCCTGTTAAATGCATAAAAGACTGTGGCTCAGAGCTATAGTTACAGAGTACATAGTTACGCAACATTCTTAAGGAAAATTACTGTTGTGTACATGATGTGAAATTGTATAGCAAACCTCCAGACTAAAATACACATGCAATTTGCAACCTGACTAATGCTTGGTCAGTGGGTAGTAGTTAGTGGTTATGTTTCTAAGTACTTCTATAGAATGTATTAAACCTTGGGCATGCATGACAGTTTATATTAGAATCGATGTAAACAGTCTACAGATTTATCATTTAGCAGTAATAGTTTATGAACATTGGAGAGGACTGTTTGTATATACTGCTAGTGCACAAAAGAGAATGAAATGAAAAATGACAACAAAAGAAAAATGAAACAGTGAAAAGATTTAAAGATGGTAAAACCATCATTTGAAGAAGACACTGCAGTGGTCAACTCCTGAATGTGAAAAATCCAGAGTGAGTCTTTGTAGATGAGTAATCTACAGACTAATCTACAGTCACACCTTGTACACAATATTATCTGAACTATGGCTGATTGTAAATACATTCATTCTAAAGATTAAAAGGTTAAAGAAAAATATACTTTTAAGTTATATTTTCCAATATTGTATTATGCCTTTGTACCTATTGGCCTAAATCATCTGGTCAATAAGTAAATAAATACAACAGCACTTCTATCCATTGAGCTTCAAAGATTTTTTTTCATGAATAAAGCTTTTCTTTGAAACCATCATCAACATCATTTGCAGCAGCTGTTTTAGGATTGCTTTGCGTCTGAGCCTCTCCCTCTCGGTCCCTGACTGTCACTAATGCTGAACAAGCAGGCAGTGAAATGGAGGTGCAACCATGCAGACATAGGCAAGAACATCCACATATATTTTTCTCTCAGACTGCAGAACACACAGTCTTCCCTTACTTTCTCTTTCTGTGTTCAGATAACATTACAAACAAACTAGTGGAGTGCATCCAGCTCCAGTTTCAACCTGATGAGACCAGCGTTTGTCAGGCATTGCATGATTGACCCTGAAGCCAGTGTGTGTTCGCATGCATGTGTGAAGTATTCCCACCAGGTAGAAAACCAGTTTCTTTGTTGTCAGTTGTGTTTAGCACAGCTGGGGTGATCTCATTAGCCACCAGCTTAAAGGCTGTGGAGCCAGCCACTAAAATTAATTTGAGGTCAGAGGGCAATTTGCGTTTTCAATGAGACTAAAAAACAAGTAAAGAGAGCAAGAAAAAAACAGAAAAAAGATTAGAAAACAACTGAAATGCTTCTGTTTTAAAAAGAGAATATACTGTATAAAAATTGTAAGATTAATAGATCAATGCTTATTTTTATTCAAATTGATTGTTATGCTTTGGCAAGTAACTTAGTAATCATATATTGTTTAGTGTGCAATACGTACTTTCTATAGTAAATGCTTATAAAATTAACTTGAAGTCAGTTCCTGTAAAAAAAAAAAAAAAAGAACTCAGATAAGTGTTCAAAATGCAAATGTGCATTACGGCTAAATTTACACCTGCACATAAAACTGTAAGTGGAGACAACAGGAGAGTGACAGAGGCTGAAGTGATTGGCTGTGATTCCCTGCCAGGTTTATGAGCTCAGATTAGCACTCATAAATCTGCACTGCTGCTTCCAGTGATAGATGGAGCCACCAAAAGACCTCTGCTGGTGTTCACTTTTTTGGGGCAGACTAGCTTTTGGCATGACATCGGTGTTATAAATAATGCATGGCTACATGACATCTTGTTATCTTGTATTCTGTAGGGCTCAGATTTGTGTGCTGACAGTAGGCTTCTGGAGCTGTGACAGATTCTTCTATGTAAGCTTTTTTCAATGCTCACTCCTTGTGTCTTACTAATGTATTAAATTGTAGTTTTAAGTAATTAATTTCATTATTAATGTATTTCTGCAATACATCAAACATGTCTACAAACATTCAAGGTAAAAAAGAAATAGAGCACATCAATTAAAGTTATCCCTCTTTGCATCCCTCTTTGAACTCAGTGCAATCATTTAAATGTATTCATTGTTTATTATTATTTTGTTTTATGATCAGACCTATATTCACCGGGTTTGTTTATAGCAGCAGGAGGATTCTGAGTTGTGGAATTGACTTGACTCTCCACCAAGACAAAAACACTAAAAACAGCCCACCTTTAAAGACATAATGCATTTTTTTTATTGCCCCTGGTGAAGGAATGAATGATTGTCACTATCTGTGCCTGAATTGTTTTATCAGTGACTCACTGGACATTGTCCAGGGTGTACCCCTCAAGCCCAAGATGTAGTTGGTATAGGGCTCCAGCCCCCCACAACGCTTAATGGGATTAAGTGCATGTAGAAGATGAATGAATGTTTGTCACCTAAATGGATTTGGGTTGAGAGACCGCAAAAAACCTCTCTTCATTTTGAGAAATAACAAGCCTGGTTGTTGAATTCTGATCCATTTAGTTGAATTGAAACTGTACAATGAAAGACACTCTCAATACCCATTTACTTTTTTAGCATCAATCATTAGAGATGTTGCAGCCCAAAAATATATACTTTTTAACGTTTTGCATGGCTCTATTTTTAAGACAGGAGCCTCCTGTGAAGCCAACCGTTTCCTAATAAGTCTTATAGCGATTCAAATCATGTCTTTATTTTTTATTCTTTGTCATCATTTAAATGTCATCTTTAAATAGATATTGCCCCAGAGAAAAAAACGTATTGAGTATTTTGTCATCATTACTATACGAACATTACCCATTATTCTACCTTTAGAGTCTGTGAAGGTTCTCAGTCATCCAGGACATCTTGAAAAAAAGGTTTACGTAAAAGCATCAGTTACAGTACAGTATGACCGTGTTCATAATGCTGATCATTGTATTGTATGGAACAAAAGAACAACAGCCCCCACAGGAAAGGCATTACTCTGGCAGTTCAAACACACAATTATCTGAGTAAAGTAAGGTGGAATAATCAAATGCCTGAAATGGAAAATGCTAACAAACAAACTGGAGACTGTTACTGATATGTTTACCTGCAGAGTTTTGCATCTCATTTACAATCCCATTACACGCCCACATCTTGTCAACGTGGAGGTCAAGAAACCCGCAATGAGCGCCCCATGAGTGGATGTTTGCTGATTTTATGCCACACTTGTGTTGTGAAGCTGTCACTAAAACAGCCTCAGGTGTAAATAAAAACCCTCTTTGATACATTTGTCTGGAGCATGAAAAGCATTGTGGGTCAGTAACCAGAAATCTCTAGCTGTTATGACTAGTTTACATTAGTCACACATGATTGAAGGTCAAGGCACATCTGGAGATTAATTGATAATAATAAAAAAAACAACAACATTGTGGCCATAATGACAGTATTATGTATGCATGGCTTTATGGTCATGGTTTAAAAATGACATCATTATACATTTGACCAAAGCACTATTTGGATTGTAATTGTAAGACCTGTGTTTATGCAAAGGTGCATTATGAAAGCAAGAGAAAAAGAAATAAAAAAGTGATTTTTATTTTTTTTTCTTGAGAATTAGTTGAAGGACATTGCTTTTCATGTGCGTGTGTGCACTGAATCATCACAGGCTTGTTCATTGAGCTGTCGGACAATGTAAAATACTGCAGTCATTTGCTCAGGTTGCATCATCTAAGCCAAACCGCAAGAGATCATGAAAATTTAAATGATTCTCTGCGGATTATATTTTTACATCATAAATTCAACATCAATAAAAGTTTGGTGGTGGATACTTATCCTCAGTGCTCTATCATATTGTAATGTGCATCTACTGACTGTACGCTGTGTCTGTCTTTAGCTGAATTTTATGGGAAACCATGCACCCTCCCACACTGACGTGACTCGCCACAGAGGGCAGTTTAAAGCCGTCATTACACCAACAAAGCAGTAAAAAAAAAAAACCTGATAGATGGCTGACAACTAGCACCTTTAATCTATTTAACCACAAAAGCCAATAATAAGGGCTGGTTAATGGCACATCTCACCCACCCTCTGTCTGATATCAACTTAGCATGCACACACACAGACGCCCTTCAGCACAGCTTATATTGCCTGCAATATGGTGGCATTAAGCCAGTAGCATGTCAATTGCAACAGGAATTTCCAGGGTTCTATACAAATTCCGCTCACAATGGTGTAAAGAAGTAGTAAGGAAAACCTACAAAACAAAATGAGATATTGATTAATAATGAAGGAGAAGTTAATGAGAATGAATGTTATTCTTTAATGTACTTTACAGCGCTAATGTTTCTGTGACCCACACTAATTGCCAAAATTACCAAAAATTATTTTCACACCTGAATTTTCGTTTTGCACTAAGAACTTACAAATAATTATGTAGTTTTCCTTAGTTTCTGTGACTTTTGGTTTCACACTACAGTTTTTAAAAGTATACTATTGGCCTTTCTCTTATGCTTTGTTCACTGTCATTGTGATAATAATTTCTGAAGTGAATTTGTTGTCTCCTGTTTGTCTCCAGAGGCTCATTATACAGTTAAACGGGAAAAATACAATAACCATACTGGTGTAAGGTCAACATGTTACTATTGGTAAAGAAAACAGCTGAAACCTTAAATGCACGGTTTAACTTGTAAGATGTGCAAGTATAGGTCACCAGGCAAATGTGGATGTGGACAAATGAAAGGATTGCAATGTGCAATGACTCAACTCACCTCTGCCCATAGAGAATATTTCATTTTTTATACACTGTGACATTGACACCATAAAGAAGAAAAGAGTAAAGGCTACAGAACCAACATAGGGACACATACCAAAGACAGAAGTAAACATAGCACAAATATCAGCTCTCCACTTTGGAGACTGGTTCTCCTTCATAGCAGTGCTTTTGGAAAGAACTACTGCAGACCATAAAGAGCTCCCAGTCATCTATTACAACATGGCCCTTGTCAAAGTTGCTTACATCACAAAGCCTTTTTTTTCCTGTTTCCACACACAGAAAAAGTTTTCTTCTAGTATAATGTATGTCGCCCAGTGACAGGTGCCATGGTAACAAGCATAATAATAATGTGTAATAATGTTATTTACTTCGCTTGTCAGTGACCATGATGTTGTAGAAGATTAATGTATTGAACCATGTCTTAAAATAAGTCTCAACATAAACATTAGTAAAATAAACTGTGATGACCAAAAGCACTACTCCAAATGGCATTTAAAAATATTAGATTTGTTTTTTTAATAAAACATATTTACATAATCCTGACATGACATCCTGTGCTAGCATTTTATTTATATTGCTCCAAGTTTCCCTGGCCTTAATACTGACCTCTTCAGTAGAAGAACTTCCTGTTCATTCTGGAGTCTGCACTTTCTGAACTTTGAGAAGTTTGGCCTCACACACATACAGTGTAAGGCTTCACACTTTACATGAAGACTGAGATATTTATGTCTGTGGGTGACAATTAACTAACAATACAATAAAGTCCCAAAGCCCCAATTATTCTAAAAACAATATTTCTTCCTGATGTAGGCCATAAATTGGAACTTCAAACGCACACAGAGAAAGCGAGCAGAGGATGTGTGCGTTAGCTGGCTGGGAACTGTTTGTGTAAAGCTTGGGTCATCAGTCTTCAAGGGGATTAAAGCTACTGTCCCAGTTAGATCCCGCTGCCACACACACATTCTGTTTCTGTGTGTTTAGCTGACATTATAATGACTAGTAGCCATTTCCATGACTATAGCCTTCATGCAACATTGAGCTAACCTTAACCCAAGGGTAAACTGACCCTTAACCTTTATGGTTAATGAGAGACCCACACATTATCTACAAAGTCTTTAATTTCAAATTAGGATTTGTTACAGGATTAGGCTTCAGGTAAAGTTACAGGACATCAGTCAAAAAACAAAAGAATGATTAATAAAGCCTCATATAGGTTTAAATCTGAGTTTATCGTGAGTTTGTGGGCAGACAGAATATTGAAGTGAAACAACCATACTATGAAAAAATATTATGTTAATTAACCAAAATTAATAACCAGATGTAATATAAATATGCACCATGCGCTTTACATCATGCTTCCACTCACCCCATTCACACAAATCCACTCCTGGGGCAGACAGAGAGGGGGGCTGCCACACATACGGCGCTCAACCTTCTCCTACCACCACCAAACACACCTCTACAGTCACACACATTCATACACCAGTGCTACGGACACTGGAGGTAAGGTGGGTTAAGTGTCTTGCCCAAGGATACAACAACAATTTGAACAGGGCAGAGCGGAATTCGAACCGCCAACCTTCCGATTATTGGACGACTGCTCTACCACTGAACCTCTTCTGCTCATATAAATATAAAAAGAATCCATGTCAAATTAGAAAGTAGAAAAAGAAAATGATAGTTTTATTTATTGTATTTACAGTTGTATGGTTATAAAGATTGAGAAACTGAGCAAGCATGTCCATACTGCTAGTATTTCAAGGAATGAAGCAATAAACCTTTTTTATTGAAGGTGGGATATGAACTTAAGCAATTCATTTAATAATTGCATAGTTTAGACATTTGGAAAAAGGTCTAGAAGAGTTAAGTTATGGCTAAGTTAAGTTGTAGTGTTAAATTACTGTTTCCGTACCAACTCTGTGAAACTGTGTCGGTCTTACTCAAAAGCCAGGCTTGGCTGGACGCAGGGTCAGAAGTCGAGGACCAACAGGAAGCACGAGGTTGATGCGACAAGAATCAGTCTTCAGTTTTGTCAATGACGGCAGGGTCAGAGGTCAGAGCATCCTGGTCTGTGAGGAATGCTGCTTGTCTGTGTAAATTTAAACACAGTCAGATCAGAGTTTGGCTTATGGAGAGTTAAAATGCCAAGTGGAAAAATGTGTTCCTTCTAGGCTTTTGAAGAAAACAGCCTAATTATAGTTGAATACTCCTGGCAGCAAATAAACCCAAAATTTCTTAAAACGCTTTTGATGAGTAAGGGATAGTTCTGTAAAAATAATGAATCAAAACACGGGCGTTGCCTGGGAAAACTTATAGACACGAGACAATGAAGACAAGAAAAAAACTGACAAGAATGATCACTGGAAAAAAAATAGAGATGAACTTTAAACATAAAACAGATCTAGGCGCCGACACCATAAGAGCTGAGATTTTAACTAATCCGATGGGTGTTTCTTTACTTGATAACGGGAGACTTCTTTGTCTCACTAGGAGGAGGAGGAGAGATGATCTCAAATTAAGTTGATAACATATTACCACCTTATACATTGTACAAACACATCCAAGAAACACAATGCTTGTTAAACAAAAGCAAAAGCAATGTTTCTAATGTCAATATTTATATCAAATTTGTCTTTCAGAATGTACAAATATTCAACTTTCTTTTTTGAATGTCTTCACATAGATAACGATGAAACTTTATTAGTGTGTCCATAAGAGTCTTTAAGTTTGTATTAATAGCTTTTTAAAGTCTATGAAAGTTCAAGTTTGTCTTAGTGGAATGTTTGTTGGTAATGTGTTTCACCTACTAGGCACTCAAAGCGCTTTACATTGAGCTTCCAATTACCCTTTCACACACCAATGTCACAGCTGGAACAGGTGTCTTGCCCAAGGACACAACAACAGTGTGAACTGGGGAGAGTGGGAAATGAACCACCAACCTTCCGGTTACAGGATGACCACTTATCCACTGAACCCCGGCGCCAAAGTGAAAGAGCTTCTTCCACTTGGTAATACCTTTTTTGGAATGTAGGTCTTCAATGTAGATTTTTCTCAATTTCCAACTGGCACAGGCGTCAGGTTTCTGCGTTGTCCAGTCTTCAAGTGAAGGAACTGTTGGTAAGTGATTTATCTTTCCAATGAGTGTCCACACACAAAGAAATTATTTTGGCAAATTCAATAATTCCTTGTCAATTAGGTCAAAAGTTATACGCTACAAGTGGTTTGCAGACATATAAAATAGATACAGATGATTGTGTTATTGATAAAAAAACAGAAGCAGCACAATACTATTACATTAACTATAGTCTCGCTGTCCCTCCCTCACTTACACACAGTGACAACCATGGGCCCGGTCAGCCTCGCCTCTGTAGCCTAGGGCTCAGTGAAATGATCCAGGCCTGAAACAAGGGAACACATTCTGCACCATATGTGTGTGTTTGCATGTTGGAGGCTGGTAGGTGACACACAGTTTGTTTGCAGGATTAATATATGGTCTCCTTAGGCCACGGTATCTCACCTCAGCCTGAGAGGGTTCAATGTGCACATGTGTGCATGTATATGCCATGTATGTGTTGTTTTTTTTTTTCAGGGCAGCCTAACAAACACAAAGAAAATGCAGTAATGTTTCACCTACGACTCAAGGGCCACATTCAGAGTGTGCTCTTGTTTGCATTGTACAGTTCTTTGTTTGTAACAGCTATGTGTGCAGCATAGCAATGAGGAATTAGGGTAGTGCCCAGGTCACGGAGTGTGTGTCTGATATGGGCAACATCTGTGCTTTTTTTACAGGCTGCTGATAAAAAGTCCTAAATCATTCATGCTCCAATCACCTAATGTGGCTATTTTTACATATTTGATAAAATGCAGATATTCATTAGCACATAAACTAGTGTATCAAAACTCCCAATGTTGTGAACAATTTATTATACTATAGAAATGTTCTTGATCCACTTGACACCTTATGAAAATGATTAACTCTCTCAGCTATGTGTAAATGGTGAAGGCTGTTTGACCATGTGGTGCACACTGTACACCATAAGATGTGGTACAAATGTGTGTCTGGAGCTGCCCATGGAGCTGGTTATGGTTCCATGCTGCATTTTTCAAATTGTCTCCTAAAACACATGGTAGTAAAACTGTCACACAAACAGAGTTTACTGGGAAAAGCTCAAAACAGAACAGAAGTGCAGTTTGTTTTATTCTAAAAGCTTATGCCACGAATCTCCCCACTAAAAGCAACCACACTTTTGAGTGAAAAACAGTAGACAATGCTAGCTAGTTTAGCACACTGATCCTTCAGTGAGTGGCTCTCAGATGCTTACATAATCAGTTTTTTTGTATTTGTAAGCATGAAACCCTAAAACAACCTTTTAGCTTTATGACTAAATAACTTACAAAACCTTATATACAAATTTCAAAACCAGTGAAAGAAGCTTTACACACAAGTCCAAATTACAAATGATCACTGGTTATTTTTAGAAGTGTCTGTCTCACGGCACACTCAAGCTCCAAAACCACACACCCAGTAACATGAGGACACACACTCAGACTGCCCAATCTGGCATGGGCTAACAATGAGAAATTGCTGCAAGCTCTGTGTGTGTATGATTCACTGTGTGAGTCTGTGGATGCAAAGCAAGAACAAGCAAAAGAAAAAGACAGGGAAACCATACAAAATCCAAAGAATGTCACTTGTCATTTGAACAGCAAAAGAGCCACTCTTGACTTTGTAACAGAAATGTCATCTGTTGCTACTTCTTGCTTTGAATGTTTGAATGTAGACTGATAGCTGCCTACAGAAAAATAATGCTGCACTATGGTGCGGAATATCAACAGATACTGTGTAAATGTCATTTGTCTCTCTAGTGACTGATCATAATGTACCGTGCAATCTGAAAGACCCCTCTCTGAATGGAAAAGAAAAAGTTTAGGATATAGCTAGGTCACAACACAAAAAAGGTCATTTTCTTTGGAATTGAATCATGAATCATTTTTAGTCCCACTAGTACACAGGTACCCTCACACAACATGTTTTAAACAAAATCTGACTGTGTATTATTACAATCATAATGCCTTTTAAAAAATAGCACCCTTGCTTGGTTGTAATTATCATCCCGTGTACCTATAACACATGTGTATGCAGTTTGTATTTCCAGTTATTAGATATTTTATCACCATTACTACAGCGTCCCAAAGGGGATTATGCTGTGTACATGGATGGGTATGTGTGCATTGGGAATCGTCGGAGGGAAGCAGATTTCAGCTAGAAATCCCATCATGAAATGCTACGGTCTTGCCGGTTATTATGAGCTTTGAGTGTTAAGACTGGGTCGTGGGGTTGAGGTCAAGAAAATTCTCTGTAAAGGCGTTATGTCATTGTGTCCTCAGAAAGATAGTGAGATGGGAATGTTTGTGAACACTGTAGATGTAAGACGGAGTGTGAAAAGGTGAGAATATTACATGAGGATTTCCTGATGATTCGACAGGAGAGGATTATTTTGGACTAAACACTGAGGATAAGCCATGAAGCAGGTTGTTAATGGGATTTTTTTCAAAGGTATATCAAAATCCTTAAAAGTTTAATCTAAGGCTATTTTCTGTTTTGACACAATGAACTTAGCTCAGTTGTAAAATGTGTTGGTTTTAGAAAACATTATAGCACAGACTAATAAGAGGGGCTGCACTACTTTGCTTGTCATGTGAAACCATACAGTTTTTAAGTCAGATCAGTGAGTTTTAAGCCTTACCAGTAAACCCGTAGGTGTCTGAAATTATATAAAATATAAGCACTACACAATCCAGATTAATTTTCTTTTCAATACAAAGCAAACTCACAGTGGAACATAATGCTTCAATGGAAGATTTATATTGTCCCGATAAACATTTTGTCTCCTGTAGAGACGCTAGTCCATGCATAGCATAACAAAGATTGCGAACAGATAAACCAGACGCAGAGCTTATCCATACCAGCCAAAGATCACACAAAGCCTTTGCAGCACAGATGGAGACTGATTCTTTAAAAAATATTATAAACCCGTTTGGTTGGTTAAGGACTTTTTCAGTGGTCTTGTACCTCCCACTTTTACAATCTCATTATAGGAAATGGAAACTCTAAGGATCTTTTCAAATCCACAGCACTGACAAGACAAGAACAAAAAGGCAGTCCATTTGCAGATCTGAAATGTCTTTATCATTGTGTATTTTTCTTTTTGGAGTCACATAATGCCTTCTCCTCTACAAAATTATCAACTGATATTACATTAGTAAATGTTATGACAGTAAAAGTTCAGAAAAGTATGCTTTGCTATTCAACAATGTCCAAATTGTAACACCAGTGCCAGAAAAACACATTTCTTAATGCCCAAACTACGTCAACCACTGGAGTGCAATGCATGCTCTACTTCCCATGTCTTGTATAACTAACAGCAGAAATTCAATTACGTGAGGGCACAGTGCTTCTTAATGGTAGAGGCTCAGCTCAAACGCCTCAAACAGCAAAACACCACACAAAACAGAAAAGGAGAGCAGTTGTTCAAATTAACCTACAACTAATGTGCCAGGTCTGGATGCATAATGAAAGGCCACCTGTACAATAAATAATGTTTTCCTTCTGCCAATGTCTATTAACTCAGTGCTTAGTTGAGGTGAGTGTGCGCCGACTGTACAAGTTATGTTAATTATAACCTGTATGAGAAGACACCTCTGCCCACGTTTGCCTGCCCTTCCCTAATGACTGTTATCCAAATGGATTCTATTATATATAATAACCACGGTTATGTTTCATTATTTTGTAACAAATAAATTGATAACAAGCTTATGAGACACTACTAATGTGTACATGACTACATCCTAAAGCAGTAGTGGCATAAAGTACATGCTAATTCTTCCAGATAATAATAAAAGATGGCTTTTCTCCAATTGTTCTCTGATCATAATACATATAATAACACAATTAGTAGGTATAATGTGAAAATAAAAATCACAGCACAATATATTGAATAGTGTTGCAAATGGTTAGAGTAATAAATGGACCACAGATAAGATAAGAGAAAAGTCACAAGGTCAACAATAATAGCTTAACAGGGATCTTTGTGTCATGTCTACATTCATAAAATAGAAAGAAACATTCAACACATCTTCTTGGAGTATTTATTCCTCATTTAGTGATCATAGAAGTGCCTCTTTTTGCCCCTATCCTGTAAACGTTTAGGGGTGTTTTATTTAGATTGCGGCTGTTTAAGTCTGCCGGTTCTGTGTAAGGTGCACTGGCGTGGTACACAAATTTCAGTGCAACTTTGAACTAAAGAGGAGTGTAATGTGCAGTTGTTTTCTGCAAATTATCATGATATGTCATTGAAAAAACTCACAGTGTATCACATCCTTGTTCTTGGAAGATACCAGTATATACAGTATACATGTCTGCCCTTACAAAAACAATAAGAATCTAGTCAGTCAGCCATGTTATTTCTCAGTCAGACCACAGTGCATCAGTTATTCATTCATGCTTTGTTTTGTAATATTGATTAGTTGATTGACACAGCTTTTATGTAATAAACTCCTCTATAAACACCTTTGTCTGCTCCTGGTATACGCCTGCTGTATCCTGTAGTTTGTATGCAAGATAAGCCTGGTGGCTTTCATTGCAAGTCAAAAGGAAATGAAGAGGAAATACCACAGAGCTCCTTTGGGACCTGCTGTCCTCTCAACAGGCTGTGGAAATTGATGAAATCAAGAGTCAAAGAGCTGGAAGAGCAACCAATATATTATCTTGGCTAGTTTGACGTAGAAGTGGATGATGATAGTGAGAAAGAGGACTAGGGAAAGAGGAAGGCAGTTTGTTCAATGCACCATGTTTTGTGGTTGAGCAGCACAGACTAAAATAGTATGGTGGATGTTTGGCAGTGGCTCGTGCAGCTCAAGGGATTTCTCCACTACACCTTTATAGCTAAAATAGTACTGCCAGCAGCGGCAAAACAGATAAGAGATTCTTCTTGTTTGTGTTGTTCACCGGGTATAAAGAAGATGGTGGACATTAAAATTCATAACACTATTACAAGGTGGAAGGCATGTATGTGAGTGGGATTGTTGGATTGTTTACAAAGCCACAAGGCAGCACATAACCTAAACTCCCACGGAGGGTGGGGCATACATATGCATACATTAAGGAGCTATTTAACAAGAAACAATAGCAGTTTAATGTGTGCATGTGCAAGTTTTTGGACTGCCAAATGTTCAAGTATTTCTGGGACTATATTTTAAATTAATTGGCAGAGCTGTCCAATTATTAATGATTCAATAGATTTATGAAATAATTTTACAGTAGAGAGAATGAAAAGTTAAAATATTCATAAAAAACCCAGGGCACCCTTGATCGCAAATTGTACATCCAACATCTATTTACACTCACAGATTGTGTTCTATTGGGGAAACCCTAGCACAGACAGGCATACTGTCTGTGGACACAGAGATATTAAAAATCTGACAGAAAGACAGCAGACAGAGGCAGAAAAAACATTATGTGTGGCACAAGCAGTACAAAACACTGGGCTTGATAAACCCTCATACTTTAGTGCTTAAGGTGTCATAAACTTAATCAAATACAGTATATTCACTCTTACCGCCCATATACCGCCTTTATCATCCAGAAACAAGAATGTTATGCAGTCATCAAAATGAAAAGTGGCTATTTTGATTTATTAAATGTAATTATAACTATGTCAGATATAATCATATTACTAAAATCGAATGATATATAATCCCCAAACCTGATCATCCTATTACATCTGGCTACATTTTTTTTACATTGATACATCTCTATAACCCTTATGGCCCTTATTAATGTCAACTGCATGGGGAATATATTCTTTATTTTCTGATAATCTATACATTCCCTGTCTATGCCCTTTTATTCATCCATTCAACACCACATTCTTTATGCAAAGCCCTTCATGCAGATACCCTTGAATAATCTTGCATGAATACATTGCCATTGTAACCTGTGTGCGTATTAACTTGCCTGTTGTTCTTGGATATGTATGCTCCACAGCAAGAGATATGTGTGGGTGGAGGGCAAGATTGCTTGAAGATTTATGAAAGAGGAAAAAAAATCTCTCTCTCAGTCAGAAAACAGCACCAGCATTAAGAGTCTAAAAGAAGAGTCTTGCTTTTGACATACAACTTATTGACATGAAATCACTAGTCTAACACAGTCTAACACATTGCTGTAAATTATGGCCTCAATGCGTCAGTCCAGGCCTTTCACAAGCAGCTTTTATGAGCCCCTGACAGCAATAAAATCAGCTGTTTAGTTTTACTGAAACAGAGATCTAGATCTAGACCTGTCCACACAGCCTGGCCAAGAATGCTTCAAATGTGACGCAGTTGGTAAAAGAAAACAAATGCATCTTCAAATTCAAAATAACTTTATTAATTTCCAAGGGGAAATTTGGTTGTTGGGTCTCTTCAAATTAATTAATTAAAATGTCATCTTTCATTTATTGTACAGATTTATGGCAGTCGGGAAGAAGGAGATCTTGTTCTGTCCTGCAGCTCACTGATCTCAGATGTGCACTGGCTGCTCTCTCCTGTTCAAAACCTGAATGCAGGGGATGGTCCATGTTGGTTAGTAAAGCATCTGTTCATTGCTCCACTCCATCAACTAGAGTCTCCAACCTTGAGCTAGCCCTTTCTATTAGTTTTGATCTCTTTTTCTGGGAAATTGGATTTAAAGATTCTAATCAGCAACCTTTCAAATGTTTTCATAATATGAGATATGAGAGCAAATGGTCCATATTAATTTGGTTCAACTCAGGTACTATACAGGATTAAGACTAAGGTTAAAAGGCTTTTGCAACGGCACACAGAGTTGACCAGCACATTCTTTTAGTTGTTTTGGACAGACACTTACATGCTTTTCCAGGAGCAGATTCCCCAGTTCCATCAGTACAGCTGGTTCAGACACTGAAAGAGTGGGCTGCTCAGACATCTCTGGTGCAGGAGCGTTAGTGGAGGATTAACTTGGAGACGGCAATGTGGACAGAGGAGGAGTCAATGCAGAAGGAAAAGGAGTACTGGTCTTTGGAGGGAGTGGGGGATTTGAGGTCGGAGTCTCTGATAATAATGAAGCCTAAGAGTTTGATGGAGGAGAAGGTGTTAATGCTGCTGTGGTGAAGAGGCTGCAGTAAATAGTTGAGTTGTTTGGTTATAAAGCAACAGATAATCAAAAGCAGCATTTTAGAATATAACTTAATCCCAATTATTTTTGTTATTAGATTCTAAAAAGGCTAATACAAACCACATGTTCAATTTCTGAAATCCTTTAATTATTTCCTACTAACCTTCAAAGAAATACATTAAATTTTCTTTAGTAAAAAAATAACAAAACCCCAATACTAAAAAAATAAAACAAAGACAACTGGATATTCAACATTTAAATAATATTCACCCATCTTAATAATCAGACCCAGTGGATGTTCTATGGTTTTATTGACAGACATCCATCAAAATATTCCTGCAAGGTACCATGGGTGTTCACATGATCTTAAAAAGATGGCTGTGAGGTGTGGACTTGCAATCTTCAATGTAACCATCAGATGCTGCCAAAAAGGAAAAACAACACACTACTTTTGAAAGATAGTGATATGCTATGCTATCAACTATAAGTACTATGTCTTTAGCTATGCAAATCTGACTCTGTTTTATATTGCATTCACTGCAATATAAAACAGAGTCAGTCAGTTTGGTCTCTAGATCTCTAGATCATCTATAGATGTAGAATGTTACTCCTCTCTTCAAATTGACAAAACAGACATGACAACCTCAGGTCATACAAATAGAACGAGCTGAACAAACAGTGATTTGAGTCAGCAATTAAAGAGGCACTGTGTGTTCACTTTGTGTTCCAGCGAACATACTGATCCTTCGAGTTGCTTTTAAAAATAAAGGTCACACAAACTATTATGCTTTATCTTTTTTAAAACATTATCATGCAATACTTCGTGTGACAGTTCCAGTCGTCAGTGACCAGATGTGCTATCTGTGTTTCTGCACATGCTGATCTAAAACAATTTTTTGCTTTTCTCTCATTTAAACAATGTTTTATTGAGTATTCAGAACAATTGCTGAGTAACTAGTCTTTTCACCAAATATAGTTTTACTCTAATCCCAGTTTGGTTTTAAAAGATGTGGTAATACACTACAGACCTTTGAGCCTGTCTACTAAATAGTTTACATATTAACGATTAAGTAGATTAGAGTTTGTTCTATCTGGTTCTATGTTTTTGTCCATGTTTAGGTTCCTCAAGCAGAATATTTAAAACCGCTGCTTCTGTACATGCACAAAATGGCTCCATCCAATAAAATCCCTCTTGGTTTTGTTTTTAGAAAAAAGCACCCAAAGAATGTTGTCACGCTAGGGTCATTTTGGGTCCCATAGCATAAATAAGGAACAATTTCATTACACATGTATGAATGAGGTAAGCCCACTGTGATCTCTTACAATTACAGAAATAAGTTGAACACAAAGACATAAGAAGTTTATTCAGATGTAACTTTCCCTGAATCATTTTGCCTTCCATGCGAGTTCACATGGCTTGGCGATGTAGGCCTGGCGACTTGTGCCTCTGAAAGCTATTCTGCTCCAATGCCATTTGTATATTTTTGTCTCAACCTGAATGTCTGATTTGAATGCAGTGGAGTTATTTGTTTATTTGTGCATGTCAGTCTGTGCTTTAACACGTGGACAAGCAGCCAGCCCTGGTCTCAATTTTCATTTTAAATTGAATGACTTTTATGTAAAATGCTCAAAAGAAAGTTTGTCCAGTGTTTATGCAAGAGTCAACAAGCATTTAAAAGGCAACCTGTGCTCTTGTGTGTTCTGAGACAAGGCGCAGTTTGGCATTTGGCCTTTCCTTTCTGATGTTGTTTGCCCAGTGTGTCCCTGAAACAGCCTCTTCATTTTCTGTTGTTTATCCTACGCTCTACTTCTTGTTTCTAAGCTGGGACCAGGCCAGGGCAACAATGATAAATTGCTGGAAAGAGCTATGACAATTCTAGTGGACCAAGTGCACACAGGCATGCAAATTCTTCCAAAGAGTGCAAGTTGATATTGTTTGATGCAGTGACAGTAGAAAATAATAATGATATTATTAGTATATATATGAAAGGCACAGACAATGTAATGTAAACCATAAAAATTATATCCTAGAAAACTATTTGTCTTTTTCATTTCATATATATAGACATTGGCATTCGTAATATTATGAGTTATGCAGAATAACATGATCACTGTGGAGCTGCCACATTTTGTATGCCTAGTATTTTTTTTTTCTTGCATAATCCATCTGAAGCTTAGTTGTGTTTGTGAAGAGGACCATTTACATGAATGTTGTTTAATACTGAGGTGTGTACTTTTCCTAGTTTACCATAAAAGACTGATTAGTATAGTTAGTTAGTGTTTGTAAGCCAGCCTTAAACTGACTGAATAGATTTCAATCAATATACTGTTTCAAAAGCTTGAGGTAGGGGTAGCAGTGGTATGTTTCCCACAGGAAGAAAGTAGGCGGCAGTAGCTCACTGGTAGAGCGGCCGTACTTCGAGCGGCAGGTGGGTGGTTCGATCCCCGCTGGAAACATCCCAGAAGATCATAACATCCCACTCACCCCTGCATACTGTCGTTGTGGCCTTGGGCAAGACACTTGACCCGCCTTGCCTCCAGTGGTGACAGCAGTAACACTGGTAAAGCGCTTGAGTGCCTACTAGGTGGAAAAGCCACGCATCAAAAGTAATGTGACATATGAAATAATTTTAAAGTAACTAAGAGTGGGGACGAGGAGAAGGTGCGGTGAAAGGGCGACGGTAGCTCAGTGGGTAGAGCTGACGTCCTTCAACCGGAAGGTAGACAGTTCGATTCCCACTCTCCCCACAGTTCATACTGTTGTTGTGTCCTTGTTGTGCTGAGAATGTTTGGAGGTTGTAGAGTCAGTATGCGCAAAATGGCTGCCACGTCTCCACCACCAGTGTGTGACTGTGGAGTGAATGAATAATGGACTCTGTAAAGCCCTTTGAGAGCCTTGAAAATGTGTTATATAAAACCAATCCATTTTAATTATTATTATTAAGGGGAGGCTGTGAGGAAGAAGATCAAGTGCTTGGTATTAGGTGGCTAGACACAAAAAAATTAATTGAACATGCTCAACTTCTTCTGGAAGTCTTTAAGATCTTTTTTGAAAGTCGCTCTAGTTGCTCGTGAAACCAAATCAGGATGAAGAATGGAATACTACAATAGGGACAGTGAATAAATACTAGTAAACTGTAGCCAACTAAGAATGAACAGCCTTTGTGCTGTTTGGGTAGAGATTTTGTTTTACATGACTGTTCAGGGCGTGCTGATGTGTATATTTAGCTCTCTCGACTGCACATATTGACCCAGCAGGGAAGGTCCGGCTGCTGTGTTGGTGAATCCCACTGCTGTAATTCAGTTCCCTTTTTGGGTTTCACAAGAGTGTGAGCATGCATAGTTCCACTCCCAAATGGAATATTGTACTACTCACAATATGCATCCATACCACAGCACACATAAACAACTGCTGCAGAGATGCATTTGAGCACCGCACTCAGTTTAATTAGTATGATTTAAAATAGTCTTTTGAGTACAATTGCTACAATAACATGCTCCAGTGAGATCATTAAAGATCACTGTGTTCTCATCCCGACCCGCAGACAAAGAATAACTAGTTTAATTCTAGTAGGGGAATGGATGTTGTGGCATTTCTCAAACAGAAGGGAGTCTCGTTTGACTAAGATCATTAGCCAGGCATCAAACCTCTTAATCAATGTCTAATGAATGGTGTGAAAGGACAAGGAAGTCAATCAATAAAGATGCACTTAAGCTTTAATTATTGGCTCTAGTAATAAACACAGCTTTTCAGTTTGGATGTAATACTGCCTCTGTAGGTTCAATATGACTTTGAAGGATTGTGCATTGTGGATCGGGCAGACGTCGAAGGCAAGGGCCCTGATGACTCAATATCTGGACATGGAGCTCGGAGCTGTGGCTGTTAAGTCTCTGATGCCTGTCGATGTCTAATGGTGGAAGAAATACTTTGAGGATCTCTTCAAGCCTACCGACATGGCTTCCAAAGGGGAAGAAAAGAGGGAGACCTTGAAAGTTGACTCGTCCATCTCCCAAGCTGAACTTACTGAGGAAGTTAAGAAGCTCCTTAGTGGCAAGGCACCCGGAGTGTATGAGATTCTCTGTGAGTACCTCAAATTTGTGGTTGTGGAACACTGGACCATCTCTATAGCCTCTCTAGGGTGCAGGAGGGTTCACATGTGCTTTGTGGATCAGAAAATGCATTTGCATCAACCTGTGGGAGGTGCTCTGGGAGTATGGGGTCCAGGGCCTTCTGCTAAGGGCTGTCCCTGTAAGACCGGTGCAGAAACTATTTCAATTCCCGGCAGTAAGTCAGACTTTTTCCCTGTGCATGTTGGACTCCGACAGGGCTGCCCTTTGTCACAGGTTCTGTTCATAAATTTAATGGCATTTCTAGGCGCAGCCAGGGCCCGGAGACAATCCGGTTTGGGGACCACATGACTTCAGATGATGTCATGTTGGTCTCATTAGACCTGGCTCTTCAGCTTGCACTGGGATGGTTTTCAGCCAAGTGTGAAGCGGCTGGGATGAGAATATTCACCTCCAGGTCCAAGGACATGGTTCTCAGTTGGAAACGGGTGACTTGCCCCCTTCGGGTCGGTAGAGAGTTCCTGCCTCAAGTAGAAGAGTTCAAATATCTTTGGATCTTGTTCACGAGTGAGGGAAAGATGAAACAGGAGGTTGAGAGATGGATCGGTGCAGCTTCTGCAGTGATGCAGTTGATGTAACAGTCTGTGATGGTAAAGAAACAGCTGAGCTGTAAGATGAAGCTCTAAGTTTACCGGTCAATCTATATTTCTACACTCAATATAAGATCCTGGATATAGGCAGCTGAAATTTACTTTCTCCACAGGGTGGCTGGGCACTCCCTTATAAACAGGGTGAGGATCTCGGTCACTCGGGAGGAGCTCAAAGAAGAGCCGTTGCTCCGCCACATCGAGAGGAGTCAGCTGAGGTGGTTCGGGCATTTGTTCCAGATGCCTCATGAACGCCTTCCCGAGGAGGCGTTCCGAGCTCGTCCCACCGGGAGGTGGCCCTGGGAAAGACTTAGGACACTCTGAAGGGACTATGTCTCTCGGGTGGGAATGCCTCAGCCCCAGACAGAAAAAGATGGATGGATGGATGGTAAATGATTTGATGGAGGATTTAGTTTTAGTAACCCTGTATGCCAAATGCAGTTTCATGCGAGGTTTCATGCAAAGTTAGTGAGGTGGATGTAACATTATTATTTTCACTGTAAACTGTATTTTTGCTAGAATGAATGTGATTACACAATGATGACAGTATTTAAAATATCCAGGTCCAACATGTTGTGTGTAGCATACAACACTAAGTGAGCTCTTGTTATTGGATTATAGGACAGTTCATCTGGCTCACCTGCAGACAGTGGCCTTTCTCTGAGCTGATTCTTTTTGAGTTAAGTTTAAATGTTGTTTTGCTTTGACATGCTTTTTCAGACGTCTAATAATCTTTCAGGGTCAACCTTCAAATTAAATTTGAATATTTCTCTTTTCCAGTTCACACCAGCCTCAAAAACGGCTTGAAGAAATTTGGTTACACCTGTTCTGTCAAATACTTAATGAAAGGATGTAATCAAATACATGTATCCTGTGAGGGTATCAGTGTAGTAAACGAACAGTGTTATGTTTGTTGCCTACCAAAAGGAATCATCGTTGAAGAGCTCTATGGTGCCAAACCTGTACCAAACCTGCATTTCAGATATACAATACAGAGTTAATATATTGTTGGATTTCACTGGTCTGTAATCAGCGGATTGTCACAAAAGCCACTACAAAACCAAAAGAGTCATGCCATGCCACTGTCAGGAGATGATGTACCTTCTGTTGAGTTGGACAGCCAGCAATATGGACTCCGCTGACCCGGTTTTTGTTGTCCTTCAAGACCACGGTCAACGCCTTCACCAAATGGGGGAGCGGGTCATCTCGTTCCGCCAGGAGGTGAAGGAGGCAGCTAGGAACCGGGAACAGGCCTATTCTCGCCTGTCAGCCCAGATGAACTTGTTAATACAGCTGATGCAAGGGAGGAAGGCTTCACCAGTGTCTCCGGAGGTAGTTGACCCTTACCAGGTGCATGATTCTGCCCCGTTTGCTTCAGCTCTGCCTGATTCTGCCCCGTTTACTTCAGCTCTGCCTGATTCTGCCCCGTTTGCTTCAGCTCTGCCTGATTCTGCCCCGTTTGCTTCAGCTCTGCCTGATTCTGCCCCGTTTGCTTCAGCTCTGCCTGATTCTGCCAGATCCAGCTCCAACCCCAGATCCAGCTCCTTCCGAGCCAGTCCCAGATCCAGCTCCAACCCCAGATCCAGCTCCTTCCGAGCCAGTCCCAGATCCAGCTCCAGCCCCAGCTCCAGCTCCTTCCGAGCCAGTCCCAGATCCAGCTCCAGCTCCTTCCGAGCCAGCTCCAGCTCCTTCCGAGCCAGTCCCAGCTCCAGCTCCTTCCGAGCCAGTCCCAGCTCCAGCTCCTTCCGAGCCAGCTCCAGCTCCTTCCGAGCCAGTCCCAGCTCCAGCTCCTTCCGAGCCAGTCCCAGCTCCAGCTCCTTCCGAGCCAGCTCCAGCTCCTTCCGAGCCAGCTCCTTCCGAGCCAGCTCCTTCCGAGCCAGCTCCAGCTCCTTCCGAGCCAGCTCCAGCTCCTTCCGAGCCAGCTCCAGCTCCTTCCGATTCCGAGCCAGCTCCAGCTCCTTCCGATTCCGAGCCAGCTCCAGCTCCTTCCGATTCCGAGCCAGCTCCAGCTCCTTCCGGGCCAGCCCCAGATCCTGCTCCAGCTCCTTCCGGGCCAGCCCCAGACCCTGCTCCTGCTCCGCCGGACCCTGCCCCGCCCATGTCTGTTCAACCGGTTCCTGTTGCCGTGCCGGTGCCCGTCGTTCTCGGTGCCCTGTCTCCGGATCCCCTCCACCCCTCCGATCATGTACGGGGTGCGATGTTGGGGCGGGTGTTTGGACCCGGACTTCATCCTGGACACTGTTCTGTCTCTGTACACAGAGGTTTTTGGCCGCCCGGTGTCGGCCTTTAAGAGGGGGTACTGTCATGTCCCAACCTCGTGTCTGTTGTATGTTTTGTAGCTAACTTCCTGTGTCTTATTGTGAATTGTCTCACCCCTGCCTGTATGTCAGATTGACTTCCTGCCCTTGTGTCTTTCCCTCCTTTGTGATTGCCTGCTCCGCCCTTAATGTGCTCCACCTGTGTCTCATTGTGTTCCCTTTATAGTCTGTGTGCGTTCCCCTGTCCGGGGCTGGATTGTAATCCTCAAGTTGTACTCCTCAAGTTTGTTGTTTCCTTGTGTGTTGTTGAATTAAACCTTTTGAACCATAGTCCTCGTGTGGGTCTGCACAGTGAGTCCTGCCGTTCCTGAAAAGTTGTGTTCCTGACAGACAGCTTATTATCTGGTTGTTCAATATGAAACTGCCCCACAGTATGTTCAAATCAAATATACTTTATTGTGCAAGGGATATTTATCTTGGGTGAAGTGCTGAGTGCTGCAAAACATACAGTACAAACACACATTCACACAGTAACAATACTGTAACTAACAATTATCTGTGCCAAATACCACTTACTGAAATAGAATTAATGCACTTGCCTTGAGCTAAAACATTTCAGAACTAAACAAAAACCTGTTAAATGAATCAACAATAAATGGATACAAAAATACTGTATTACAACTGGTAATATATAAAAATAATAAAGTCAACTCTGAGAACAGAATAAAATGTGCTACAAATCAGAACAAGAGAATCAGTGAGCACCTTACTGAGCAGAGTAATGGACACTGGAATAAAAGAGAGCTTCAGTTAGCTTTCCATCTGTAATCTCTGTCTACCTGAAGGAAGAAGCTCATACTCAGTGAATAAAATGGGACATTATTTAAGTTCCAATGAGCCAGTCTGGACACTGTGCCTTTGTCGATGGATAATAAGAAAAGGGTAGTCTTTTATGCCCATCCTTTTCATTGCTTCTTTTACCACATAAAGTTCTGCTTTTTGCTGGGCCGTGATACAACCAAACCATGCTGCCATTCTTTATCTGATCATGCTTTCTAGAACAGCTTTGACTGCTCTGCTCGCGCTGAACAGCCTGAGCCAGCGGAAGAAGTGCTCTGCTTCACCACTGTCCATCAAGTCTATAAGATTCCAGTACATGCAGAATGATACTTGCTAAAATTAAGTGTCAAGAGTCATTTATTGTATCTATTTTTAGACTAGGAAGGTTTAAATAGTATACTTTTTATTGTCTGTGAGAACAATGCATATTACTCTTTAAAAAACAGATCATTTGTATTTATATAAAAAAGTTGAAGGAACTCTAGCAATGGACAAGCAAAAGTAAAAAAAATACAGTTATTATGTTCCTATCAAACACTGTAATTAGACTATAGTGTAGACAAATAAAGCCATATTGTCTCTTAGAGCTGCCATTTTCACATACAATGTTTAATACCTGCTGGATGCTGGGCTTTTAATTTTAACCAACTCTCACTGTTGGAAAGCCTGTGTCTCCCCAGAATTTAAGAGAAGCATGAGATAAACTTTTTCTACACATTACTATAAACATATAATTGAAGCACTGATTTGATGTTGAACTTTTCCCCTTCTTCATGTTTCCAGTTTAAATGTAACCATGGGGTTTATGCCTGCTGTGTTTGTTGGAACCGAACATGTCTGGAGGCTTCTCATTTACTTTTACAGTAGCCACAGACCCACACAAATCCGTATGACCTGAATGAGAATCGTACATCTTGTTGAGTCCCGTTGTCTTATTACTGTAAAAATTCTTGCTCATTGTCTTGTCTTTTTTCCCATTATTTTTATTTACTCCCTTCTTGTTTTTTCTAAACCCTAATTTACTCCCTCTCCTCAGCCTATACAGTCTTTCTTTACATCAGGTCCACTGCTACTATCTACCTTCCATTCTTTGACCTTATCCCCTCCACTTTCATCACCTCTCTGTTGCACACTCTTCTTCTCCTTCTCCAAAGGCTTGTGGTCCTGCTTAATAATTGATTCTGGCTGTCACTGTGTGCTGACAAAGACAACAGCAGGACCATTAAAAGTTCCTCGCCTCTTCTTTCTTCCTGTTTTTTTTCTTTCTGCCGCTTCGTTTACACAAACATACAATCGCCGTCTCCTCTGTCGCCTCTTTTGTTCTCTTGCTTCACCCTTCTTTTTTCTTCTCCAGCTCATTGCCGCCTTTCCTTCTGCTCTTTCTTGAAAATTAAACTTAACACTCCCTGCACACAATAACTGTGGTTCTACTTGCTTTTTATTTTCATGACCAGTTTCACTGTGAATGTGTCATATGGAGATGATGACATTCTATGCAAATGGTGTTTCTTGTGGCTGTCTATAGCTAATTTGGAGCTCTGAAACACCTGTGCCAGAGCAAACCCACCTGACCCAGGATCACAATGAGTGTGTTTGCAGAAGAACTAATGTCAGTGCCGAGTGAAATCTAATTCAATCTGAATATTTAGTAGCTGTGGACGTCTTTGTGTGGGTGTTTTTTGTGTGATTTTATTTGAATATGTGGGCTGCAGTGTTCTCTGTTTGAGTGCAGTGACTATGATTAATCTTGTGTTTCCCTTCCTTTTTCACGTTGGTAATTCTAATTTCAAATACAAGTCGGTAATTACACAGACTGAAAATGGAATACTCCACACAATCATTTCATTGGCAAACTGGCAAACAAGACACCCATGGTCACAAGATGATTGACAAAACTGCTAGAAAGTCACAAATTGTGTTTAAAGTAATTGGGGTAAATGGTAAAAGGCATGCTTTTATTTGGGCACCCAAAACGTTTTACATTATGTTTCTATTCGCCCAATTCAAACACACACACACACACACCCCAAACACACGCATACACACATACACGCAGATGCTGTAATGTGGAGAAGACACACTGCGATCATACACACTTCCCCCACTGTTCAGGAAGAGGCAGAACACCACTAATCTGTCATGCTCTGTCTCCCACATTCATTACCGACACTATAATCCAGCGCACCTCCGATGTGATCAGCCTCCAATTAGAAATCCATCAAGCCCAAGGTGCGTTTAATTGCCTTGTCGGAGTCGCACTTCCCAAGCCACCACCTTTCTCCCTGCTAACTCTGTGCTTGAATGTTCAGGGAGGTGTAGTCCTCGCAAGCAGCAGGATGTAATTTCCCATTGACGGTGTCACGCTACTGCTGACAATAGTGTTTATTCATCATGTTTGTACTAACAGGTTCAATACTCACTTTCTGGCAAATGAGCTGATTGATTGAGGGACTCAATTTTAGCTAAAGCATCTGTGACGACCGCTTTCCTAAAATTAACATAGGGTCTAACACCTCAGTAAAATTGATTTTGAGTTAAATCAATGTACACAAAATAGCACTACTTTGCTGCTTGTCAATATCCGGGGGCTGTGTGATGATGGTGATCTGATTTGGAGAATATTTTCTGCTAAAATAAATGTGCAGCCTTCCTGCTGGATTATTGCAACAAGAATGTGCAAAGCAGTCTGTTGATTCTGCCACTTGTGCAAAACACTGTAATTCACCTGACAACTTCTTGTACAAAAAAGAAGTTCAAACTTATATTGGTTAAATATCCTTTATCTCATTCTTTTGTTCAAACCATTAAGTATGAGAAGGAAAAAGCTAATCCTAAATCCAGTCTAGTTTGTCAGTTTGAACACATAAATGTTTTCAGAAGATTTCCAGTTGGGCTCATTCCTACCTCACCTGCTCCAGTGACAATGTACAACATGGGGTCAGAGAAGGTTCAATGGTATGGTCCAGAAAATGGACAGATTATTTAAAAACTGTTATAGATAATTTATTTAAACAAGCCATACTATCATACATTGTACATGCTAAAGTAAATTTAAGCAAACTGAATGAGCATAAAACAAATAAATGGCACTAGTAATTTTAATTTAATTTTAGTTTCCACAACATCCATTAAGAAACATTTGGCATGACCATCTTGGAAATAGCCAGTGACCAGATCAAGGACATAGAGGGGTAAACTAGATATTTTAGTGATGGTTCCTCATGGGTGGTGTATTTTTGCTGAATCACCTCTCTGTTGCACACTCTTTTAATATAAATGATAAAGCAGTAATAGCCTTTGTTGTATAAATCCCAGAAAAGACTCCTATTTAAATGAATAATTACACTATTTGACTTCACAATTCTTTATTCAGCCCCATGATTTTAGAACACATTTGATCATGTGGACCACTGGGACCACAAAAATGCTGCAAGTAGGTTCTGTAACAAAAATCCCACTGCAGAAGTGTGCTGCTGTCAATCTGCAGAGAGCACAGACAGACAGCACTGGGAATAAAATAGCCCTCGGGGGAAACACCTACGTGGCTCAGTTGGCAAAAAAGCTTTGTGTTTTTGGGGTTTGTCTTGTTGCACAGATACTGAGTAGTGTTTTACAATGGAGTGTTGGACACAACAGCATGTCCAACAATCCCTATGTCGACATACTTGTCGACATTCAATCTAATATACACCATGGATGGCTTTCTTCTATTTCATGGTACTGTATTCATGTTTATTGATATGAGCCCACAGAGGCAGGCAGTCACGGTTAATCCATTCTTAGAGGTGTAGTACGTACTGGACATGTAAGACAAAATAAGTTATCTTGACACATTACAACTTTTACACAACAAAACCACAGGCCACACGCTACATCCGTTTAAACTCTTGTTTATTATTGTCGAAAATTGAATAGAACAGTATGAATACTTGCATTAAAACCTAAGCCAGTTTGATTCTACAAGATGAATCACTGCAGCGTTTGAAGAGAGCTAGAATGCAGACCAATTATAACAGACATTTATTATTGATGCTTCCGTCAGGTTTTTAATTAACAAAGCACAATGTAGCGTGGTTGAAGCATCATCAAATCCAAGTCCCGAGCCTATTAGTTATGTATTGCTACTCAAGTGATTGAGAGGCTTGTTTTCTAAGAAACTAACTTGACACTGTATGCCTGAATGATTGTCTTTTATTAGTTTACGGTTTCATAGTTGCACCTTGGAGATTTATGCTTGTTTAAATGGTTAACATTCACAGCAGGATCTTACCTACAAATAAGTCAAGAAGCAAAGTGAAGCCTTAACAGTTCCATTTAAAGCAATGTGGCTTTCACCACCAAGGACATGTCTTAGTCACTTTTGTGCTGCCAAGCAGGCACTCAGACAATCAAAACTACCATGACAACCTCCAATTACACTGGAGGTTGAATGGTGGTTAATTTGTACTTCCAGCTGCGAACCGAGGCAGGACACCCATGTTTTAGTGGCAAACTGTAAAAAACAGCTGAATTAGCTGTGACTAATGAATACATAATTAGTAATTCCTAAACATATTATCAACAAAAACGTTTATGTAGCTAAACTGAAAAAAAATCTCAAAAAACACACAGTGAGGTTGAACCGAATGACTGTCATGTGCATTCTAAGTCAAATACCTCATCAGCCTCTTGTCCAATGATAGGATACTGAAAGAATGCATTAGAGATAGATTAGGTAACATAGGAACTACCACTTAAAACAAAAGATCATTTCTTTGTGTATGTTTGAATGTGAACACAAATAAATAAATAAATTGAAATCCATTTGCATGTTCCACTTATTAATAAATAAATAAATAAATAAATAAACATTGCATTTAAAAACTATGTTAAATATTTGATCATGTATGTTTCTTTCAAATCATTTCAAATTACAAGCAATAAATTGATTAACAATCATACAATAATTTATTACAGTAAATTTGAATATAGTTATGTTATTTAAAACTTAGTCTAAAAGTAAGTCTAATGACCTAAGAGAGTCAACATTCAAAATGGTATCCATAAATGCTTTCTTCCCATCCCCTCCTTTTTTCTTTGCAGAAGTTTAGCTGCCTTGTACCTTTGAGTTCCTTGTATTTTGAAACACAATAGTGACTAAGGGATTGAGGGTTTGAAAAGCCTGATGTCTCTGGGGCGTTATACATTATTTTTACAAAAGTCTGTGAGACTCATCCTCACTGGTTTTAATGTGACTTTAATTTGTAGATGTGCCAGCATATGTCACACTGAAAAAGCAGCTTCACTTTTATGCTGACAGATAGGTCGAACTTTTTAAGCAAATGTAAATGTATAAATTGTGCTTGTACAAGATTATAGCTTAACAGCTAATTTCCTGTGTCCTATATATTGTACATGTTTTTAGTGGTGGGGGAAACCGGAGTACCCGGATGAAACCTACGCAGACACAGGGAGAACATGCAAACTCCACACAGAAAGAGATAACCACATAACAGAAGACAGCGAGAAGGTTTTGAAATGACATATTAACCAAAGTAATCAAAGTATCTGTCACCCACAAAAAATACTGCGCTCCATTTAAATTTTTTTATAAAGTAAGGCATGTGTGAATCCAATATACAGTATTTAGCAGTGATAGGGCAAAAGGGACAGGAGTCTTATTTACCTTCTCTAACTCTGTGGGAGGGCAATCCAGTGGGTGAAAGCAGTGGACAATTTAAAGTGCAATGAGGGGTAAAGAGTGCTGGGAAATAAGGCCATAATGTACTTTTATTCTCTACTTTTTTCAAAGAATCCAGGTGGTAAACTATAAGCCATATGAAAAGAACCTCTTGTACATTTGAAAATGATTGTTATTGTGAAAGAAAATTGTATATATAGAATTGTAAATAGCATGAATCCTATGAGGCCACCCAGCTGTTTAAGAAAATAATTGACCTATTTGTATGTGCTCTTGAAGAACCCTTTTGGGTGCACTTAATTACCAAAAACAAACTGCACCACATTTTTAGCCATGGTTTAAGCCAAATCTTAAACACTAGAAAAATACTTTCTATGATAATTGGCCAATTTTCTAACTATATTTATTACTTTTATTGCTTTAAATGTTTTGAACACATCCATAGTATTGTATGATTTATTTATTTTTTATGGTTTGTGACTATGAGGAGGACAATTTAATTTTCTATTTTAGAACACAAAACCGGTACGGCCGATGTCCAGCTGTAATTCATGGAGATTTTTTGGCCAGAAGAGTTTGTTTAGATACTTTATTAGAGAAATTAGCCACATCACTCAGGCTCCACCAGCTGTTAGAGAATAGGAATATTTTTAGGAGGATAGGATACTTGCTCTTAACCTACTTTGGGCTCAGATATATATTTGATATACATCTTTTGTCTGGACACTTTCTCTTCATGGCTCTGTCAATATTTCAGGTCTCAGAAAACCAACCATTTCTATTTTAGATTGTATTTCGCTTTACCGATAAATGGCTGAATTTAAAGCTTCAATTTGAAATAACCTGGCTTAGCTTTATCGATGGAATCTTTGTTAAGGAGTGAATTACATACTATGCAGGGTTTCAAATAGCTACATTTAATTTAGTATGTATTAATGTTTTATTGTGTGGAGTTCTTGAATTGCTAAAAATCATTTATTATATTTAAAAACCACCCCATATCTAAAAAACACAATATCGGCACTAACTTCCAGGCGTTCAGTACCACGCTGGGGCATTCTGTGGCTGCTCACACACATGCAGTGATTTTAAGATTTGAATTGTTGTATTCCGATTCTTCTTCTTTGCAGGAGGTGGCGTGTACAGTGTGCCAATTCTGCTTCTTTCTCCATACATGCAGATCCCTGCTGCTTGCATGAGAACACTAAAAATAGATTAAAGTGTGCTGGCTGCCATCAATGTTTGCATTAAAACCAGACCGATTCAGAGCCAGTGTCCATCAGGACTTATTCAGTTAATACTGTCCCACTAATTTAGTGTCTGATCTACATGGCATATTACTTTGATGCACGAGTGTTATTATAGACACAAATTATAGACACATTTATCAGTTGACTCTCATTTCAAATGCATGACATGCAACTCCAGGTTTGAATGAGAGTTACTGCAAAGTGCAAATGTGTTTTTGAAAATTTTACTTTTTATTAAACCAGAAACATTTCCCTGTCAACATCACTGTTAAATTGTCAAAATCTTATTTTAAGAATTTTACATGTCCTTTTTACAAATGCACGAAAGTACACAAGAGAAATTCATTGGGATTTCAAGAGAAAGAAAACCAATCAAAAATAAAATTATGGTTAAATATGTTTACTTTAAAAAATTACAGAGAAGACATAGAAAAGTGGATTTGTTTTGTCTTTAAAAATTACTTCCCCTCCATGCAGTGTCGTGACATCACGTTTGACAAGCATAGTGCCAGTTTGACCTGTGAGCAGCGTTAACCTGGCAGAGATTAAAGTGTTTTTAATTAGATTTTAAAACAGGAATAATAATGCACACCAGCACCATTCTGTGCCGGGTCAGCTTTAATTTGACTTTGTGGGGGCCTGGGGGGGATCATTTGGATAAGCAGCACACATCGTCTTTCATCTGTTCAAAATAATGAAGCTGACTATTAGATGCTTCCCCATTGCTTCTGGAGAGTTGAGATGTCTTCATTTTTGCATGAGCTTTAGGTTTAGACGAACACCAGGAACAGCTCCCTGGATGTGCACTTCTACATAGCAGATGTTGTAAAAATCATCTTCGAGTGTCTTATCAACAACTCACTATGTCTTTGGGGCAAAACAAGCTTGTTGGAGGATGTTTGCCTTCCTGACGACAATGTCAAAACACACGCAAAGAAAGGTGCATTCTCACTGTCCTGCTAATCACCCGTCGGGACGCCTAAATGTTCCCACTGCAGTATAAACAGCTTTCATAAGCATTAATTGCTATTCATTGATGCACTTTTGCTTCAGGAGGACTGGAAGTTAAGCCACTCATTGTTATGTTGATATTATGCAGAAGTGGAGAGTGTGGGAAACCAAAACCTCCACAAACTGATTTTCCTACTTGTATACCTCTCAATGCATATTACAGAGTATGTGTCGAGTTTAGGAGCAACTCATCGCAGAGCTGTAAAATAAGCACTACAGGGAAAAGATGTCAAAAGTCCTGCTGCTGTGATCTTGGATTTATTATTGGCTGTAATAATTATATTTTTTTAAAGTGTTATTTTTTTTATGGAAAGGATAGCATTGATTTGCTCTTAATCTACTTTGGACTTAGTTGGATGTACATCTTTTGTCAGGTCACTCTCTTTGTGGCTCTGTCAATATTTAATGCACACGTCTTGTCCGTCTCTATTTGTGCCATTTGCATGCAGTGTTGCAAGCAAATGAAGCTTGAAGACTTATGCAAGCATGAGTAATTGGCCACAAAAGTGTGTTTTTCCCAGTGAGCAGGCACCTGCAGGTTCTAATCAGCAAATAAACACAGACAGTCTGCCAGAATTCACCTAAGCTATGACATACAATTATACAAAGACCACTGAAACAAAGTCTTGGAAGGATTTCAAGTAGCCCTATTTGACAAAGACACAACACTCTTCCATTTAGTACACCAGACATCGTCAGTTTAAGACAAACAAAAGGGGATGAGAACAAAAAGCAGAGAGGACAGTGGAGGATACTTAAAGGCACATAAAGCCGAGAGAGAAAGATGGAGATGGTGAGTGAAGCTGGCTCACACTGTCTGCTTCCACAAGTATATTGCAGCGTGCAGTTCAGACTATTATGATTCATTAATTTGAGTGCCTTGGCACACAGATGCTAATTGTGCTAAATTCATTTACTTTTAGTTGGCACATGTCTGTGCTCCTGCTTTGCCTCATGAAATTATATCACATCATAATATTAAATTAGGCCAAAGAAGCCTGCACTTCTCTCTCGATTATGTTCCACTCTTCTTATTACAGGTGGGTGAGTCTAATGCAGCACTAGAGAAAAAATCTATAACGTAAGTTTGAAACTAACACCTTTCTAAACCTGTGTTTGCCAACAGGCTTAACAGTAGTTCATGTGAACAGAACTTTCAGAAAGATTTGTAGAAAATGAAAGGGGACATTATTCCATACAATATACAGGAGCTGGAACATTGGAGAGGCTATTCACTCTTGTACTGAAACAAATTCCAAAAAAGGGAACATGAAGCCCTAAAGGAGTGGGTCAGCCTCAAAGAAAACAGGCAGACAAAAGTGAGTAGGCCTTGAGATGAACTTTCCACACAGGGGAGCAGAAAAAAGAAGGTGGAGGTGGACACCCAGACCATGAACCTGTCAGAATCAGAAAAGAGCTGCACTAGAGAAATGGTAAAGACTAATGATGTTCAGGAGGTTGGTTGAACAAGGACATGGCAGAATGTTAAGCTCCGTTCATAGATGTCGTGCACACAATTTAAGGGGATTATACATTTCCATTTCTACGAAACGCAAGCCGTACAGAGTGCTTTTCAATCTCTTTAAGTCACAATCTGTTGAAATAATGGAACTTGTGTGTTCTCTCTGAACACCTTTCAACATCCAAATCCATGTACAGGTATTAATGCCTCCCCCCTTCCGCACACACACACACACACACACACACACACACACACACACACACACACACACACACACACACACACACACAGACAGACACACACACACACACACACACACACACACACACACACACACACAGACAGACAGACACACACACACACACACACACACGCACACACACACAGACACACACACACACACACACACACACAAGCTACTGCAACAAGCTCCAGCTCATGACCCATAAATCATAAGCAGTAGAAGATAAAAGTCAAAACAAGGCGGAACAAATCTTAATCGTGATGGTTAAATGAATGATAGGGTGCCTTGGTAGCACACCTGGTAGAGAGTGTACCACATCACTGGAGGTTTCAACACGTGGTCTATTTCCTCCACATCATCTCCTCTCTCTCTCTGACACTTGAATCCTGTCAGCTACTGTCAAATAAAAACAATAAAAGCCTGAAACATAGATTGTAAAAATAAAACGGTAAGTGTTAGAACATATGACACCAATGCATAATATACATCAAATCTGGCCATTCATTTTACAAAAATAGATTTGTCTTTTTTCTGCCTTGTTTGCAAGCTTTTAGCTGATTTCTGTAGCTTGGAGTCTTTCATTGAGGACTCTGAAACACTATCTGATCTGGATGAAAATAACATCAAACAAAAATCAAGCTGAGGGCATGGAATGACTTTGTTTCATCGAGCATAGACACTAAGAAGCAGACTGTATCAGCCCTGAAGGTAAAATGAGGAGAGATGGATTCCAGGACCTTTTTGTCCTTTCTACTGCATTGGCTAATCTGCACTCTGTTGGCTGAGAAAAGTGTCTGTGATCCACTAAAAGTAAAGCACGAGTTTAGTTATAGCCCAGAGTCCTTGTTTGACAGTTCTTATCACTGTCCTCAATAATTTGTGAGAGGTGTATTTTAGCGGCCATTAAACATTACCAAAGTAGGTCAGTCACTCACAGATGAGACTTTTACAAGGTTGTTCTTCCCTAAATTCTGTCCTTGCTGACAACCAGCCATGGATAATTTAACTGACAGGAAATGTTAAGAAATCACAAGCGGTACATAAGAAAAAAAGATGTCAGTCACAATCAGCTTGCATTACCTTGACCAAAGTGACAATGGAGCATGCAGTTGAGAAGGGTAAATACAAGATAGACCCCTGGAGTGACAGAGATGAACGGGGTGTAGGAATTCTCCACCGCTGTGCAATACAAGAGCAACTGATTGATTTCATCGGGTTGTAGCAGGACTAGAGGGAGGTTAGGAGAATAGGGTCGATCATAGTTGCTATGGAAGCTCTTCAGGGACAAAGATCCTCCTTGTCCAATCTCCAGCATCTAATGCATAAACGTTTGTCCTCTCATACTTAAAATGGAATGAAGTATGAAATATGATTATACTGTATATCATATATAAGAAGTATGTTTTTTTTTTTTTCTTGAAGCTGTTTAGAGCTATTTTTCTCAGTCAAAACAATAACAAAGCCAACTCCAAATTTTGTCCTGCTGTGGGTGAGTTAGTGGGAAACTTAGAGTGACTGCCCAATAGATGTAATGTACAACAGCAGGGGAAAAAAAGACAAGATAATAAGAGATAGAAGCCGAGTGCGAAAGAGAGAAAGGGTAGTGGGAAAATGAATTAGGCGAAATAAAAATTTGAAAAAAAGGAACAAGCAAGAGGTTGATTGAGTGCTTTGAAAATGTGCCCCATGCAGGCTTTTTGACGGACCATTACTGCATAGAGCAAAGCTATGGAACAAAATCACAAAACACTAATTCTAAAACTGTTTTTACACTTCCGATCCTGTCTTTATACAAACTGAGCTGGTCATTTTAGTAACAGAGTAAAGCACTGAGCAGCATCCATGTAGAGCACTGTCCACTGTATCTCAACCAAGACCACAGCAACAATGAATAGATCTGTGTCCCAACTGGGCCAACATGTACATTTATGATTTACAAGGCTTGATGAGATGAGAAAATGAGTTTTATAATGTTACAAAAAAGTCGATGAATAAGAATATATCTCACTTCCAAAAGCAATAAATGTTTACATGACACTTTTAACTAAAGCGACTTACATTGTTCTACAGTAATTACCATTGTTACAGACACTGGAGGCAAGGTGTGTTAAACATCTTGCCCAAGGACCTAACAACAGTAAGAACTGGTAAGAACTTAAAGGACAACCACTCTACCACTGAGCCACCGTGCCGTTTGACAGAAAGCCATCACAATAAAATAAAAGTTTTGCCTCTCAATGCCTCACAACATAGCAGAGAGTCATTCAGACAAAATAATTGTTTTCTTTTGAGTAAACATACTCAAAAGAAAACAAACGTATAAATCACTTACTTACATCGTTTTTTTTTTTTTTTTTTTTTTTTTTTTTTTTGCAGATTGAGGTAGGGCTTTATTCAGTCTTTAAAATAGTGAAAGCAAGACTTAACTCCTGCTGTTCAGCGAGGGCTGTGTTGAGTGGAATAAGATTTGTCAATTTTAAAAATAGATGTAGGTTGTGAAAATGCATAGTGTACTCTAAAAAGTGGTTGGAGATAAAAAGACTGGTAGAAGAAACAATTTTCAAAAAACAGAACTAGGGAGGTCTTTGTTTTATACACTCTTATAAAATCATTGAAATCCAAAGGGTATAGATTTGTCACCACTGACTCATTTTTGAAAGCCTTTGACTGTGGCTGTGACAATCTTTTCTGGTAAAAGGTATTGCATAAACCTAATTCTTGACTTAAATTAGTTTCAAGGACATGCAGTGGATTATGCAATGTGTTTAAAATGATTCAACAGTTGTGTAAGGTGGACTTTATGAATACAAATAATTGCATTGAGAATGACTGGCGTAGGTTGTAACACTAACAGGTGCATCTCACAAAAATGTCGGAAGGGAACTTGTGCGACCTCCTCTTTTCATTTCCACCACTTGGATGAGAAATGGCAGGTAAGGACTCATTCTTTCAAGAGACTTTTGACTGGGCCTCCTGCTGTCTTGGACTCCACAGATACTAAGCTGTTTTTAATAACCTTCTCAGGCTGTAAAGTAGAGCGACATTGTGTGAAGAGCGGTGAGCTATGAAACTAGAATCAAGGCGGGTTCTGTCAAGTGTTAATGGGATTACGTGTTAATGCTTAAAAAATATGAGCCATATTACACTACACTAATTTACTTCTTTTTTTTATACTGAAAATGTAACAAATGATTGTTGATGATAAATTATTTTAATTAATTTTAATTTTAATCCACATTATTTTTATTGATATTTTTTTTTTATTAATTTATCTCGTGTCATTAATGCTACCTTTTTATTGAGTCGTTTTCCTGTGCTCTGGTGGTTTCCAGATACTCTCCGGCCATGTATCTGGAAGTTTGTTTGAATTGCTAAATCTAAATTAACTTCGAAAATGATTTAGTAAGTAAAATCAAGACATTCTTATTTGTTATGCCTTTTCCTAAGTGTAAAAAATGCCATAAAAAGATACTATTCAGATGGTGCATGTGATGTGTAGAGGATGACTGGCAATGGCAGTATATTGCATTTGCTTGTGCTGCCTGTTGCTGCATCTTGCATTGGAGTCTATTAGGAGTTTTATGGCAGTTTGATGCTAATTGTTCAGCGAAAGCGCACAATCAATTTACTGCTATGCAGAGAAATAGACAGAAGGAGACAACAGAGAGAGACTAAAGGCATCCAAGGATATCTTCACTATTTAGCATTGAAAATAAATCCATTTTAAAAACACAATAGAGATTTGACATGGCTAAAATGTGAATGCCAACTTCTCTGTCTAACAAAAAACATTGAAAGATTTTTACTTGACTGGAGCAAAGTTAGCAGGTTACATAACAGAGATGTGTACTATTGTGGGCATGCCCTTTTAAAACTTTTCCTACCTGACCTTTAACAACAATATACCAACAACAGTCGGGACCAGGTGAAACGTTATGAGTCATTGAGCACTGACTCACTAACTTCCAACCATCTTACTGAAAAATCAAAGCAATAACAAATATAGGTCATTTACACTAATTGGAAAATGAACACTGGTGTTGGCATGAACATTAACTTGACATATTTGGATAAAGAAAAAAAACATACAGTTCCCTCAATGAAAACTGAAGTATTCATTGAGGCAGACTGGGATTTCATTTTGCTGGAGATTACATGAAATGGATGATGCTTTGTTTTGGCAAAATGGTTCTGTTTTTTGGAAAAAATATCTGGCAACAGAAAGAGACAACTGTTATTTCTTGTTTTTAAATCTAAGTACAAACCAAAATATTAAAACAACTTCTGTGTTGGTGGCAAGTGTATGTCCAACTATGTCTTTTTGGGCACATGGGCCACCTGGTTTTACTGCTCAGTTGCCAGGCAGCCAAAAGGCATCATGGGATTGCCAGGCAACTGGCACAGACTTAAGAAGTAATGGTTTCAACAAACAACATGACAATATTCAAGCAACCAGATAAAACATTTTAATTAGTGAGTTTTACAAATGCCAGATGACATTTTACTTTTGTAATGTGCCAGATATTCTTTCTTCTTGTTGTTTGCCTTTGGATAAGTGCTTGATAAAAAAAATATAAAACACAGATGGTATAATGATATACTTACAAATTTAATTTTGTTTTCCCTTTTAAACTGTGTTTCTGTAACTCTTTTATTAGCTGAATTCCATGTTTAAGCTGATGTAATCCACAATCCTGAGAATTTGGTGCATGTAACATACCTGTACATAGAATTTTCCTGTTTTATTTTTATTTTTTTTAAATATATTTTATGCAAATAACTAAAACAATCACGTGTTACTTTTAGACTGTGTGTTTCATAATGTTTACAAAGCATTCTAGGATGAAACCCTTCCTTGATATGACGGTGGCATCATTTGTCTTTCTAAATGACATGTACAGCATGACTGACAGCTGTCAATGTGGCTGTGCTGCCGCTGTGCCTTCAAGGGCTCACTGTCATCCCTGGTGACCATCAAGTGTTTAAATGTTCATTTTATCCCTGGTCACCAATCATTACAACCTCTCACAGCACTATGCAAGGCCTAGGAATGTAATTGTGTTTTGTTACTTTTGTTCCATCCGCTTTGAGTGTGGAAAAGGAATGTGTTGTACTGCTTTTATAGTCAGAGCTTGTCTCGCTTCAAAAGTGTTTACAATAAACTATACTGTAAACCCAGCAGTTCAGAGGGTAGCAGCTTTATTGCTTGAGTCTGCATTGAAGAAGGGGTGGCTTAGTTACAGTGTGCAGATGCATCAAATCATTAAAATGCTTGGGACGAGAAAATTCCTCAGTGTGTTAGCAATGAAGATAAATAACAGTCACATCTTTCTGTTAAAGATTGTCCCTAAGGTCAAATCAGCTAAACGTCCATTGTGGCAAGGAGTGTGCATAAGTGTGCTGCTCTTGCTGCTGTGTGATGAGGGGTTTTATGGAGACGGGACACCAGCTGTTCAGAGGCGTGGCTCCACTTCAGGGTATCACATCCTCCACTTATGTCTAAATCACATAGTGTGGTTGTGATGGCCGCCCTTTTACGATATTTTTATGAAGGGTAAAATAATGTTTTCATTTTGTTGACTTGCAGCTAATTAGTTTGACATTTTATTATTTAGTGCATCAGTTCTACTTGGAAATGTTCAATTAAACTTTAAAACTTTATAATGACCTTTTTGATAAAGAACACTGAAAATGTTAACAGTAGGAATTTACTTTTATTAGTCAACCACACGATGAGGTGGTGAGAGTTTTAATACTAAATATTTTTAAAAGGGCATATGAACAAAATGAAGAGCTGAGGATACAGATCCCTGCTTTATGAATTGACAAAATGCCAGCATTTTTTTTCTTTAATTCAGTATTTATTTGATATTCTGATGATGTCTCTTTTGCAGTGATATTTGCAATGACAATGTTCTTTCAATATATGTATTTAACTGTTAGACCCTGTGTGACAGGCATTCACAACCTGCGGCTCTTTAGCCCTCCTCTTCTCCCTGAAACATGGGATTGGTGCTTAAATAAATGTGCAGCGCAGAAGCAGCTAGACTTCAATTTCTTTTAGTCAAATGTTTAATAACCAAACAAAGAACAATTGCCTGTAACACAAAATTGAGCATATGGCTGCAAAGATAAGTAACAATTTAGCTCATGCATGAGTAAACAAATAGTCAAATTCACTTGCAGCTGCCTGGTCTCTGCGCTACCTAAATGTTTAGTCCAAACTGCGCACTCAGCACAGGGAGCTGTGTTGCTTGTGCATCTCTTAAATTTACTTATTCATCCTGAGTCTGTTATAATTGATACTTACAGTTTAAGTAAGGACTGTATCTACATATCCATATATCCACATATATATATATATATATATATATATATATATATATATATATATATATATATATATATATATATATATATATATATATATATATATATATATATATATATATATATATATATGTACAATTTTACGCAATTGCTCTCTTTTCTCACATTTTGTTGTTGTTCACTCATAAAACAAACACACATAGGATAGTGATATGCTCACTGTTTGATTTATCTTAGCTTTAAGCTCTGCAGCCACGGTGCGTAATAACGCTCCCACAGTGGTGTACTCACAATAATCTGTGGGACACACACAGACGACACTAGAGAACATGACTGACCCCACAAGCGCATCGGCACAGACCTGGGCTTTGATTTGGTGGTTTGGATTCAAAAACACACAAGCGCTTCCCTTCCCAAAGCAAAGAGCCAGCTGATGTTCTCAAGCTACAATAACAGACCAGGAATAAGATTCAAACTATGTCCACATTTGTCAACATTTGACACAACAGTATTAACATTTTGTAAAGAAGCTGGTTCAGTGAGCCATGTGTCATCAATGTAGCGTTGAAGTGCACTGTAAAACATAGGGCTATAGTGCACAAGCTTTTGCTTTCTTTTTTTTGTTTCAAATCTGTTTGTTTCAATTTTTTATACTTTTGTCACAAAGGCCAAAAAGTGTTCAGTGCTTTGTGACTCAATTATTGAAACAGTGTAGCCTTTATGGTCATGGAGGACATGTACGTATTTATTGATCAGGCAGTATTAATTTTTCACTGGTCATTTTGAACAGTGTTCATTTATTATGCAGGTAAATACACATCTGTCACCATTCATTTATTAATTAATACATAATAATATATAAAAAGGCTAATTTAAACCAAGTTTGGTGCTCAAAATGTAATGATTGCAGCTCCCAACAGATGCAAATATTATATTTTTGATCAAGAAGTGGCTCTTTGGTTCCAAAAGGTTTCAGACCCCTGCTATAGACTAACACCATACTTTCACTATACTTTGCCATCAAAGAACTGAAGTATGAAAAGAAGAGAGATTAGAAGTGAAGCTCTACTGGTTTAATTTTCTCCTGGAGCAGTTTAGGTTATGATTATATATGCTCCCATCTAATCTCTGCTTTAGGAATTAAACAGCAGATAATATTCAGGCTTCTAACACACACTCCCTGATAGCTTTCAACAACTTTTATCACACTGTACTTCGACAGTGGCTTTATCTGTGTGTAGTGAGCATAAAGACTATATGAAAGTGTTATTTTGTGGATGTTATCAAAACCTGAATCTTAACTATTGATGCATAATTGTTTAAACAATTCTGATTCCATGAATAAAGCAGATTATCTGTGTTTAGCTGTGTTAAAGTTAGAACAAATACATTTCCATACATTTCCAACATCTAAAAGTATTACTAAACTTTTTTTTTTGCTTGTTGCAAAGACTCCAAAATACATCACACCATTTCCAATATTACAAAAAGCTGCTCAAGAATCAAGAAATGTGCTGCCATACTTGACATATTGAACAAAACCTGTATAAAATGTACTTAAACCATTGAAATTAAATGATTAAATTTGGTTGCTAGAAGTATTCTCCTTCAGTGGTCCGAGAGGTCAAATGTCATGTTGGGTCAAGGAGACTGTCTTAAACCATCATTACAAGCCTGTGAAGTGTCCACTACTTTGCATTGTATGATTTATTTTACATACTGTATATCTAGAGAACAATCTTCATCATAATTACTGTGTATAATAAAGTGGAAGCCACTTCTGGTACTGTAAAGAAATGGTCACTATAACTTTGTATGTCAAAGTAAGGAGACATTGCCACTGATACTGTGTAGAGCTGGTGACATTTGTAAGTACAGTATATGCTGCAGCTGTACATACTCTGCATTATTTATTTGGCTCGAAACCATATGCTAGGAGATGATCTTAGACATGTCAACTGTGGCTTGTAATTTGTGAGGCAGCTATAGTTTGTAGTACTTAGCACCATGGAAAAGATACATATATACAAGTATGCTCTTTCCTCTCAGACTGAAGCAGCAGGGGCTGACTCATTCTTATCATCCCGTTTCTCCCATTCTCTGCCCCCTCAGTCTCTCTGGCTTTTGTCTTTAGAGACACCAGAAAAATACCAAGACTCTTACCTTCAAAACGATCTTAATCATCACTTAATTTTCACTGTTCAACACTTTAACAAATGCAATAAATGTCAAATGTTAATTAGATTTGATGGACATGGGCAAATAGCACTATGTACTATTTTTATTTTATTTTATCCAAGTACGTTTCTTACATTGAGTACCCTTGTACCACAAATGTAGCATGGAATTAATTATATAAAGGAATAAACGAACCCAAAGCAACTGTAAAAGACAGAATAATGTCTGTAGGCCCAGGCCGTGGGCCTACAAAACAACAGAAGAATATAAAAAAATGTCCATCCATCCAATTCCTCAGACACTGCCTCCAGCTCTTCCAGGGGGATACCGAGGTGTTCCAAGGCCAGCCGAGAGACATAGGTCTCCTCCCGGAGGAACACGTCCCCAGGAGGCATCAGAAACAGATGCCCGAGCCACCTCAGCTGGTTCATCTCGATGTGGAGGAGCAGCGGCTCCACTCTGAGCTCCTCCAGAGTGACCGAGCTCCTCACCCTGTCTATAAGGGAGCAACCAGCCACCCTGTGGAGAAAGCTCATTTTGGCCACCTGTATCCGGGATCTTGTTCTTTTGGTCATGACCCACAGCTCATGACCATAGGTGAGAATAGTTAGGTGTTCGTTGAGGCCATGAGAAGGACTATAAGTCAGCCTCAAAGAAATTCTCGTAAACTCCGGCGCCTCAGGAGGGGGAAGCTGTGCACTGCCAACACTGTTTACAGTGGAGGTGGGAAACTGCTGACTTTAACTGGGGACATTGTTGGGCGGTGGAGGAAATATTTTGAGGATCTCCTCAACCCCACTGACATGTCTTCCACTGAGGAAGCAGAGGCCGAAGGCTCAGAGGTGAATTCATCCATCACCCAAGCTGAAGTCACTGAGGTAGTTAAGCTCCTCAGTGGCAAGGCAAGGTGGTGCTCTGGGAGTATGGGCTCCAGGGCCCACTGATACTGGCTGTCCGGTGCCTGTACGACCGGAGCAGTAACTTGGTTCGTGTTGCCGGCAGTAAGTCAGACCTGTTCCCGGTGCATGTTGGACTCCGGCAGGGCTGCCCTTTGTCACCGGTCCTGTTCATTATCTCTAAGGACAGAATTTCTAGGTGCAAAAATTCCCCCATTTTTTTGCTCAGTTAATAGTAATGTACTGAGGGTTACAATGTACTGGCCTGGACTGTGTGAGCCTCTTGGTGAAACTCTAAATTCGCTGCTCATATTAGAGCGGGAACACCAAGTTTATTAGTAATTCCAGCCTTGTTGTTGTGCTCTGAACGAATAAGAGGGTTGCAGGGGAGGCTTATCTGTCAGAGTGCACACCCGCCGACAGACACAAAGTCAATATAAAAAGGCAAATATGACTCTAGAAGATGCACGCCGGGCCTTAAGAGTAGATAGAGGACAGTAAACTCATAAACACACATGCATACAAGCTGTCAATGGTCATGCTCAAATGAAAACAAGTCAAAGATAGGCTAAGAACGATTGTGGCTTTGTCTTGTTAGGTGCATTATTAAGAGGCTTGCAGGAAGGGTTTATCTGTTCGGCAATACACACATATAGCGAGAAGCAAATCTGCACACTTTTATATGCCTTATCTGAGTCAGGCTAGATAACATTGCAAACCAAAGAGTAAGGAGCAGATCTCGCCATGAATGAAGCGTGCACCTGGCTTACAACTGCTAACACACTGGCACATACAGTTCCCCGGGTTACAGAGCAGATGCTGTGACCTCAAGCACGTCAACCAACCAGGCGAACACTAAAAGAGATGTTTGCCTGGTGATATGTATGCACAGAGAAAAGGCTGGCGGCAGACCACGCTGTTAAAGAGATGTGTGGTGCTGAAATGCGTCACACTATGATAGCCATCTGTCAATTGGCAGCAGTCAGGCATTAAATGTTGCTTACAAATGCAATGGAAAAGTAGCCCCCCTGACACATCCCAACAAAGAGTTTGAGAAGTAAAAGCTTGTCACATTGATTTCCACAGGCAGCGTGCTTTTGTGCAGATAATTATCTGTGGCAGTGGAGTGGCTGGCAGAAATGTTGTTTGTCTTTGTTTTAAAATAAAAAAAAACAATAATGTTGTGTGGCATTTGAATTTACAAGTTAATGCTTTGATAAAACTACTTTTAAAACAAAAGTAAGAGCTGATGATTAGCATACATCTTGCAAGGGTTCACATTAGCTGACATAGTTGTGTGTCAAAATCTTTTTAGGCACTACCTTGAACGGGTGTAAAAAGCAGTGCAAAGTTGTGAATACATGTGTGAAAGCAGTGCTATATGATGCAGTGTTTTATCTCTTCAGTGTAACAGTGAATAAAACTTCTCTTCTTTTCTTCTTCAATGGATGTGCATGCTTTATTACAGACTGAAACTGCCTCTCAGGCTTATTATTCTAGAATAAAGCTGCCCGTGTCACAACTGTCAAAACTTTAGCTGCTAATGAACCTCATACTGTTTCCTGAGATGCTTCATGCACTATAGATGACTCCACAGCATAAAAGGCCAACTTTAGTGTTTAAGTGCATCCCCAGTGAACACTATTATCCACATAGTTGCACAAAATGTTCTACTCTTCAATGATTTTTTGTTATTTAAGGCATTTATTACAGTCACTAATTCACACAAGGTATAATAATTAGTTCTTCCAGTTTTATTATTTTTTTATTCATGCCTACATGTAACTATGGCAGTTGACATCCGTCCATGGTGCATAAGCTACCAGTACAAATCCACCTGCTTCATATTTCATGAGCAATTCCAGGGAACAGACCTCTTTAACTATGCAGACACAATGCTAAAATTACCTCCATTTTTAGATTGTACACTAAATTTAACGAGGGTGAGCTCTCATTAACTTGAGGTCCACCACAGTATTGCAGTGAGTCAGCAAGACGCTGCTCATTAGTCATCTGAGATTATTCCTTTTGTGGGCTGGGGAAAAGTATCTGAAAGCTACAAATAGCTGTAGTGTTAAGTCCTATTTAAAGCGTATCATGGGGGTTAGGATGAAATAATTGGTGCAGTTTTAATGTTGGGTTCAGAGCCAAAACATCCTGAAAGCTCTATAGCTGCAGTGTTTTATTGGACAAGATGATCACAAAAGAGATCAGATAGAAACATTCACTCACAACAACCGCTGATTGCGTTGTTTATTTGTTTCAAGTTTAGCTAAACAGCCTTTAAAGACTTCTAGATTTTGTGTTAGGATTACTAATCTATGTAATGGTGAGAAATGTATGTAAAGTAGAGCAAATGCAGCACAAACAATGAAGGAATTCCTGGGTTGAGGCTTTTTAAGTCACTGCTGAGTGTCTTCTTTCCTGAACAGTCAAAAGGATTTCAGCCACTATGAGCTGCTGCCGTCTGCAATAGCCATAACAGCTAATCAATAACTTGATCCATAGTGACAGAGGGCTAAAGCTTTAGGAGCTTATTCTGATACTGACAGTGCCTTTGTGCTCTTGTCTATAGCCCTTTCCCTCAGCATGACAGAAAAACAAAGGTATTACCTTCAGAGGTGACCTGTACCAAGGAAACAATAATTTGACATGTTATGTGACAATAATTAAGTGAGACAACCTTTTCATTTGATGGGTTTTGTCCAAATCAAAGCAAATGCACATGTTCTTGTTATCTTGCTGAATATACAGTTTAAAGGCAGTAGCAAGGTGCCCACCTTACTGATCCAAGACTCACAGAGGGGATTTTTATCTTGCTTTTCAATTATTTCTGTCTTACCACTGTTTTCCACTATGGTCCCAAGATGATCAGTGCACTGATCAGCACCACTGGAAGCCTGGAGGATTACAGTAACAGTAGTATTCAGGGAGCAGCAGCACTTGTTAACAACATATGTGTGTATATATATACTGTATGTAGGGCAGAACAGGCACAGAAGGGGTTTGAAGTAAAACATTATAGGAGAAGTACATTTTTAGGGACAATATGAATTATAGTTGTCCCTGAATATGAATGATTATTTTGTTTTTAATATGCAACCCAAGCCCTAGTAGAAATATTATGTTTACAAAACAGAGACATGAATTATTACATTTTCTGACATAAATGCAGGATTTTGGCTGTTGGAAATGGGATTTCCAACAGCTCACTTTGGCCTAGAAAAATGAAATTCAGCACAGTGAATCACCATATCCTAACTAACCAAAAAATGTTTTATGGCCACTTTAAATTGAAATTATCAGATGAAGTTCTTTTTAGGCACAAGATAACCTAGTGTTCCATCAAAAGTAATCTAAAATCTCCGCAAAAGTATGAATGTGTCCACGTGGTGCAGCTTTACTCTCGAACAACGCTAGGCTAGTTATAGAGAGTTGGCTCAATTTTAAATCCATTATTCAATTCCCTAACCTTGCGCTGCAGCTGGAATCTTGCGAGATTTGGGAGTTTCCAAACTCGGGTAAATCCATCTTGTATCAAGCAAAGCCAACCGCTTGAGTTGAACTGTGGACTCACCGGCCTCTTGTGACCAATGCTTGTGACCAAAGCAAAAGCTTCTCTTCTGTTTGTAATCAACATGGATGCGCTGAAAGACATTAGTGTTGATGATTATACAATAAATGTGGCACTAAAGGATTTCCTGGAAAAGAGGTTTGTGCTCATCTCCCTACTGGCTTTGGCATATCCTAAATCTTGTAGTCTTTTATAGATCTTTTATAGGTTCTTTTCATTGGCCAACATCCTTGTTTCATTTACCAATTTAGTGTTAGCTAATATTAACTCTGGTTACGTTATATAAATTGTTGCTATGATTGGCCAAAACAAATCTCATCGTAGGCGGATACTAGTTGGTGCTTCATCCAATCACCTAACAAGTTTTCGACAGACCTTTTGCAAACGCTTTCAACGGGAGCCTTCCTATATGGTTCTGTGAAACAGACAATATTCTGTGAGTAGTTCTATATGGCGGAGTCAGGTTATCCCACCCAAAACCAGGATATTAGATTAATTGAAAGTGTATGCCATGAACCCTGATGATGTGCCAAAAAATTAGTTTGTTGCTGATGGTTGAAATATGGCAGACACATCACTTATGTCACCCTGAGCAAAAAAAAAAAAAAAGAATAACAAAAAATAAATCAAACTTGTGGGACCCATAATCTATATGCACTCGTATGCTTCAGAGTCTGAGATAGTAGTACTTTGATACAGACATAAGTTACTCTGTTGTACATGAGTGAAATTTGGTGTAAAGATGTGACAGATAAAATTTATTGCACAAAAACTTCAAAAAGGGACTTGACAGTGCCTCTTGGAAATACAAAAAACATTGTACCTAAAGAATATCCTTAACAATGGGGCAGAAAATGTATGTATCATTCCTTGCACTTTTAATTACACTTAAAGTAGCAAGAAGTCCAAAAATATATATTGTTGCATTGCTTTAAAAGTTTTAGACACGTGATTGGTAGAGTTATATCTATTTCACTAAAACAGTAGCCTCAGCTGGACAGAAAACTCAGATATATATGATATATAATTCCATTTCGCAGGGATGAGCATACCTCAGCTGAATGACACGCTTAGCAGCAAGCTATACACAGGGAGCAGAAACAGGCCGATACACTGGACCCTAGCAGAGTTATATTTGTACAAAATTAACGAATACCCCAATTGCAGAAGACATGTTTTTTTTTTTCTATAAAATTCGCGGGTTTAGGATATTTTCCTCTCAAAAACAAAAAACACAGCAGGTCTGTTGAGGGATCTCCACCATCTAGAAGCTAAAAGTTACAAAGTGCTGCTTTTAGATTGCTTTTAGGATATTCTGCTTGTATTTCAAGAAAAAAAAACATTTGAAACTGAGGAGAAAAGTTAGTAAAATGTAAAATATAGCCTTTTATTAAAAAACTTTACAACTCCTCTCACTTACTAATTTAACTGGTGAATGGAGCTTGGTTAATTCACCTGCATGTTGAATCAGCTGGTGTGACACAGGCAAAACGTGGAACAACATTAAGCACATTACTTCATAAAGGCTCTGTTTATGCAACAAAATGTATTCCTCCATTTATTTTAATATTGGGATCCAAAGGTTGATTAGGCTTTAAATGGAAAACCATTGCATGATGCTACATTCATGAGGTTTAAGTTAAAAGAATAGGGATTTCGGCGGGGAGCTGTCCCATCAGCACCTTGACAACATCTCAATGACGTAAACAGTTGTAAAAGCCAATCAATTAAACTGATTGGGAGCAGGCTAGCCTTTCTAGAGTCCACCATTTTATGAGTTTTTTTTTTTTATTATCATTGTGGCACTGTGGAAACAAAGTGACAGGTAAAACATTAATGTCCATTAAAGTCCATTAGACCCCGAGCAAAAAAAACAAAAGAAAAAAAACACAAGTCATTTATAGTCCAAATCCATAATATTTCTGAACTGCCACAAGCCATAAGTGCCCAACAACATAATCCTAACCGTGATGATTTATGCTTTTTTGGCTTTTCGTAAACACTGACTTGTTTCCTCTGATTCAAAAATTAACTATTGTTATCTGATTTCTCCCAATGCCTCACTGCAACTCCAGCTGCTGCTGCTTAAACTCTATTCTGTGTGCTAAAATATAAGACATAAACCATAAATTCCATAAATGTATGGCTTATGTTAATTCTATATCAATGTAAAGGTATTACATGAGGCTTTTCTATTTTTTTTTTTTTTTTAAGTAGGCTATTGTTATTGTTTTCTCCATTCACAAAATGCTTGTTCTACCTCCACAGTCACATGTCAAATACCGGACGGATGGCGGGAGTATAGCTACAATAGTAAATGATCCGTAAAAGCTTGGTAGTCGCACTTCCCGTCTTCAAATCCCGCCCTAGTTTACAGACGGAGTCACGCACGAGGTGCACCGTGACACAAGCGTAACGAGGTGCCGCAAAAAAACCCAGAAACAAACAAAAAATATTACATTTGCGTTTCCCATTGCGGAATACGCGCCACGCACTGTGTAGTTCAGCACGCGGGGTGTAGGCTGCCGCGCGCTCTGATACAACTTTATGCAGCAGACTGTAAAATACGTCAAGTCACATCTTGTCAGCACGACAAAACCCGGAAGTAAGTTCAAACTGTTGACACAATAATAGCCTCTATTTAGACAGGGATATGCTTCACTAGTTCATCAAGAGCAGGAGAGCTGCATAACATTTAGGTTGGCATTTGGAGAAATTAAATAAAAAGGCTTCGCTTCAGGCAATGGGGTAAACTGTTTTACATTTCACCAGCACAATTTAAAATTTACTGAGAGCAACTTATATTTAACTTAATGCAATAACTGGTGTAATATGGTATTAAAAGTCTTTACCACATTCAACTTCAATTCAATTAAACTTTATTCCAGGCTCGTGGTTCAATATAAATTACATTTTGTACACAGTCCTATTTATTTTTGTCTACCGTTACTTTATCCCTCTTACAGAAGGCTCACTATAAATCCGTATATTTATAGTTAGCCTGCTCTAACTTTAGTTCCGTTTAAGCTAATAGCACTTAAAGCCAGGGTTAGGCTGACTGACTGATAGCTTTTCGAACCAAAGGGATAAAATACACGTTATTAACACCAACTGTTGGAACTAGCCAAAAGTTAAAGTTTATTTTGCAAAAGCCGACCGGAAGTTGTATGGCGTGGCGTTGCATCTGACAGCGGTGCGTGGATTAGCGGTGTGGGAGAGGCAGCGGCACAACGGAGGATCAGCGGGACTCCACTGTTAATCTGTCGCTGTGAGTGACCGCAGGACGCCTTTACCGGGACCACAGCCCGCGTCGGTCTCTTTCCGGTCTTTTAGTGCTCTCTTTTCCTTTTCTATTGTGTTTTCCACTGCAGAGGAGACACACGGAGTGGAATTAACGCAGGGTGAGTGCCGTTAACACGCAGAGACTCCGAGAGAGGAGACAAGAGCAGCGCAATGTAAAGTGACCCCCCCTCCAAAAAAAAAAAAAAAAAAAAATCAGTCAATGAAAAGCTCTGAAATGATTGGACTTCAATTATTGGACCTGAACATGGATTTTGATCTAAATGCTTCACAGTTACAAAACTCTGCCTCATTTACTGGATCTCCAGGGGAATAAGCAGACTTTTCCGCCCTTGAGCTTGGGATATTTCATTACCTTGTAGTGGAATTCTTAATTTCACCAGCACAAGAAGAACCGGGGAAGAAGGAGAGCAGGAGGCAGTGCTGGTGAAGAATAAGGGAAGAACAGACGAGGGGAAAGGGTAGAACGTACAGGGGGCTCATTTCAGCGTGTGTCGGATGGGATTCTTCAATTACCCCGTGGATAAAGGGATGACACCGAGAGGTAGAAGCGCACAGAGAGAGATCTAGAGCGGGATGGAGTCGTCGGGCGCCGTAAGAAAGCAAAGCGGACGCACCCCAATGAAAAAACATCCAGGATTAAATTGAACTAGACGGAATTTACAGCCACTAAAAAGGATAACAAACCATCTCACACAAACAAATACACATGGGGCATGTTCTTTCCTGTGGAGCATTTTTATGTGGAGTTACCAACTAATTATGGGATTTGGAAACGGAATTGCACTCTGACACTGAAAGCAACTCCACGTTTGGAATAAGGTACAGTACTTTTTTCATTCTAGTCGCACGCCATGTGTTTTATTGATTCCTTGTTGAGTCAGTGACTGCGTCAGTTGGATCAAGTGGATGAAGTGTCTGTTCAGGGGTAAAAAAGAGGGCATGACTTAAGTTAATTCTTCTGTTGGCTACTCATATGGGCGTCCCAAAGCCACACGACACTTGTATTTATAAGGCGAGCAAGATGGAGGGTTTTGGTAAAATATTAAGGCAGCGCATTGCGAGGTCAGAAATGATACTTGTGATGGGATGTGCTTGTGCGTAAAGGCGTGTAGGCAGGTGTTTAGACAGAAGGACAGGTCAGATATTTAGCTCTGCAACCACCTGGGTGAAGGAGAAAGAAAAGACTTATTAGCTTTTTGTGTTTGGCAGCAATAAACAAACGCCCGGTATAGCCTACGTGTCTCAAGAGTGCTTCCTAGTCGCTTTTACGCATACTTACAATACACTCTCGTGCGCCGCTAAATGGCACTAAGCTTCTGGCTGGTAGTGTGCACACTGCCTTCCGAGCCTGCTTATTTGCGTGGACAGCAGTGTAGTGTCAGTCATGCAGCATCTCCTCCTGCGTGTCAGGTAGAGAAACTGAATCTCTTGTATAAATGATATGCAGCATCGATGCGAGTGCGTCAGGTACCTAGGCTAGGCCGCGCGTGCGCTAATGAACCCTATACCTTGCTGGTCCATAACAATACAATGGAAGTCTTGTGTGTGCGCAGCTATTTGGAGTCAGGTGTGTTTGTAGACTAGTCTGTGTGACTGAAAAAAATCTGGTAGGTATATGGACAAAATTAAATAGGATAGGGTTTGTCCAGAGCCACATCAATTCTGTCAGCGGCCCTGAGTGTTGTATTAGTGTGACACTAGTGCTAAGAAAAATGCATGGTGCAAAAAGCAACAATTGTCTTTGTGGAGCCATTAAGTGTAATAAAATGAGAGACAAGCCTGGGCATAATGCATCAAAATGCCTCTACACATGATTTAATTTCAATATAATATAAATCAGAAAAGATTACCCCATAATATAAATTTAATCAAACCTATTTGTAATTATGTAGTTTCAAAGGTGCTAGCCATTTTTCTTTTCTCAACTCTGTTTTGGGTTGGATTAGCCTTTTATTGGTTGGTACCGTACAGTGGCTTGTATCAAATAATCACGCCAACAAATTTATGCACATGGGCCACTCATGCTGCTGCTAATGGCCCATGGATATGGAGGAATTATGCAAATGCTCCCAGCTGTAGCAAAGCAGTGTGGGTGAATGAGCAAGGGAAAGAAACTGGTGATTTCCACTCCATTTTACCTGTGTTTAGAACCCTATTTAGTACTCAAAAGAATGGTTTGCCATGCCATTAGGCACAAAATAAATTGCAATGCATTTTTCTGCAAATAATTCGTTTTTGACTGGGAAGGCAGTATTATGGTAAATCTAGCTAAAACAATGTATGTAAAAGTAAATGGTATAGAGAATGGTATATTCTTATTCAGATTATCATTCTCCTATTGAGCAAGTCAAACCTGGAACACAAATCCTGCTCAAAAAAGAGAATTGGCAACATCAACATCCTTTACCAAAATATTGAACAAATGGCTGCTTGAAGGCCAAAGAAGTAATCATAATTTATAAAATGAGTCTAGTGTCTTCTCTATGAATTTTATTACTATGAAGTTGTTTTTTTATTATTTTTTTTATATTGTGTACTGTATGCTTGAATGTTCTTGGTGTTTCTGTGTGAATGTGTATTTTCCTGTCTTGCATTTAACATCAAGCTCCTCAGAGTCTGGAGGTGAAAATGAGCTATATATGCTATAATCTGACATAAATTTACATGTAAATGTTCATTAATATGTATTGTCCCTCTATAAATAAAAAAATAACGATTAAAATAACTTTGTGTAAAGCCATGCCATGCCTGGCTGACTGAGGCATTAAAAAATGTCTCTTTTATGTTTGATGAATTTGTCTTAGCATTTGTAGCTCTTTTTCATTCTCACAATGCTCTAGAAACAAAAAAAAAGTTCCTCTTATCAGCCTGTTGTTAAGTGTACTGAGTGTTCAGGGTTCTTTATAGGGTGGGGGTGGGGTTGTTATGCTCATCTTTCTTTTTGCCCTGTGTTTATCTTCCTGTAAACCTTATTCCTGAACTCTGTGGTTAGCTATCTGACAGAGGGCGGCAGGATCCTGCTGAGTGGGTGGTGGGGCTCTAATTCAATTTATTCTACTGCTCAGAGACAGACAGACAGAGAGCGGCAGAAAGGGAGAGACCACAGATGTTAGGTAACATTTCCTATTAGAAGTGGAGAGGCAGGCCTATTGCAACCTGACCTGACATTTGCCACATCTGGACTGAGTCGGGACATGACTCAGATTGTGTTTGAACATATTCAATGTGAGGTTTTAATAGTATATCCTTTAACTGGTATCAGATAAAGACAAGAGGAGTGTCATTTTTTCTGTAACTGTTCAGTGGTAATAGTAAGCGTAATTGCAAAACCATGGCATTGCATTAATAAAACAATACTTTCAGAATATTTCTTTTAAATGTGTCATATCATTATTCATATTTCTAATTTTCTGTTCTGATAAATAAACAAATATAATGCAATCAGTTCTTTATTTATATAATACAGCTTCCTAAGAAAAAAAATAAAATAATGATCACATATTGGCCAGTAGTTTTTACCCTTTTTAATGCAGTCATATCCCCACATTGTATCTTTAATACCTTCACATACAGAACCTTGGGCTGCTGGGCCTCAGCGGCGCTGCTGTGAAAACACTGTAACTCTAAATAAATTGCCTGTCTTTGCCAAGGCAGGATTAGTGTTTGGCTGGCTGCTGGCTCCAGTTAAGTTCCTGCTTAAAATCCATTACTGACTCTTTAATTACATTAGAATAGTTGTTGAATGTTGTTGTTGTTCTTGTTTGGAATGTTACTGTGACATTTTTGTGGAAATTCAGAATTAACTGCAACAAATTATTATCAACGATATTATCGCGTGGCGACAGTTTGGGATGGATTGTATGATTTCTGCTTACCATTTGTTCTGTCTGCACATTACCATACCTGCTGATTCCAATCATCTGTGGCGTGTGTGTGACTTTGGACCCTGCTTTTGGACACTGCTGGATAGAATGTTCATGCAGTCTGCCTAAGTGTGTTTTTACAAAGGTGTGACATGGCAGTTGTGAGGCACATCAGGTAGTAATGAGCTCTGTGTAGGAGAGATACAGTACCTTCCTTCAATTTTTATTCCAAGTGATGGCAATATTATCAATGACACAGAAAGCTCTCAAGTCTTGTTGCTTTTTGGTGTACAAAAAATAAACATGCACGGGTCACATAAACATACTCATATATATAAACTGTATATTAGATTATTATAGATAAGATAAGCTTTATTTGTCACATGCACCATTTACATGTATTTTGTACTTGCAGCCAACAGCAAAAACACAGCACTCAATATATATATATATATATATATATATATATATTTAATATAGTTTCATAAAATATAAATGAAGCTGTATGTGCAATATAGACTTTGAGGTGTAAATTGAAGAGATGTCTAGATATTATGATTGACTGTGCTTTAATACAATAAATTAAATCCAGTTTAAGCCATACCAATTCAAGGATTCTACAGAGAGTCTCTATGTGAAGGGTTCAAATGAACAATGTTTTCTACTGCATGTGTTAGTAAAACAGAATTAAGCTCTATGTGTCATGACAGTGTTGGGAAAACTGTAGCTTTACCCTTGAGAAACACACAATTTCCAGAAGTCATATTAAACAAACCTGTGATGAATGATATAAGGTTTTCTTTTGCCTATTAGATGTTGGTTACCACTATCATTAGAATGATTTACAAATATCGCAGCACACAGCACATGACCAGAGGATTCCACCAAACATGGTACCGAAACTGACCCACAGTCCATAAACCACTCTTCAGATGTCAAAATAGAACAACAGATCCTCTGAGAAAATTTCCCAGCGTAATAAGTGTGAAACATCAAGGATAGCTTCAAAACTTAAAAGCACTTTGTAGTTTTGCTGTTTGAGAATATTATGAGAACTTCTTTGTATGCAGCCATAGTCAGATTAGACCAGGGGCACAGCCAGTTCTAAATGCTCTTACACGATTGGGATTTCTGAAAGGAAATATATGTAGAAGTTTTGAAAGCCTTGCATACATTACATAAACTTTAAAGCTTTCCAGTTAAAGACACATTTACATTATAATCACCTTCCACCACCTACAGAGCAGATGACAGACATAGGCAACTCAGATGTCTTAAAGCATTGCAAACAGACAACATCTGTCGTTTCTTTAAAGTAAAGCAGCTTCGCACTATGTGTTCAAAAACAGCATGTTTGATTTATTTAACTGTGAAATGTATTAGATTAATTTAAGTCCAGTGGAACTCTATAGAAAGAGTTCCCAGACAGACAAGCTTTTAAGAACACAAAAGGAAAAAGAGAAGCCCAGTACAGTCAAAAACTGTTAATTACTCTGCCACAGTGAATTACTTTAGACAGGCCTGCAGATAGACGCCAAGTCTTTTCAAAAGAGCAGACATTATTCTATGTGCCACATTGCATACGCTGGCCAAACAAGGTGTGATTTTGTGTATCTGCCTTGTCTGTTTATCTCAATGAAAGGACTTCCCAAGGCTGCTTCCATAAATAACAGTGCATTCTCAGTCAACCTGTCACATTAAATAAGGTTTAAACACAATTATGGCTGTACAAGTGTGGTTGTAATGGAAGAGGTCATTTACTATTCAGAAAAATTGTGTAGATTAATCATAGTGACATTGGCTCAGACAGTGTAGCTTTCAATGACTGCTGTTATATTCTTTCAAGGTAAATCTGTAAATACCTCAAGAAGAGTGTATCTGTTTTTATCCACTAAATAGTCATTATTATTTGTAAATAATAGTAGAAAAGAGAAGTAGCAAAATCTATTCACAGCAATAAATGTGACTTTAAATGTCAATATACGTTTGTTGTTTGGAAATTGATTATTTTTTCCCAATTCTCAAATAAAAAGTAATATAAGTTAGTGAAGACATAGCCCAAGTGTATTGAAATAAAACATTTTTCAATACAAATGAGGAACCAGTGACTGTAGAAGTGGCTGTAAACAAACAGTATTCAAATCGAATGACAGCTGCTATAAGCTTCAAGTAAAACATGGCATTTCAGCACCAAGGAGAGTGCTGTGTAAACACAGTGCTGCAGAGTCAATCAGCACCACGGACAGCTCTCTCTCCTGCAGAGGTTGGAGGTTCTGTTTTCTGCCTAATTGGTCAGAGCAACAAACAAAAAGTAGGGCTGCATTTTAAGTGATGTTGAGGCAGCGATCAGCCAGCCTTTTTAGCTGCATAATTTTGCAGCTAAATAGATTAAGTTTTATAGAAAATGGAGAGATACCGAAAACACAATACAGTATATACACAATATAATTAGTGCATTAAAAAAAGTAATTGTTCCCTGACATAACCTGTAGATGAAAGACTTTACGTCATTTAAAAATGCTCCACCAGTGTACCACCACAATAACCAGTACAAGCCGAACATTGTTTTTTTAGGAGCAGCAGAAGGACTGACAACTGAGTAGATTAAATGGTGCATTTAATTAAGAGGCATGGGATCAGGAAGTCAGAGATCAGTCTTGGCCATGCCAACAGTAGCTACATTTAGCCTAGCTTGTTAGCGAGTGCCATCTGTCCACACAGAGATTAACGCTAAACAGCAGCCTCAAGCTAAGTGTGCATTCTCTAGGTCCGTGCTGTACTGGCACATTTTGAAGGAACCGTATTCTTAAATAAATGTTCAACAAAATGCAGAATGAAATGAGGAGGTTCAGGTATTTGGAGGCAGGGGATTATGGTATCTGATATTCAAATGCAAAGTTAAAATCCAGTGCACCAGGGCATAATAGACATAAACATAGAGCAACAGTTGTTAGACAGAATAACTGACAGGGTCATTGTTGAAATAAAATTTTGTAAAATGTATAGCCTTATGCTAGAAATGCATCTACCAAGAGGACTCGATTAGGACAAGATGCAGTATATACTGTTTGTAAATGCAGAAAAAAACAAACTATGTATTTACTAAGTGGCAAAGAAGAAAACACCCAAACATCTGGGCTGATCTCATTATTTACTTACTAAGAGAAGTTTTGTCTATACGCACATATTTACTGCCAAGTTGATTTACTTTTCCACTCTAGCAATAGTAGCTGGAGATTGCAAACTTGACATAAAAATCCCAATTTGCGAAAGCCAAATAACTCATGACTAACACTAATCACTGCATCCCATAAGGCAAGATTTTACACCAAATACTATAAATAGTGGCCTGCTAATCCTATTGGCTGTATTTTATTTATTTTTTAAATTCCTGATACATGACAGGGGTTTGAATTTACCAAGCTGATTATAAGCAACACATTCTGGGACTGGGGATATATAATACAGCCGGAAAGTGATTAAGTCAAGAGTTTAGTTGAATTAGTCTTTGCTTAAGCCTCATCATGTGCAAATGAGACCTGTAATAACCTAATTTAAATGTGCATCAGAAAGGGCTGAGCCTATAGATGCAACTAAGAGCTGTGATAGAAAGAGAAGACAATTTAGTTTTATTCTCTTACAATTTTCATATTGGTCTCCTTTATCAAATTTGTATTAATGATGGGTTAAAAGTCTGCATTTCCCTAAATTAGCCATTAGGCCACAGAAATACAATGGGTGTTATAATAGGTGTGCAATGACATTTGAAAAGTGAAATTAATGAATGGAGCGAGACCAATCTAATGAATGGGATATGGAGCCTATAAACAGTTAAGGTCAAAATGATTAGAAAATCCAACAAAGATAGCCCGAGAAAGAGCCTGACTCTTTACAGCATAGTGTAATTACTTAAAAAAATCTAATGTCTAAAGATGTAAGAAAAAAAAAATATCAAAAAACAATATCACCTCCCTAAAATCAATAGTTCTAAGTGTTTTCTGCCTGACTCACAAACATCTCTGAGCTCTTAGGCCACAAATACTTTCCTTTGCCCTTTGAACATTACCCAGGAATGAACAAACTGTTTAAATGAAAACTTTCCATCATTACTGTGACTTCTGTGGCGCTCTCTGACCTCTCATTTTGTCACAGCACCAGCCGACCCCTAAACGGTACATCTCACCGACAGACAAAGGCATAACAGGCAATGTGAAGTATGATTAAAATATACATATTTAATGATTTAGGAGCTATGTGTTTTCAGGTAAAAATATTAGTATTCTTTTTCTTTTAAACTAGACAAAGATTATTACATGTTCCTGCCTGACACACAAAAGACATTGACTAACATAGAATGAATACTTTGAAAAGCAAAGCATGTAGAGATAACATGTATGGATCATGAGCTCATTATAACACACATGCAATGCGTGTGCGTAATGCGTGTTCATCCATAGCCTTAGGGGCTGTTTGTCACCGATAATGAGCTGTCATTTGGGCTGTAAGGATGGCTTGATCTGTGTGCCACCCGCTGACACACAAACAGACACAAAGTCCAGCGACAGTCAAAACAGAGATGAGCTGAAGAGACCCTGCTTTTAGTATCCCTCCTTGTCTGATGGCCTTTTGCACAGTGCCACATGACAACTCAACCAAAAACAAACACAGACGTATGGGATTAAGTATCAGAGCGGTTTGGGAATATTAATGACATAAAATCAACAAATGCTTAGAAGCCAAACTAAGAATGAAAACAGTTAAAAAAAAAAAAAAATCCATTTGGGTTTTAATTACAGTTGCACGGTTTAAGAGCTAATTCAGTTACAGCTCAAGGACAGCTTAGTGAGTTTTTAACAAGCACAGATGAACCTTAAATTTGAAATTATGTTTTAGTATCAGTAGTCTCTCCATTTTGAAAAATATAGGTGAGTATAACTTTGAGCCAGAAGAAGAGACTTCCCATCTGCTTATCTAACAGGATCAGTTCAGTAATGCTCTAGATGCTGCACTACGAATGAACAAACCATGATTAATTCCTAAGATGGATGAGGGGTGGAACTAACAAAAAGGAGTTGATAAAACTGGATGTGGTAAAAGTACATGGGATTTGATAAGAAAAGTCTAATTTTCCTAATGTTCAGGATGAATCTACAGGATCGTGTGGTGCAGGCAACATGACTTGTGAAGTTTAGTTGATCATCAATTACCACTCTCAGATTTCTGGCAGTGCTGGACGGTGTAATGGTTGATGAGCCTGGTTGAAAGGAGACGTTGTGGTAGCTTTTTGGGATGGTTGAATCACAAGCAGTTCTGTTATTGCAAGATTCAGCTGCAGGTGATGGTCATTCATCCAAAGTGAGATGTCACTCAGGCCCGCCGAGAAGTAACTAAAATTCACGGTCCACGCAAATTGATAAATGTCTTGGGAAATTGTTAAATATTATTGCACAGTTAAACTTGTCACTTTATGAAATCACATACAATTTAATCAATTCACATTGAGTTTTAACAACAACTTTTAATTTACCCTCTTTTATCAAATCAAACAATTTTTCACTCGTCAGTTTTTTAACGTGCACTTTTACTACATCCACTTTTATCAATTAATCGTTGGTATTTCCACCCCTCATAAAGATGCAAAGAGCAGTAGGGTGTGAATCCATAAAACAAGAGTGTACCTTCTAGACTGCAGACACTGAATATAGCATGCAAACAAAACACACACTTATATGGGCAAGTACCAACACACAAGCACGCATACAGAAAGCAAGTGGACTGAAAAAAGGATGTACGACCTAACCACAGCTGCCCTCTGGGAGCTAAAGAAAAGAACTGACTCAACCATTTACCAGAACTACACAATGAGTCAGCACATTTACAAATGAGGTGACCATTTTCAACAGACACCTTCACCAAATGGACTGAACAAACTCCAAACACAATGTGAACCTTCCTTGTTGCTATTTTAATAAAAGATTAGCAGTGGAACTCCCTTTGCTACAATTATCCAATGGACCAAAAGCATTTACTTAGTTACTGACTGTGTTAAAGCAACATAATGTTAAGTTGGTATTGTTCTAAAGCAATATAGAACTGGCTTGTCGGAGAAAGCAAGCGATGCATTGGATGCTTATCTTGTTCATTGAGAATAAATTTGTGACAAAGCCGAATCCCTTGAAGTGCAGTCAAATATGTAGTCTCTCCCATCACTGATACATTTTTTCCTCGTCCATCAACAACTATAAAAAATAAAGACTGCTTCTGCATTTTTATTGCTCTGTGTATCGACTTACAAACTCCTCGGCAGAAATAAACTCTGAACATTCAAAGTCAGTGCCACTGCTTGATAATGGTGCCTCTGCCGTGGTGGGGGGAGGGGTGGAGGGGGGGGGGGTGTAGTGCCCAGGTACATTGCAATATACAGTGAGTCACAGCCTCTGACCTAGTTGAGCTTTGTTGTTCTGCATGACCTCATTCTGACTGCACAGTAAAACAAATGCAAGGCTACTGCACTTGTTTTTGTCTGACATAACAAAAAAGAATACCAAAGTTACTTGTGCATGACTTTTATATTTCTTTAAATGTGTTTTTGTCACTTGGACATAAAGTTGTTGCTTCAGGTTTAGGTTGTGAAGTGTGAAAACATTACAAAGGAGGTTAATGACCAATAATGACACAGCAATAGTTGTCTGGTTGTGTCTCATCTGAGGTGAAGGCTTATAGACAATGGGCTAGCTGGTCTTAATCCTGTGGCAGAACATAAGTACAGCGCTGCGTGTTTGCTTGTATTAGATGTGTCATATGTAGCACGTTAGCAGGACTCACAGGCACACACTATGGGGCAAGATAAGCTTGTTAACAAGGCTTTGGCTCAAAGGAAATATCTGATTGTGCTCACAGTAGAGTATCCTGGCAGTTTGTTTCGGCTTGTGTGTCGGCCTAAAGTAGGCGGGCTCAGGATCAAAGGATCAGATAGAAAAACAAAATAAACCTTTTTTTTCTGGTTCAGAGTTGCTTGTGGCTATTTGACAAAAGACGGATAGAAGGTTGATAACAAACCAAGTCAGGGACCCTGTAGATCAGATTTATGATTACTATGATGATTCATATGACATGGCCTTCACAGATTGGAGCTATCAAGCTAAGAACTTATGAGCCTTGGACTGAAATGATATTGAGCTCTCAAGATACATTAAAACGTCAAGTAAGATCATCCAATCAGATGAGTCAATATCTGGAAGAAAAACACAGCAGTCAGGTGTGTTTGTGAAAAAAGGTTTGTGATTAGATTGAGTGAACTTTTCTTTCCAATTAAAGCCTGCCTCATTCAAGCTATAAGAGACCTAGCTTACTGGCATTAACCCTTGATCAGCTACAGATGATCTGGACATGTATTTACTGCACTGACTTTCTCCTATCGTGGCACCTCCCCGATTTTATAATTCCATTCTTGTTTCGTGTAATCCTTTTTTTAAGGCAGCTAATTTGTATGTCCACTTCTAATGCCTCTTGTGCCGCTTTGTCTCGGATTCTTGAGACATGTTGTGTTTGGCCTTCTGAGAGGACGACGTTACAGTGTGTTGTTTCCCATGCATGCGGGTGTCTATGTGTGATCATTATGTCGTGATCTGAAGCCATCTGGGTTGGCTGTCCTATTTGCATATGTGGTGCTAACCATTATAAATATTCATGAGCAGGGTCTAAACTGGTATGAATATTCATTTTGCCTCCAGGCCGTAGACGGGTGAAGTGGCTGTGATTCTTATCAGCAGTACAGAAATTAACTCAACATTTTGTGTGGGAGACCAAAACACTTGATGATTGCCACGGGCCTCTTGCATTGGCAAACTCCATTTGTATGTGGATTATTACATTTGCCTTAGTCAACATGATGGCCATATTTGATCCCTGAGACAGATCAAAACTTAAAACTAAATCCACTAAAGACACACTGAGGTATTCTTTTCAAGGAGATAGTTGCCACAGGGCACACTACAGAAGTCTGTCTCAGAGACCACAGCAGCAGGCTAAAAAGAAGCATCAGTGACATCAGAAGTCACTAATGAGAAACACTGTCAAGGCACCAAAACTCAGTTCTTGTTAATATTTCTAATTGGGTGATTGGCAGTAGTATTTCCATTATCACTTCACTTGAGCTGACAGCTACATAATTAATTATTCAACTTAATTAGGAATAATAAGTGCAGATATTCACTGTTTGCCTTTATATCTTTTAATGGAGCACTTTTACATTATCTCCATGTTGTTTAAAATTCAAACTAAAAAGCATATTTCCTTCAGACCTGAGTACATGCCACCTAGAATATTACAAAGTAGAGTATATTTAAAGAGAGAGAATATTTCTGTGCTTTTAGTGTATTTGTATGTTACACATGGTTTAACAGTATGTTGTGTTGCTCCTCTGTCCTTTTCCTCAAACTGGAAGCATTTGAACTTGCCTCAGGAATGAATCCTTAGAAAAGTGCCTCTTAGCTAATACGCAAATAAAAAACTGTAACAAACTACTTATTTAAAGCCACATTTTATTTGCATGCATAAAAAAAGAAAAAAGAACATCAGCATCCAGGACAAAGGTTTACTCTCTAATGATCACTCATACTCCATAATACATACTCTATAAACTCGCAGCAATATGGCCACTACTGATAAAATTCTAATTCCAGTAACTAGTTTCAGAGTCAAATGCTATCATGACACATTTTCTGACATTTATTCTTAAATACACATGTGCAGACAGTAAAAGCATATGCCCACTTTGTAAGAGTTTTGTTTAGTCATGTCACATTTAAACAAGAACTAAAAAGGAATCAGTTGACTTTGGAAATGAGACGTGTCAGTGTGAAAAGTATGAAAGCGTGGAGTCGGACCTGGAGTTGACTTTAATGCCACTCATCTACACATATGCTGCATATACACTGTACGTGCGCACACATTACCCCAAGTGCTTTAAAGAAAACACTAGAGGAAAGAACAAAGAGGCTCCTTGAAGACTAGACATGAATTATTCACCAGAAGAGAGGCAGACTGTGATGGAGATGGAGTGTGGCTGATACAAAGAAAGAGAAGACAGATGGATTGACAAAGACAGAGGGTATTGTATTAGCACTGCGTTGACAGAGACATTGAGAAGGTCCTCACAAGATAGAAGATAAAAGGCCACATCTTGCCGTCGACGACTAAAGCATGTCTTAAAAGCCACAGGGAGCAACAGCTTTAAATAAACAAAAACAGCCTCTTTGCTGTCAAGATGCACTGTTACTTATCAGGATGAAGCCTGATCCTTTCAAATCTGGTGTTTTCTGATTGGAGAACTCATTTTGTTACCTGCAGGAAATCCTATAAAAATCCACAGTCAGAAGGCAGTAGCTTAGCTGCAGCATCTGAGCCTTTTTTCCCCAGTCAGATATGCATTATCAGTTACAAGCCCAGCTGCTCCTTTGTATTCTGCTAGCAGCGCCCTAAGACTGTTGTATTCCGCAGCAGTAGACATTCCTGATACTTTATCAAATAGAAGGAAACGTGAGATTTCAGCCCTGTCTGCCAGCTGTGGAATAGTGAAATGTTGCAAAGACAATGTGGTCAGACTGGGTTGGACCCATTTGGCAATGTGCACTTTATCTGCTCCTTTAAAGCAGCTAGTGACTGTATTATCACTTAAGTGTATGAATGAATTGTTAGATAATGGAAGAAACTTGGGCTGGTGGAGAGAGGAAAGACAAAAGAGACAGCGATACCTCTAATATACAGGCAAGACAGATGCCCTACAGTTTTAGAGCATTTTAGTGCTTTAGTACAGAGCTAGCAACTGTCATGCTAATGTTTACCAAGTCTCTTTGTAATGTACACAGCTGTAGGTCACTCACTGGGCATGTATTAATTAACCACACATAGGCCTCTATTTCAAAGACTGCAGAACTCCCTGTGAGACCGCAGTTCTTGTGTAGGTTTTTGAGCAGCATGCGAAGACCCTGAATGCACTGAGTCTGGCTAGTACCTGTACGCCAGTACTAGTACACTTGTGAACAAGATCTATATTAGTCATGATTTTATAAAAAGATAATCTGCATCTACACGACCCTTTAGATGTAAATATATAGCACAACTCACTTGATAATCTCATATTTCATATCTCATATTTCAGTTCCTTGCCAATTGTCTTCTGGCTCAATTCCACCATGTTGGATCGTCGTCTGCACCTTCACTTTATCAGGACAGTGATGCAATACTACAGCTTTAAATTGAACTTTTTTGAGCAAACCTGGGATATTTTAGCCAGCTGTGTAAGGCTATAAAAAGAAACAGCAGCTGTGTGGTATATATTAATAACCACACAGCTGCTCTATAATAACTTTTAGCTATTATCAAGTGGAAGACTGAGAAAATCAAAAGGGGAAAAACATAGCACAAACAACTATAGGAGGAAAAGGAACATGTTTTTATAATGCTAAGATAAGAATGAGAGTCAATGGCAGAAATAGAAAAGGGAAACAAAGAAGTGGAGTGAGTCGGATTGGATTTCATCATTTATTCAATAGTCCACATGATGACTGAGACGAGGAGGAGGTAGTGAGAGTGAAAAGGCATAAGAGGCTTTAAAAGACCCTGTAAGAAGTTGAATATCAGGTTTCTTAATCTTCTTTCTCATTTCATCCTTCAGCCACCAGCTCCTCAGCTGGCAGCAGTCGCCTGGGAACACTCGCCCAGTGTCACAAGGAGGGCATCTGCATTAACATTGGACATTTCTGTCTCCGTCATTCATGAGAGACAAATTGGCCAATTCTTCAAGGCACTTCAAGGCACTTCAGCAACTATTAGATATAGGTCTTTATTTATTGTGTGAGGAACTGAATTGAATTTCGTTTTGGCTCCAGAAGACAAATTCATGTGTTTTTGGTAATTAGGCTTCATGTTCACATCAGAGAAGGATTTTCTCCCTGTTTTCTTTCAGTACCCTATTATCAAACATTGAGCTGACAGTCGAAAACACTAGGCTTTAATCTTTGTGGTTTTCTACTGGTGCCTGATAAGTAACTTCATTTTCAAATAATAAACTTATTAGCTGTGTTTGGAGGCTATGTTTATGTGTCAGACGGTGACAGGATTTATAAAGTGTCTGAAGTGCTATTGAACAAGATAATAATCTACAATAAACGAGAGACAGAAATGCAATTATATACACATGTGCTCTATTATACCTATTCATTATGCATTTGCTTCCTTTGGTAAATTATGTATTGTATTGTAATTTGTACTTATAATACACAAACTACAAAAATCAAGTCAATCATCAATGGTTTAAATCTTTACTCTCAACACTTATGTGTACTTTTACTAATTATTTACCTGTCTCCTTGATAAGCAGAGAGAGGATAGCCTTACTTGTTTTGTCATCCTTGAAGACTTGCACTGTAAAAATGGTTTAAATGTCCCTCCCACAAAGCTAAATGACCAAAGGAATCCCTTTAACCAGCGTAGACTTTTTACCCATCGAAGTGATTTTTTGAGAGGCTGATTGGATCAGATTGTGATAATTTGCCGACACGTGGCCTTTTGTTTCTGCTTGAGTCCAGGGTGACACAGCAAAGGTCCTGCCTGAATAATGTGACTGCATTTCTAATTTGTTTCCAAAGCTGCAGGGAAGCCAGCTACTTATTATCTGTTAGCAGCTGCTCTATTCAGAATGACAAGGAGTCTGTATGGCACAGCATAGACACCTGGACACACACTCACACTCTGGGCCAGCCTGCCAGATGCTGTCCAGACCAGGTAATTGTGAAGAGGAATGGATGGACAAAAAGAGGCAAGCCAACAGCAAGGGGGAATCAAGAGCAAAGGAAGTGTGGAAGGAGGCTTGTTAAGTCGCCAAAAGGAAGAAGAGATAGTGTATAGAAGCAGGGTAAGAAAATATAAAAGAACAGGCTTCAACTGAGGACACAAAATACAAGAGTAGTCACAAGGATGGACTGAGATCACATTTAGGGATCCATCAGATCAAACTGAGCATTAACACAGATAACAGATGTTACTGACAAGTGGGTTGAATGTAAAGGAATGTTCAGTATTCTTGCAGCAGCTTTTATTTAGTTTGATACATTATCCAACGTTTGTAATTAGTTAGTCAAAGCTCATACTGCAGAGCCATTCTGAGGTCCGATCCCTCCTTTCCAACAACTATAGGGGTGCTTCCATTGTTCTGATGGGAAACATGTCAAGGCCATCCTGATTTATGTCAATATGGTTTACTTTAAATAACATAGATGAGTATGATATTCATGTGTCTATGGGATGGCAGAAGCCACAGTTTAGGGACAAGCTGGATGCTGTGTTGTATGGAAAAAACAACAAACAAATATCAACATAAAGACACAGTAAACGTTAAATCCAGAGTAGTAACCTCAAACCTTCTGTACCACTAATGCTGTGGTGCAGTAGATAGTAGATGACATCATATTTGTAGTTTGTACTGTACCATTATTTTTAGATCTTCATACATTTTGTTCTTGTGCACATCATTTCTCATTTCTAAGTGTAAGCCCAGTCAGCAGCTAAGGGTTTCAGGATGGATTTCTGAGTTCAAAAATAAAATGGTTCTTCATGTGTTTCCTTTAGCCTTTGTGGTTTACCACGGCCACTTGTACTGACTAGAAAATCATCATTTGATGCTTTGTGTGTGCAGTGTTTCTTCTTCTGGTTATTAATTCTTCATGCTGCTTCCCCAACATGATAAGAACATTGAGAACTTCAATTAATTCTTGACAAACTTCCAGCCACTCTTTATAGTATCTGTGTCTATTGTTTCATATTTGTTGCACTTGGAAAAGCATTAACCACTTGATCACACAGACACATGTGTCCATTTAAATGCTATTTGAACAGCCCAATTCAGTTCACAGTGGGCAAGCAGAGAGCAGCTTCACAGCCAATTTCACCAGGTCCCCCTGCTGTGTGCGTTATATGTGCATGTGCTAGTGGGAATACAGCAGCAGTGTCAGCATACCCCTTTATTTGGGTGCTAGCAGTGCCAATAGAAAGACAGACAAAAGACAAATAGAGCATGAGAGTCAATGCCAGTGCCGCTGTGTGGTTCAAACCAGATCCACTGTGTCACGGAAGAGCATTAGAAAGAGAGGAGACTGAACAATGTCAATAGGTGCCCAAGGCCAGACTGCAGTAGCTTCGCTGCCATTCACAAGCATGCACACTGCAATTTGTTTTCTCTGTTGTCTGTATAAATTATTAAGTGACTGGTAATTTTAGTTAGATTTTGGGAAAAGATTGTTTTTTAACAAACAAATTGCATTTTGACTATTCCCATGTCACTGTCTGAATACATAACACACATGTAATGGTAGGCTTCCTTGTTGGCACTGAGCTCTGTCTCTGTGTTCCTTGACAAACCCGGTGCATAATGGATCCGCAAACCATCAGCACACACACCCAAGGGAGTGCACACGAGTTAGGAGGCATAATTGAGATGTTTCAACATGAGACACACAGGGGCTCATATGCAAATAACAAATCTCGCACACTCATAACACACACACTCAATAAACTCATCACAGATTAATTTGAGCTTCAATTACTCAGGCTTTTAGAGACAGAAAACTAAAAGAGTAGAAATGGGCATTTGCTATTATTACTATATGTTCAAAAACATGTTTTTCATCTGCTTACTTGTGTCCTAGATTTTTTTTGTTCTTTTTTTTTTTTGTCCCATTTACTGACGCAGTGGAACAATTACAAGTACATTTTTTTCAGATTCATTTCATACAAAAAGCAGCTGGTGTTTCACGTTTATCCTGCATATTATCAGTCAGTTTGTCTACTTTTTAAGCGACATGTAAGTAACAGTCAGATCTTTGTCCGGGGAAGGCGTTTGCTGACCGCTGTGTTCTTTTCCAGTAAAGTCGTGCCTCACTCTGATTCACAGCTCCACACAACCGCCTCAACGACTCCACTAACCTTACAGTGCAATCAGACTTTGGCAAGTTGCCGTGTGCTGTCTCTATGATGTTTTGTTAGATTTTGTACTTGCCCTATAGAGGAATATTTGGAAGTATATGTATATATTTTTCTTTCAGTAAAACAGATGTTATTTTGAAACCTTTGTGCTATGGTTGTGAAATAAAACACTTATTTCTATATATAATTATATAATGTGTTTTAAACTATAAAAATTATCTAGATTTATTTTCTTTTTAGTAAAGCCTTAAATACTTCAAGAAGTCCATAAGTGGAAGAATACCTTAGTGCCATCTGTTCCTTTCACAACAGTGTTTTTCTTTAAATTCCTCATGAGCAACACATCAGGAGATAAAAAAGCTCAAAGTAGACCAGATTTTGTAACGTGAGCGCCAAGATAAAAATATTTGAGATGGTACATCTTTTCCTGTAGTGTGAACGCAGCCTAATTGGAAGGCTGGGGCTTTAGAAATAATATATTAGACTCTGCAAATGTCAAGAAATTTCCTTATTCACGATTTTGTGCTTTTATGGTTATGGTCCCTCCCCACAGTCCTCCGTTAGACAAATGCGTTTAGAGCTAAATAATAACTTTGTGTGTAAAGTGACAGGTGTTGGAGTTACGCGGTCGTTAGCGTCATAATCACCCAGTAATGGCACACTGGGAGAGATGGGAAAAAAAACAGTCCCCACACAGTCTGACTGTGCCTCCGTCTGCTGTAACCTCTCCATGTGACCTTGCACTAATCAATGCAACACTTTGTTCACTGATTGCTGACTGACTGCGAGTGACTAGATTTGTTGAACATGACTACCACCGAGCAGTTGTGATCGTTTCGGCTCCGATGGTACTGTGCGACTTTAAGGAAGACATGTGGAAAGTGGTATGTTTGGAGTAGAGGCTGATGAGTCAAGGGGAAAAATGCTTGTGACATGTGGCAGGCTTTGGTGCGCTGCAACGTGACACACACACACAAACCAAACAACTTGTCACTGTTGCATGAGAAGCTTTTAGCACTTCTTAGCAGGACGCGTTTCCCCTCTCAGACTGTGAAAAAGACATGCAAACGGCAGGGAAGGGTTCGAAGTAGGAAGCATTTTTATGATCAGATCAAAAGGTTTGTCTAAGGATGTCGAGTACATTCAGAGAGTGAATAAAAAGATAAAGTCTTTTATCTGAAAAAGGCTTTTATGTTCTATCAGCAGTTTAAACTTTGCTGCTGCATTGAACTGTCAGATAGCGCATTCAACTCAAAAACTCTTTGCTAAGGCCAGGTTTAGTATAGGTAAGCATTTTTGTGATGTCACTCACATTTTTTATTCTATACACAATACTAACCTTAGGATGAAGTGCTTTTGATACGTTTGTGTTATTTAAAATGGCCACTTTGAATAAAAGGATGATATAGTGTTGGTTGTGCTTTCCCGAAGAGCCTTTTGGCATCTGGAGAGCAGTTAGTTAAAGTGTGGACAATAGCAGCATTGTTACTGAGGAAATGAGGTGCCGCTGGATAGTCTGTGCTCACGTCAGCAGCATAATAACTTAGGTAAAAGCATGGTGATTATTAAATGATATGTAATTAGGCTTTAGCAAAATGTATTTAAACATGAACATGAACTATGAGCTGTTACGTTAGACCTACTGGGTTTAAAGTGCACTGGGAATGTGTTGTTGGAGTCTGCACAAAATAGCAATTAGCCGTGGAGCATATTTTGCACAAACTGAACTCACAATTAGAAGTAGCTGTCTTCATTTATTATTTAATGTACTGCAGGTGCAAAACACAGTGCTGAATGTGTGTCATGTTTATCTCTCTGTGTACAGTTGTGTATATGTTTTTGCTTTAGTGGCCATCATAAATCAGCTGTGGGCTGACAGAGCTAAAGATAACACCGATTAATCACCCACACACACATACACAAAACAACAGCTAAACACACTGCCAGCTGAAGTCAAGGTTATAGTCCAGTTGTCTTTGCCTTTGCAAACATGAAGAGGTGACATTGTGGTGCCAACAGGGGACTGTTCATGTGTGTGTATTTGTGAACATGCCTACTGTAATGTTTGAATTGGTACTCTCAATGGTTGCAAACATGCTAGTTGTTGCCCCAAAATGGTTCAGACCCCTTTTATACCATATTTACATTTAAGTCAATTGAACAGATTAATCCAAAAATGGTAGAATACTGAGTAACAAAGGGTACTGAGTCACAAAGGGCATGTTAAATTATCTGATTACTTAGGGCATGACATTTTGAAACAAATCAAGACATTTAGCATAGCTGCACCTAAGGAATAAACGGGTGTCTTATCTGGCCGACTGGGTCCATTAAAAAAAAAGTAATAATTACAATAAGGTGCCAATTAGTGGTTATTATATTTAAACGAGTAAAACAATAAAAACAATTCCTTTTTGCAGAAAGGTCAGAGAAGGGTAAAGCAATGCTGTATTTAAAAGAAGAGAACTAAATTTTAGAAGCATACTTTTTTGGAAAAAGTGCTTTCTAGAGAATGATGATGATGCCCTATTTCACAGGAAACTTTACTCATTTGTGTGTGAATTCTGGGTAATTGCTTCAGCTGAAGTTACTTTGACAAATCATAGTAAAGTGGAGGCGGCGACAATAACAGAATACTGAAATGGGATTTTAAAAATCCTAATGATCAAAAACCTGGCTCTTCTAGGATGTCGCAGCAGTTTAAACCTCTGAATGTGTGAGATAACCCTTTGGAGAATTGCATCCATATTTTACATTTTCATCTGTGAAAGGAAAGCTTTCCAAAGGAGTGGCTGGCTGTCACACTTAAGATGCAGAGTCATACATCAAGAAAAACAAGAATGTCAGAACATCTTTCTCTAAGCACCTCACTATCAGCAGCTTCTCAGCTAGCATCTTGTTCCAGACACGGTGTGCAGCTGAAGATAAATACAACTTTGAATGGTGTGCCAGTGTGAATTATTACTTGTAAAAAAGCTTTTATGTGCATTCAAATTATAATATAATATGCAACTCTATGTATTTTTAAAGAGCTAGAAGTTGTACAGTAAATTTAACAATAAACTTGAAGAGTTTATTTTATTGTATTGTTTCAAAGGTCAGATCTCCATACGCAGCTGAAAATGCACCAACCCACACACTTCCATCTAAAACCATCTTGTTATCCTTTTTTATTCTTTACCTGACCTAATACGGCAGAGTTTATGTTACTGTTTTGATAAATTTTTCTATTAGATTTCCGACGTTATTTTTTTTACTGACATCATGCAGGATTGGTATGTGATGGAGACAGGCATAGGAGGGATGGCAGAAAAAGTCAAATAGCTTTTGAACCCCTGTGCGGTCAGTCGGTGCTCAGCAGGCTTTGGTGTCTGCTTCAATGACGGCGTGAGACTGAAAGAAAGACGGAACGAGTAGGAGAGTGTAATGTCATCTCCGAAAGTGAGAGAGGTAAAGGCTATGGCCTGTGTATGGCTCACAGTGGCTGACACGATGACTGTTAACAGTGTAATCACATCACAGTCTGGCGGTCTGCCCGGCTAGTGCTGCCTAACCCAATATAATGCAATGGACGTGGTCAAAGGCAAGTCTTACAGGAGACAACCCACACACAACAAGACTTCCTGCTGTTCCTCGCTGAGGGTTTAGCCTCTTAAACTGAAAGGATTTTAAGTGCTCCGTCGTGACTCTCTTCATAAAATATGATGTTGCCCACTTTACTGGAAAGACAACATATGAGTATTAGAATAATTCAGTGAACAACCAAATACCTTAACGTAGAAACAACAAACACATAGAAAATGAAAAGTGTCTCCTTGCATCATGGGTCATAAACCTGCATGTTTTTAACAGAAGGTCAACAAAAAAAGAAAAAAACAAGTCTTTCCAAAGGTCTGGAATGGAACATAGTTTACGATAATTTGTGTTTGTCCTAAAGGTGGGAAGTAACACTTTTTAATTTTACTCTCTACTTTTGCAAACAAAAACTTTCTGTCCCTTACATTGTATAAACAGCCTTGTTACTTTTGCAACCCCCGCAAATGATGACATGAAGTAAAAAAACAAACTAACACGAGAGGGTTTTTAGCAGTGATACGGATGAAGAAGAAAGAAAGCCAAGACATTAACCATCCATGGCTGTATTTAAGAGAACTGTTTGAGGTTGTTGGTGAACAAGAGTGATCCATGGCATAGCTTATTTTGCATTTCTGTAAGTCAGTTTACAACAAGAGCAACGCTATGGGAGAACATGGTTTTGATTGAAGGTCTTAAAATAATAATAAAAAAATATACTTGACAAAATCAGGTCGAAGTGTTAAATTTGTTCTTCTAGTTTAACATTCAGTTGCACCATAAACTGTAGGAATTTGCAGGTAATATGTTTATTGCAGCGTTATCACAAATATATTGTGTAACATTGACAGCAATATAGATTTTTACTCTGTACCTATAATACATTTACCATAGTTATTTTTAACACAGGCATCTGTACATAATGTGAATACTTTTGCTACTGGTTCGGTCAGACAGGTTAAATGAATACTTCAGTATTTTTGCAAATGTGGTTACTTTCAGGTAGCTTATTTATTTCCAACACCACAGCCAGTAAACCATGTTCTGCATTGGACCAGTGCGATTGTAATTTAAACAAATTAAATTTTACAGGCCCCATTAGTAACAATTTATTACAGAAAGCCGTATATATATATATATATATATATATATATATATATATATATATATATATATATATATATATATATATATATAAACACATATATAAACACTATTAAACTTTGTTAAAAGGAAACATGCTTATTTCTTGAAGGATGGTTTGTAAGATAAACAAGCATACTCCTAACATCTCTCAACTGCAGTTTCCAGCAGCAAAATGTGTCACAAAAAGAACAGATGCAGCTCCCAGAAATGATTTTTTTTGAGGAGGTTGGCTTTACTTTTGCTTACAGTGGCAGAAGCGAAAAGTAAGTGAAGCAGTATTGCATCATCATTTTTTCCTTTTTCTGGTGTGAGGTGAGGACAGACTTCCGTTTTGTGGTGCCAATCACAGCACATACTGCACCAGCTCACACCGTATATGAAGATTCTCAAACGGGAACCGCTTTGTGAGAGCTGGACTTCAAACTGAAGCATAAAAAAACACTTTCTGTTCACTACAGACATTATTGCGTTCTATGACTTATGTCCCCAATCCATTAACATTTCATTTAGTCATAAGCTTTGTACAATTCTAAAACACAGAAAGAAAACTGGTGGACACATTTTGGATGGGTTTAAAGAATTAAAATGCATTTATACAGACCACTTTTAACCCCCCAAAACAGAGCTTTTTTGTGTCTCTAGTGGATCACAATATCTAACATCAACATCAGTAGCATATGTATTTTTTTTTTTGTTTTGTTGCAGAGACCAAATGGTGGGTGTTGAGTGTGGTCTTATCTCATTTACAAATACGTAGCAAGCATAGGACAATTTTATTATGCAACAATAGTGTGTGGATTAAAGAGTAATCTGACGTGAGAATGTGTCACCAAAGGGGCTTAAAAGGTGGGCTATGGCCGCATGAACAAACATCACATCATATTGTTGAACGTATCAACGTCTGGATTTGCACGCAATCAGCGCCCAAAGCTGCTTAGCTATTAGGTATTAAGTGTTATCCATTCACCTAACATAGGAGAAAGACCAGCTTCACACACACGCACTGTCTGATTGAAAGCTGATTGGGTAATATGATGCTATTGTGTAAACAAGCCACACAGTAAAATGTATTTTTGGACATAATGAATGGGTAAGAATATCTTGTACCTTTCACTGATTAATATGAAAATGTTGCAACATTTGTTTATTAAATGAGCATTTTATTTACAGTAGGGAAAACATCCATACAGAGGCACATCTGTTGTGCCACATTTATTAATTTATATTGTCACTGCGACACAATGTCAGTGCAGACATTTGTGATTTAATGATGAAAATATTTTAGTTGATAAATAATGTGATAACCAATATTTTTCTATACAGTTTAAGACATTTGCTGTCTTATAATAGAAGACCCCTACTGCAAATGTACTCCTGTTTTGTATTTGGTTGTATACAGTGGATAAACATTAGTGACAATAAATATATATATATTTTTTTAAAGTAATTTGTAGCGCTTACTTTTTATTCTTTTGACATCTTCTCTTTTTTTCCCCGGCTCTTTTTATTTGTGGGGGGAGGGTCCCTTAGCCTGGTTCTACCAGACTCTCGTACATTTCATTTGTACAGAGAGTCTGGCCTCGCTCCATTGACAAGCGTTTACTTCCTTGAATGCGGGAACTCTGTTGAAGTTTAAAACTATTGGATCTGCCCAGAGTCACTCAGGATCTGCCAAAGCCAATCGCTAACGTGTTGTCGTGACATATGTCATTCGCCGAAACCGACCGGAAACAACAAGTCACTCCCTCTGTTCGCTGATTGGTCCTACAAAAAATTGATTTCTGGATACCTAAGAATATACAGCGATCCCAGACTAAGTACTAAAGCGCAATGAAATTGAGCGGAAGTACGTAGGAGGGCGGAGCCAGGCTAAGGGTCCCTTACCTTGATGGAGGTTCTAAGGACAGGGGACATTGTCTGGTACAGTCTGTAATGTTCCTAATATTGGGCTATACAAAAATAAATGTCTTGTCTCTGCTTTTCAGACGTAGAGTGTATTCAGTTAATTTCCATTAAAAAAAAAAAGCTTAGTTATTAAGGTTAATCAAATTACACTGTCTAATGCCTTCAACTGTGCACTTTCTGATGACAAAGTGTGCCTTATAAACACTACTATAAATAAATTAACAAGCAAATTTCCACTGTACAAGCATTCATGTACTTGGTTTAAACTATGTCCCTATTCATAATATATAAATAGATGTACTGTACGCAGCTCAAGGGGCAAGAGTATGTCAGAAATCTGCCACAGGGTAGAGCCGTACATTCACCGACATACTGCACAGTGCTGTAAGCTGCTACATTCTGTAACTCTTTCCAATTAATTATGCATGGGATAAACAAAAATGCAAGAGATTATTTAAATACAAGTCTGAGGTTGGATTCATGAAAATGCAAACCAATGACCCATGACTAAGATACAGCCCTACATACTGTGTTCTCCCATAGGCCAGTCATGAACACAGTCAATACACACATACCAACAATCCAGACATGCTACATTCCCAAATCTCAGTCCAATTCTTGTGAAAAGTATGTATAAATGGACAAATTCTGAGGTTGATTCCTCTTTTTACAACATGTGAATATGTATTTGTTGGGTTTATTGAGCCGAGATGCAAATGTGAGCAGAGAGCTGAAAGACTTCATGTCCTAATGAGCTGTCTCTGAATCCATTGCAATAGAGTTGGGCCTATAGTTAAGTATTTTCTAATGCTGCAGATGTAGAAATAACATTTGTTACTAATGCTGATAATGCACAGATGTGCTTGGCTGCATGCAGAGTAGAGAAGCGAGTTTGGATAGAAATTATGAACCAATATGTGGAAAATGGACTGTTCATCTGTTCACCAACGCAATCAAAACCACATTAGGGATAGAATGGAAGAATTGCTTTGTTTAGTGCTATGTAATTTGCAAGGCTTTTGTCTAGTTTAGTAAATAGGCTGTAATTAAAAGTAGTAAAATATGTTCCATTCATGTAAAAAGAAATTAAGGCTGAACAACAGCAGTTATTGTGAATGTCAATTTTTCAGCACTCTCCTTTCTTCAGTGTTGCCAAACAAACTCTTCATCCTTGAGACATTCTTCTACTCAAAGATGCAAACTCGGCTGGAAAGGACTTCCCAAATACACACACTGTACTTTGAAAAATAATGGGATAAACCATGTGTTTGTGTGTGCACCCGTCTTTCGCCCTTTGAAGTCCACTGAAATTTGGCACAGAGATACGTATTATGACCCACTCGTAAGCTGAGTTTGTGTGTGCGTGTGTGCGCGCGTGTGTGTGTAGGCCGGTTTTATGGGGCTCGAGATCAAAGTTGCATGGGTCTCTGTGGTGGACTAGCAACTCCCTCGCACTTTTTTCAACTATTTGAGTTTTTGAAACGATCCAGCTTGGAAATGGAAACAGCTCCAGGACCTGAAATAACCAAACAGCCACAACAGCACTATGTAATCAGAACTCAATCTTTTCCTAAACATAGACTGAAATAGTAGTCCCATAAGCACTACATCCAAAACAATGACATAATGATCACGTGTACAGTGTGTTCTGGTGATAATTTTGGGCTCTGTGCATGCCTTTATTCTTTTTTGTTGCATTTCTAATTTACTGAAAACTAACCCTTGCACCAACCCCAGGACTACAAATATTTTTATTGGTTAATATATATTGAAATATTTCCAGATTCAGTTCACTTAAGCTTTTAATGTACAAACATGGATAAAACAGCTGCCTGGATGGAACACCTGGAGTTATGTAATGTTTCATCTTCAGAAATATCTAATCTTGTCTTTGTAGACAAAACTGTTGTACGACACCATCATCCAGCTTCATCTTTGTTGTTATTTTTTTTATTGCGAGACCATCTGCTCGGCCGTCCCGTGAATATGTATTCATTCTGACACGTCACCAAAATGCAACTCAATGGACTTAACAGTCTGGAACAAATAACAGTTTTATACTGAGTGGATTACACATCTGTATGCCCGGGCCACCTGTTTCATGAAATCAAAATGGCATAAATCCCAAATGAAATAAGTTTAGATAAATATATAAATCAACTTTGTTTCACAGCGGGGGATTAAATGCTAAACGGCTGTCTGCCCTGGTGGCTGTCTGGCAGCGCTCGGCGGTTTCTTAGAAGGGGATGTTCCTGTCAGTGTAACCTGCACTGGCGGAATAGCTGGTAAATTCTTGGACTACCAGGTAAAAGGACTGTGTGCACTTGTGACCAGACTCAAATTGCTGCCTGCAATTGCCACTGCAATTCATCCAGACTTCAATTGAGACCACATCAATTTGGGGCCCACTGATAACTGGCTCTTTGTAAACGATATGAAAGCAGCAAGTTGTTTTCAGCTTGACGCATGATTGAGTGTGTCAGATAAAGTCTGCTCTGCTTAACCTTGGTTTCCAGCAGAATAAAGAACTGATAGGGAATTCTTTGAATATTTTTTTACAGATTATACAATAAGTGGAATGTGTCTTTTTCATAGCTGGCATTGGTTACATGATGAACGGAGTCCTCTTTTCCTGGATTAAAGTAATTTGTAGGATTTACTGAATAAAAAAAAAAAAGGTATATGTCTGTTACAAGGGGCTTGAATATATCTGTATAATGGTTCACATTGCTACAATTTAGTCAGTAAAAAAACAGTGTAGATGACACTTTTAGCTGTGATAAGGTAAAGCATCACTTCTCACTAGTCCTCTGCCTCCTTCATTGGACTTAACAACTTAAAATTAAGCAAACTTTTAAATACTACTTCTGATTGAATTTTATCTTCCTGCATAATCACAAGCCTCTAATGTTTTCAGATAGGTTATTTCTAGTATTTGGATGCTTCACGTTAGTGTGGGTATGTTTATTACTCACCATGAAATCAACATATGTTCCAGTAATCCACAGGTAGACCGCTAATTAAAGCACAGGCCTGGGGATTTGACGCCTCCTACTTGAGCTCAAGGGTTACTCATTGTTCCAAAACACTGGAAGGTACTTAGCACACAACTACTTCTAAGATCCAAAAACTGTCTGTAAGTGATTCCTCAATAGGAGTGTTATATTAGTTATAAGTGTAATATTCTGATGGATTCTGATGTGTTAGAACATGATAGTTCACCAAGACAACACTGTTGGTGAGTTCAGAAAGGTTGTCCAATGTTGTATTGGTAGTTCCTTATTGACAGCAATTGTTCCACTACAATCTGTCCCCAAATACTCAGTGAAGATTCAACGTTTGAACCTGTCTGCAAGCAAAAATGACAAAACAGATGACAGACAGATGAGTCTGCTTCAGCTGCCAAACTAGAGTCATAGATCAGTAGTCAAATAAAGGTAAACGTCTTTTCACTGGTGGAAGTCATTTTGTTCAAGGAAGAAAATTAAGTGTAATTAAGTCAATGGCAGTGGTATTTGGACTGATTCTAGTCCTACACAAACTGACACGTTCAGGCCTGTGCTAGTGCTGAATGTCCTTCTGTAGATGTGAAGCTGATGACAGGTATTGTTACTCAATTCTTAGTAATTCAAGGTATTATATACAAGATTTATTTTCAGGTGACTGTAAAAACAGACTGATGCCAGGTTGATTTGGGGTCATGGCTATCAGTCATCTAGTTTTACTATATTCCCTCTGTGAGCTGTGATTAGCTGAGAGCTACATGCGGTCATTTAAAAACAGAAGCAACATGGCAGAAGGGACTGGTTACAGTTAGATTTGTAGGTGAAGAATAACATGTATTACCATTGTGTGAGAAATTATTTAATTTTTTTTGCATATCTTAGCTGTAATCATATTGTTAATTGGAAATGGTTTAAAATGGTTTTCAACAACAGATGAAAAAATATTGAAAGAAATGAAATAGAAGACAAAGGTTAAAAAACAGGTTCCAGACCAGTCCTCAACCAGTTAAATTCCAGCTTAAGAAACCTTAAGCAGCTATGTGCAGGGGGCTTTGAGGCTCCAGTTGGAGGATAGTCTTGTGAGCCACACTGCTCCTCATCTCACATATGAGGTGGGATTATGAGCTTAAGGGGGCACTGGGATATCTCAGCTCATTTGTCTGTGGACCGGAACAATGCTGAGCTCTTCAAACATGATCATAATATACACATTACCCCAGTTCACCTAAAAGTATTCTGACACCATGCAGAAAGAGTTTGTCCCCATTCATTCAATGCAGTTACCAAAGCAAGTAGTTTAGATTGTAAAAGCAGGTAATAGTCCTATAATTCCATTTAAGACAATTACATGCCTTATTTATATGTAGAAAACTGCAGGGCATAAGAAAAGTTCAAACGTGAGTTCTGACAGATTTGTAGGTGTATTTTTTTTTCAGAGCCCATCTTGACATAAAATAAAGGTTTGATCTTGTTTCCATCTGAGTCAGACAGGTATTTTCAATGACAGCACAGCTCAGGAGGTGGGTAGAGATAGATGTACCAAGGCATGATGGGAAAGGAAAGGGGAGCTAGGTGGGCTGAGATGAATATGTGAGGAGCAAGATAGAGAGACTGAGGCGGATGGGGCGACAGAGACAGAGAGATGAGGTAGAAAAGAGCGACAGATGTACAGATGAAAGATGGTCCAGCTGAAAACCCCCGTTGAACACACACGTAGGCATCTGGTGCTTACACGTACGTGCACACGGGTCAATGGAATATTTGGCTGATGGCTGACCTGTAACCTACATTATCTGTTCATTATATATTGTTTTATTTTTTTTAGATATTTTAATTATAAGTGCTTTAATAGATAGTAATGGCTATTGTTGAGGTCAGTTTAATACATTTTCAAGATAATAAACTACTGCTTTTCAAAATGGCACCATCTTTGTCATCTTTTCCCTCTCTTCACAAAAACTGTTTGCATTGGCTCACTGTAAAGAACTGTTGTTGGAAGCTATAGTTGTTTATGTAATTTTAAATAACATCCAGTTAGTTTTGCATGCTTTTTCTGCTTTTATCAACCGGGAAATGGTATATAGCAAAAACCTTTTTTTTATATTTTTTTTTATTACACAAATATACAACTATTGCAGTTGTATCAATACAATTTTAGAATATCACTGTTACTCAATAACACAGGAAATGCCATACTCAAGTTTTTTTTTTTTTGTGTGTGTGTTACAATTGTCTGTTACAATTTTACAATCTGTTACAATTTTTTTGTCTGTTACAATTTTTGATGACACTAGTTGAGTGCATTAAAGTCAAATTATTTTAATCAAAATATTTAGTGATCAGAAGCAGAACTATATGTAATAGTAATGAGTAAAAGCTTTTTATCAGTGTAAACTTTCTTTATTTTGATGGTGCATATGGCAGCCCTCCACAAGATGCTTTGTAAGTGAGGTGCAGTGGAACACCGCCACAGCTGGTGTTTGTTTTCTTGTCTACCGTGATGTCATTGTTGTTGATGTACTTGTGAGTGTTTGTTCAGGCGGCATGTGGTTTATTTGCATCAAATCCATTTTCCCAGCTGGTGGAAGTTGTAATGAAGTGCATTTCCTTGCTAAAATTCACTAAGTGGTTGGTGCACACTGCGTTGCGTAACCACCAGTGACTGACCACACCTCCGTTATGTAATGCTCTCTGTCCTCCACCAACAGCGGTGTGAGCTAATGCCAGTAAATGTGTGGGAGCGGCCATATTGTGTTGTGCTACTACTGTGTGGGTTTGACTTCGAGATGCTCCTGCTACTAATTAGCGTTACTCATCTTCCTCTTCAGCTTATGCTCCATCTATACCTGCATTATTTGTCTTGATGTAGCCACGCATTAGCTGAATTACCATCTTATTTACATTCACTGTACAAAGATGTAATGGTACAGCAGTGTAAATGTGAATGCAAACATTTAAAAGAATATTTTAATAGAACTCAATTGCTCCTGGCATAGCTTCTGGTTTTGTAGTAGTAGTCTGTTAGTAGATGAGAATCAAATGACTGCAAGGCTGTAATATGGCCAACTTTATGAAATTAGATTAACAGCTAAACCACCTATTCAAAAGAATTTAAATAATTTATTCTATCAACATATTTAAATGCCATACTTTAGTTGCAATGGGCATCTCAGTAACAAATAGACTAAAATTAAAGTGAGCCCAAACAGGCGCCTTAGTGATTTCCTTCACAACAATAATATCTCAGTTAAATTAAAAGTTTTAGGTTCATTTTATTCCCTCTGTCTGACATTTGTCACCAAAGTGCCTTTTGCCTTCATAATGCAACTGCACTTTACAAAATAAAACTATTTATTAAAGAAATAGTAGCTAAATCCAGGAAAAAATGTGACTAATTAAGTTTCTAAGAAGAACCAAGTCTAGAAGGCAACATCTCAGAGTGTAGCTTACTTTTTAAACGCCAAAAGCTCCAACAACTCTTCAGTGCATTGCTTTGACTGTTGCATTAAATATCAAAGCACAGATCACAACGCTGCCTGCCTTCTTTATATTTATCTCAGGTCAAAACACCATACACTATTAATTGTGGTTGCTTTTCAAAAGTGGTGAGAGGCAACAAAAGTTAATGCACATTGCAAGAATTTCTAAAAAGAGATAAAGTAGATGAGCCACCTGAAAAACCTGTATCCACAGTTCAGAAAGAGTGATGGGCTCATGTTGGGCTCGGCTTTTGATAAAACACCTGCTGTCCAGCTACAGCACTACAGATCTATCTCTGTCTGAACTTCAGACAGCTCATGTATTCTGGATGAGTCTCTCATAACTGGTGCATATAAATGTTGTCAGGTCCTTGAAATGTGAGCAGTCCATGTTATTAAAAGTTTCTTGTATACTGCTGATTTCTGTGCCCGCTTGTCTAAGAATTGCATATGTCCTTTGGAGTATGCACTTGGGGATGAACCAGCAATAGCCTGGTTAATTCTCTTTTCTGTAATCTTCTTTTGAACAGAAATCCAAAATCGGTCTCAATTGAATGTACAGACAATTGCCTCACTCACAGATTCTGCGCACAGATCTTGTTTACTGACCTGTTTCAATAATTCAAAAGACTGATTTGCTGGCTGGCTGGTAATAGTCTCTACCTATGGACTCTGTCAAGCGTTTCGCAAAAAAACTCCTACGTACTGAACATAAGGCAATATAACCTATGTTTTTATGCAGCTGTGGCGGCTACACAGACTCCAAGATTAGACTTTAGAGGGATATTGGGCATTTAGCAGCAGCACTCAGTAAGTCCAGTCTGTGCATGCATTTAGGGTTGTTGTATAATCCTGCATCTTAAACAACAAGTATGCAATGGGCCTTGTGATCTTTATAAGCCTGATTTCTGCCGGGTTCAGAGCCAAAAGGATTTACAGCAGTTCAGTCGTTTAAATGTTTCTGATTCTTTTGCATTACCTGATTAAAATGAAAAGAACAAAAGTTAGATGATTAGAGCAATACCTTGTCAAACTTAAAATACATTATCTAGCATTAATATTAATGATTTCAACTTCACTATTGGATTATCATTTTTTAGGAAAGTGTTTGCTTAAAACTTTGATGAAGCTAACTTGTCTTTTGACCAGCCACGTATTACACTACATAACTTTTCAGCAGTTGCACCTGAAAGAAGATTTTTTTCAAAAGTAGTAAAGTTTTAAACCATGGAGTTCTCCAAGCAGATTTGAACACTCTGTCGACTTTGGGTGTTGTCCGATTCTTGTATGTGGCTACACAAACTTAAGTGTTCTTTAGTTCAATGAATCCTGAAAATGCTTTAAAGCTTTTCACTAGAACAACAAAAAATAGCTCACAGTCTTTGTATTAGTTCAGTTCATGCTTAGGTTAAACAACATTGAAGGCTATAGTGCTGATAATAATCATAAGCACATTCCTTTATTCATCAAGCATTTACTCTATAAATAAGAAATAATAATGCAAAAAGCCTTGCTTAATGTAATGACTTTAAAATGATTAATTCATTAATTTATGAAACCAAAAGAGGGCAGGGATTAGACCGAATCTTTGCATCTAAGGAGAAGAAATTATTGTCATCATGCATATTAAAATTGATTTCAATCTTACTTAATGGCTTAACACATTAAAGAGCTGACTGACTTTATGAGTGATATACTGTACACTTCCTGTCTAATGTCAGGGGAGCTTCTGTACACACCCCATGCAGTGAACTCTAAAACAAAGAATAAACAAGCTGCAGAATTCCTGCTCGGCCTAGTTACGGAGTTTGGAGTTACATAACATATTGAATAATTGAAAGTAATTATTTTTAGGAGACATTTTTCTGTGGATGGAATACTGTTGTTTCAGGTGGGGAATCTTCAAAGCATTCATCCTCATCAGAAAGCCATGTTGAGGGATGTTGTTATGGTGCTTCACCCCAGGTACCCCAGACTCATTAAACCATATGCATGGAGGTAAAGGCACAACAAAATAAGAAGTAAACGCATTCTCACCCGCAGGACACACGCTCATTAGACCGCACCAGTTGCCTTTACTTTGGGAAAACTATTGACCTGCAGTTTATATAAGGCTGTTGTCTGCTCCAGCTTTAAATCTGCATCGCCTCTGGAGTACATCAAAGTTTAATGTGTGTAGCTTGATGATGCTACAAATGTCATACCACTGAAAAATTACTTAAACAGGCCATGTCCCGAGATGCTTTTTCAAAGAAGAGGTGCTTGTGCCTTGGAATCTGCATCTCAAAATTAAATTGACAGTTTTGTTTATGGCTGTAAACAGCTACAACAAGGTAAGGCGAGGAATTATATAACGGCTTTAGTCTAGACTCACAGTCTAAGTCAATATCCGGTCAATTTAAAACATTTAAAAGCATTCATAAATAAAATAATTATGGAATTATTCATTTATTATGCAAGTCATTTAGTAATTAGATAAAGAAATGTTTTCTTGAGGCCGAAAGTGTACAGTCAGGCAGTGGGACTAATGATCAACTGGGTGAGAGGCTTGTGTCCTTGGGCAGTTAAAAAGGGTGTGATCCTGCATATTAATACCGCTCAATCTTTTCCGCTGCTACTGGCAGATTTGCTGACAAAGACTCTCTTTGACTGCTCTATACCTGTAGTTATGGTCTTTGTGTTTCAACAAGGTCACATAGAGTACTGGGAATTCACATTTTTAACATGCATCTGACTATCTGCACATCTGGTATTTTTTATACTTTAGTCCAAGGACTGCAAATATCCAGTGAGTTCAACTGCAACCGTTTAGGCAGATATGCATTTTGTTGCATAGTAATGAGTCACAAATTGCTTTTGTATGTAGCATGGACCAGCAGTGGTTGAGCGTGAGAAAGGGAGTTTACTGAGCACTTGGACAAACGTGGTTATAATATCCCAGACACGAAACCAACACAACATGTAGAAGATATAAGTTATAGATAATAGAAGGGTTTTTTGCTTGGCTACTAGTGTTCCAAGTTTATGACACCTGGTTTTTGAAACCAATCGTTTGTCTCTGAATCCAATTTTTTATTTTTATTTTATGTCTTTTCTTGGAGAGAGGAAGTTGATTAAGGTAACAAATTATTAGGTTAGAAATTCAAAGAAAACGGTGCTTGCCTTATTTAGGAAAGGTGGATATTCAGTGTGAAAGAATGTGGAGCGTATGTATGAGAGCTGTTTGTGCTGCTCTTGGCAGATTTTATTATTGGCTGCCTGGAATAAGACTTTGTGTGGATGCGTGATCTTGCTGATACCAGACACCCAAATAGCCCACACTATTGATGCGAGAGCAATCTGTAAATCTCCTCTGCATGCATGCATCCGTATCTCTTTCCCATCTACATTTCCCCTTACACACCATCACTTTTTAACTCTTCTTTGGCTTTCTTTCTCACAATGTTCCTGTTACTGCTCCATTTTCTCACTCTCCCGTCCACCAGACTCTTTGCCCCCTTTCTTTTCCTACTTGACTCATTTTGATCCTTTCTTCCTTTCCTCCTTCTCTCCATCCTTCTGGCTCAGCTGGTATAGAAGCAGTCTTTGTTTCTATCCTTTGAAGGAGGGGAGCTGAAAAGGGCAGCAGGAGGGAGGAAGACCAGACAGGACATGGGAAGGGGAAATATGTGTGAGGAAATAGAGGAAAAAGGTGAACGAAAGAGAGAAAGGAGGAAGGGATTAAGCAATAAGGATCTTTGGATCAATGGTCAGGGTTGTTTGCGTCATTGATATCCAGTAGCATACTTCCTGTGCGTGGGGGGCTAGTCTTAAGTGAGCACACTTTAACTTGTTTACTGGTGCAGTGTAGCAGACATGCTGGAGTTCTTGGACAAAGGTCAGCCAAGCCATTCAGTGATTATTGTAACGTTCAAAGTTAGTCTCCAGTGCGTTCTCACATTCCAGTGAGCGTAGTATAAAACAAATGCATCCTGTTTTTTGTACTGGGTTTGTTAAATTACCTGTTTTTATTTTTTCCTGTTTTCTAGTGAAGGCAAAGAGACAAAGTTCACAAACTACATGCTGTCCATGATGGTATAGCTGTAATAACATGTGATTACTGAAGCAAAGTGTTAGCACTTCTACATCTCCTGAGGTAAGACCATGTTTCTTTGATTCAAGTGCATTGGTACTTTTACTTTTGTTGTGAAAGATCAGCAGTTTGTTTATATGAAAAGAATAGTGACAGCAATGTGACAGGATCAAAGACGAGCAATATCAAAGTCACACAAACAATTATTCCCTTCAACAAATACCTTGAGAAAAACTTAAGACAATCATAGTACATCTTGCTAGCCTCGCCTCATTTAAAAAAAACTGACACTGAAAAGTACAATTACTGAGTTCACGCCTGTCCAAACAACTCATAGTAAAAAAAAGCTACAATGCACCACATAAAGCAAAGTTTAAGCAAAGAATAAACATGAAAATCTGGTTTGCTAAGCAGTAACTTAGTACCGTTTTACCAAGTATTATAGAACTTGACAGAAAGGTAATAGTGAAGACACTTTTATCAGAAAACATGATCATTGGGGGAGCGCCTCTAGCTCAGTTGGAAGACCCTTTGCATATACCTTTCTCTCGCCATGTTTCCTGTCAACCTACTGTCTCAATCATTAAAGGTAAAAAGGTGATAAACGATGTCAATGTGCACTAAATGTATGAGCTGTAAATGCTGAAAATGTTAATTAATGCATCATTAGAATAGAAATTGTAGTTAGTTTTGAATTGCATTAATTCCAGTTGCAGAGTTTTAACAAAGAACCAATTACAAACGTTAAGCCAACATTCTTTTACATGTGCTACAGTGTCACGTTTACCATGGGTTGACCCGTTGGTGGAAACAGAAGTAGTGGAACCTGCATTAGTTTTTGATGATGCCTCAGGAAGTCAATTGGTAGCAGAAACCTGAATAGTGCTCTTTAGCTGCCTGTGAGTTTGCTATGGAAATGAGAATGGAAACCAGGCTATCTTGTTCTGCCATGTGGACACACTTAAGAAACCAGGATGCCCCAGTTTGGTCTTGTAACAAAACCAGACATTTCCTTGTAAAGAAAACTGTCCTACTTAATCAGTAGATCCAATGTTCACAGCCTTAGTATTTTATCAATAAAGCATGCCTTATTGATTTCACTCATCAGTTCCAATCATCTCATTTTGTCCTACAAGATTTTCATGCTGGGATTTCTACCTCTGGCCTTGCTGCCCTCTGAGACCTCACTAATCATTTCTGTTCCCTCCTGCTCCATCTTTCCCACTGTTTCTTTCACTCTGCCCTTTTTTCAAATGTAATAACCCTATAGAAAACACTGGAAAAAAAGCATAGGAAAATCTCATAGGAAAGAAGGGATTGGGTTATCAAACACAAACATCAAGGACCAGTTAAAGCCTGTCCATGTTTACATATGTGTTAGGGGTGTGTAATTGAATTATATGTTTGTGACAATGCCTTGGGCAGTTGAGAAATCTGCTCGGACCATAACAAATCTCATACACGCACATCAAGTATATAAGATATAATCGTAGCTCGAGGTCCTCACAGCACACTCTCCATATCACTTTATTCTGTGCAACTGTTAAAAGCGAGTCATTGAGCAAATAGAGCATTCGGACATCCTCATTGTGACCTTGAACCCTAGTTAAGATTTTTTGGTTATGTTCACACAGCATCAGTTCATTTCAGATTTACTAATTACATTTATTTTTTTAAATGTTAAGGCTTTAGAGCATTTTCAGCATTTTTCTGTTCACGTTCCCATTTCTTTTTTATTCTGTTCACTTTACCTTTGGTTGGTTTATGCACTCAAAAAACAAAAAAATTATGTTTGACGTTAGTTTTGTTTCTGTAACATCTCAACAAACTTAATCATTGCTGGCTGCTCACAAAAAACATTGACAAATCTTACAGGGGTAATAAAAGATAGAAACCAGAAGAAACATTTGAGATGATAATGTATATTTATATAACAAATGTATTAGTCCATAAGTGAACAGCTAGAAAGGAAATTACACTATTATTTACTGACAATTGCATTGTTCTAGCCACATACTTGATTGGATTTGTAAAAATCTTTTGAAGCAGAATTTTCTTCAGATTCTATATATTCGATAAGGATTAAAGATATAAAAACTTTGAAAGAATGTGATTTTGTTTGCTGTTCTTGAATGATTCACATGTGCTATAGTGGTGTGTTAGACAGACTACATATACTCATATACGAGTCATATTAAATATAGTACGCACAGGTGGTGTTTCACATCTCACCTGTCGGTTTAGCTACTGTCAATCATCTTAAAGTGTGAATGTACAAAAATACAGACAGGGCCAAGGTGAGAAACTTGGCCAGACAGCGTTTAGGGAGGGACTAACAGTGCCATACATCACAGTGTTTTGGAGTTCACTCAGAGGCCTTTGGAGCGATGTGGGAATTCGACCTGCAACCTCAATGCTGCGAAATAGCAGTGACTTTAGAGACCTTTTTTGTGTGCATTAAAGTTTGAAAAAAGTGTCTGTCCCCAACTTACTTTGATGAATGGAAACTTGGATGAAGGGATGGGTAAGACGTGATGGATGGATGAGTGACTGAAAGTACAAGGAGTTCTGATTGATGGATGGGGAAGGATACGTGAGGGGAAAGAGGAAGGATTGCTGGATGGTTTTGACCTTCCTTTCACCCTTTTAAAAGTTGCCCCATAACGCAACAATTTCGTCTCATTTGGTGCCTTTTCTGGTCACCATTGAAATTCAAATTAAATTCCGTTTTCTAGAAATTATTATATCATTCTCACAATAATCTTCCGTCCAAGTCTTTTATACCCTGCTGCCTACTATTAACCTCCTCTTTACCTCACTCTCTGGCAGCTCATGGGTGTACTCATCCCTCTGGGGCTCCGTGTGCTCTCCTATAGAGTTGAAAGACAGCCCAGATCCCACTGGGGGTTGGTGTGCGGTGAATGGGGGGGATTCTGAACCGGGAGACCTGCCAGTGTCCGGCCAGGCATGGATCAGTGAGGCTAATGCTTTGCCACAGGCGCTCTGGGAGAACAGGTGAGAGGAGAGGACAGCAGAGGATGAAAAAATAAAAATAAAAAACGTGGACAAACCATAGGAAAATGCATATATACTGTATAAGGCACAAAGCCCTTGGTGTTTAGTCAAAAACACTTGGATTTTTGCCCTTTTTGACAGACCTATACAATACAGAAGACTCCACACAACAAGCCTGGCCGAAGCAGACCTGCATGTGGATAAAGTGCATATAATGTAGTGGAAGTTATCATATGTTTACTTTATTCACTATTCAGAAAGAGACAAAACCAGCATCTGAGAAAATGCATTGCTTTTTACCATTATCTTTGCCTCAGTCTCTGGCCTTAAGCTGCATAAGACAGAGAATGAGATAGAAAAGGAAGAAGGGGGCAAATTATTACCGGTGCATACATCCGTCTGGTTCATTTAATCTGAATTGTCACATTGAACCTTGTGTTTGTCAAAATATCACATGACGAACAACAAGCAAGTGGGGCCTTGTGATAGGTGCTGATAACTGTTTTGACCTTGCCTGTGTTTGTTCAAATAGACAATAGCAGATATATCATTGACTCTGGCAGTGATTTATTAAAGTCTGAAAGTGTTCCTGGATAAATAGCTGTTATAAATCAACACTAGGGTTTCTGTTGTATGGATCTATTTGTCTTATGGGTTAAAATGCAACAGCACATCCCTATACTAGGACTCTCTTTTGAATATGAAGAAGATTTCCTTCCTTTGTCGAACTCATCACATCGCAAAGCCCCATTATTTGTGACTTCCTCTCTGAATATTGCGGCTGTTCACCCAGTCTGGGTTATTCTCTCACCGTAGGCGGCAGCAGGAAACGAACTATAAGAAACAGGATGTGAGGGCAGCCATACTTGTTTCTTAGCGAAACCCCACAGGCCCGGCTGCAGTGCTTGAATGGGTGACAGAAATGGACCGAGATAGGCACAGGCTGGTTTACGTCAGCCCTGACATTCTGAATCACAGAATGCTAAAAAATGCTTCTGTATTAAGCACAGGGCTGACAGTTAAACAGAAAGACTTCTTTTTGTTTCACAGACAGTTACTGAATCTTTTACCTGTAAATGCATTCCCATGAAACTCCAGCAACCAGCTACATCCTGGAATGATCACTGCAGGATTTCATCTTCATTTGTGTGATTTCTGCTTTGTATTTCCACTCCTGTCTGTGTCATGTTCGTCACTCATTTCCCATCTGTGCCGCCTTCACCTGTGTGACAGTGTGCTACTAGTGATGCGAGCACGTCTTTATCACATTGAGGGCCTAGTGCGCCCGCAGAGAGCAGCTGGCACACTAAATCATCTGGATGCAGTGTCACAAATCACTATAAACCACCCACGCTCATTTGGATTTCATGCATTTGTCTCATTGCTGCGCACTAAATTTTTACTCTGACCATCAGAGAGAAAATTGTCACGAAGGAGTGCACTTCAAAGTCAGCACATTTATGACGCATGCTAGCGCCATGATGACTGTGTGGATAACGTGATGACATGAGGAATTGTAGAGTTCGTGAAGTGCAAACATGATGAATGTTTTGTAAGCACACAACCAACGGAAGATAAAGATGGAAAATATGGATGTATTTTGAATTGCACTTCAAAAACAGTTTATAATTGTATGTGGCCAAAGAGAATAAGACTGTAAACAGTAAAAAAAATAAAAAACAAGGTTTTTAAAATGTTCGGATTTTCATAGAAACAAAATGAGATTGAGTATGATGTAGATGTACACTTTATACTTTAATTAAGTATTCATCAATTTGCCAAAAGTTCCTAAGCCATTAAAGGTTTGTGCACACGCTTAACTGGAAAGAAAATAATAATACATGCACAAAGTACAAATTCAAACACCTACAGTAGCCTAAAGCTATGTCCAGTATAATAAAATAAAATATATATCTTCCAAGAATCATATCTAATTCTATTACGTACATTTTTTGTACAAAATTAAATAAATCAAAATATAATCATTACCACATTTTTTTGCACAAATTAGTACATCCTTGTCATGTCAAGTTTTTTTAAAAGAACTGAAAATTATAGTATAGAAAGTAGTTGGAGTCTAGTATAACAGCTTGGTTTTCTGGAGTTTTTTCGTAGAACTGTAAAAATTGCTTGGATGTTTTTGCTGTAAATGTCAGACCTATTGTTTTGTTGTTGCACATATTTTTCAAACAGCATCTATACCAGGAGCGTGTTTGATTTCAAATGCATTGAGTGTCTTTCCTATTATGCTTTTAATGTGGCTGATGCATGCGCTGCTCTACAACATCAGCGTTTCCACAGCTGCTCCCATTTTTAAAGCTAGATGTGTTTAGCTCCCAGATGCTATCCTTCACCCCTAAAAGCCAAACATCTCAACAAACATTAACGGCTCTGTTTCAACGCTTCCCTCGCTGTTGTGTGCCCCGCATCCTGGTCCCTCTCCTTGTTTCCCTCATGGGTATCTTCCCGATAACTTGCCCGTGGTCACTATCCATCCGTCTTTAGCTTTGTCTTTCTTCATCTTCTTACATTTCTTTTAGAGTGCCTTACCTCAAAACTGGTGCTATCCTGTTTCCTTCTTCAAATAAATTTGGTGCATTTGATATTCTCAACACCCATCTTTTCATCTTGTGGCTTTTTGTGTATTCTGAACCTTTTTTTTATCATACCATTGGCTAAAATAATCATCTGATTACTTTACTATTACTGGGCACACAGCTTGATTTTCATATGTTGGAAAGAAGGTTTAACAGAATTGTTGTTTAGAGGGTCATTCAGTGGCCAATCTAATATTCATTACAGTAGCATTGTTAACTTGTTTACTGCAAAAAGTCTCTCCTCCTAGTCTATTTTGATTTGAATTACTTTTAAAGTACTTTTCCTGCAGCTTGTCTTTACTTCTACACTGTGAAATGTAGCCCTGTACAGAAGTGATACTTATTAGGTCAAGAGGGCAAACAATGAGGCATAATGTAAGAAAATAAAATCACAGAAGAAAGAGAACTGCATAAATGGGATTAAGATAAAATGAATTTTAGAAAATGTATTTACTTATGATTACTTTATGTGGGACTGCATTTGTGTGACCAGCTCAGTATGACCGTATGAGTTGCTTCCAATCTCAAAAAGGGGTATGAAGCTTTCCCAATAAACATAGCATTATATACTGTTAGGCCTATCTCAGCAGCTTTGGGCCTTAGACTGGGAACTCCCTGGACAATGGCCAGTTAGTTGCAGGGCTAATACTTAGAGACAGACAATGACAGACAAACATTCACTCTCACATTCATCCACTAGAGATACTCTAGGGCTGCCAGTTGTTCTATACATGACTACCTGACAACCTGACTCTGCCAGATAGAACTACTCACAGAACATTGTCTGTTTCACAGAACCATCTGAAAAGGCTCCTGTTGAAAGCGTTTGCAAAAAGGGAGGCGTCTTCTATCAAAAACTTGTTAGGTGATTGGATGAAGCACCAACTTGTATCCGCCTACCATTAGATTTGTTTTAGTCAATTATAGCAACAATTTCTATGACGTAACCAGAATGTGGCTGATATTAAGAAACAACAAACCCCTGTAACAGTAACAGTTTTTGCAAAGTGAATCTGCATATATCATGAAAAAAGCATGTGTAAAAGACTACAAATTTAGGATATACCAAAGCCAGTAGTAAGAAGAGCTGAAACATCTTTTCCTTGCCGAAAATCCTAGTCCTAGTTTTTTCACGTTAGCAAAAGTCATGTTGATAATAAAGAGGGGAATAGAATGGTTGTTGCATTTGATAAATTAAAGACCCGCCTCTTCCTGTTCGTGCTGCCACATCATTGGTCACAAGGGGCCGGTGAGCCCATGGTTTGACTCAAGTGGTTTACTTGGCGCGATACAAGATTGATTTGCCTTAGTTTGGAAACTCCCAAATCTCGCGAGAATCCAGCTGCAGTGCCAGGTTAAGGGACTAGTGCAACATTCTGAATTTAAAGTTCAGAAAGCTGAGCGCAAACCAGAAACAATCTAACTCTAGTCCCTTTTGGGACTTCACAAGTGAAACAATGGTAATGATGTACCCTAGGAGCCCAACTTTGAGTCAGCTTCTATATTGTGCTGCATCCCTGCTTTCCTTTTATTTTTCATATTTGTTTGTCTCCCCTTCTCCCTTGTCTTGTGGTGCCTTTGTTATCTGCTGATGTATGTGGAACATTGGAGAGGAAGTGCGATGCGGTTAAATTTGGGCGTAGATGACTGTACTCATTGGAGAAATATCTTGTTAACTCCCTCATCAGGAAGTAATGCAGCCTACGCCTTCTTAATGACTTGTTAGTAACTGTGTTCTCTCAACAGCCGTGCATCTCCTCCATCTCCTTCTCTGTCTCCTCTGAAAGATAAGCTAAAGTATAGTGGGTGGTGAAAAGCGTCGTATGTCAAGGTTTCAGTGGTAATTAGAGAAAAATGTTTGATAGGAAGAAACTCAAAAACGCATTAATAGTCAGTTTGATATTATTCATGCTGCTGTTGACTTCCTGCTTGTATAAGATCCCACAGCTATGTCTGTAGACAATTGCAATGGTATGACAGATTCCCACATCAAAAGAGTGAGAAATGGTGACTGTTATTTTTTATTCTTTTTTGTGTACTCCTTTCAGCTTCGGGGGTAAGCAAAACCGCCTCTAGCAACCACAGCGGTCAGTGGGGGACCACTTGAGCTCACACCCCAGAGTTATATTTGCACCACCAACCATTCCTTTTGATCCTGCATAAATGTGGAGCAGAAGACACATCCAAATTTGGAATATCTGACATTGATAAATATAATATATTTAAGAATTTTCGTTTTAGTTGTGGTTCCATTAGAAAAACAAGACATGATCAACATACACTGCTTTGACTAGCGAGTAACAGGCCTATACTGAAAACCTGAAAGTTAAGTTTCTTGACCAAATGAGATCCCTCCAGACCATCACAGCAGATACACTCTGCTGGTCAAGACTTTTTTTTTCTTTTGCAGGCAAGAAGTCAAATGGCTGACATTTACCTCAATTAACCAGGCTCCCATAGCTCACAGTTCTGTGTTTCAGCACCATGGAGAACTCCCACGTCCTATGTTGTGTTAGCAGCCTTTTAGTTCAAGCGAACAAGTACTATGTTTGAATCTAAACTAAGTCATCATGAACTAAACCCCCAATAAACCCAGCTAGATGATGATTTGTGAGTCACATATTTTCTAAGCATTACGTAATAGCTACACCCTTTCAGGCAAGAGAAAACTGGTACCCAGAAACCAGCATAGACCTCAGTGGTGATACAACCATCTTCACAACACACCACCGAGCAATTCAAATTGGAACCACTTTGCAGAATGCAAATCTCTGGGGAAATGACCTCATGTCCAGTAAATGCAGCTGGTAGTGAAAGTGAGCTCCCAGGCCAAATATGTCAGAGCAGCTTCTAAGAAGTGAAGTAAAATGGACATGTAAATTTTGTTGTTTAGTGCTGAAATTAGAAGAAATTACTAAATGAATATTAGATGACATAGCCTGTCACTGCTTTAATCATGGACAGACATTTGTATGAACTGTAAAACACATGTCCAGTTTGTAGATATTCTCATTAATGGAATTATGGCATCCATCACAAAAGGTTTTACCAAGGTATTCTAAGATATCTGAGCTTGTGAGCTATCTTTCTAGAAGACACATGTGTTTCAATTAATAATTGCTTAGAATGCAGTGGTGACAGGTCAAGTTCACGGTGACCTCCTTCGGCATCATTCTTGCTGTAACAATCATAGTATATATGCTAATCATTAAACAAATCAAACTGAGGAAATGCCGGTTTCTATTTAAAATTTAAATCACATTAAATGCAATTGCATGTTTGAGCAAAGTGTCATCATTCTGCTTTAACTAGAGTATAAGTCTACTGTGACTGGATTAAAGATGAACTGGGTAGCAGTTGTAGTTCCTAAACTAAAATATATAAACAAAAATATAGGGTGAGTGTACAGTTTCATTCTAATGTAAACTAAACACACAGCAGCCACTGTGTTACTCTCTGATTGTGACAAGTAGCTTTTGTTGGATATGTTAAGATTAGTCCCACTCTTAGGTGTTACTAGGTGTGGGTGTTTTTACAAAGGGCTAATACACACTAATGCACACATGCATGCAAGATGTCTTTAGCCTACTTAATGTGACGGCTATTTCTGTAACTTGTGGACACACACAAGCAAACGCACACACATATACAGTGGTGATCTGTATTTAACCTAGATACTGTCATGATTAGCCAGCAGCACAATGCTTGCAGCAACACTGAAGCGTTTAAAAGCTTAGTTCTTTGACCTATGTGGAAGCTTTTAGCAACAAGCTCAACTTTCAAAGTTCTCCTTGTGTCACTTTTATTTGATGTTAAAGTCTGCCATATACAACTACAAAAAAAAATCTACAAAAAAGTTTTTTTTCTACAAAAAGCCACCACTTTCTTAGGTCACATTTTGTGCTCTATATTGAAGCTGTCAGTCTAATTGATCAAACTGTCAACAATGTACAATGTGAAAAATGTAAATCTTCAATAATGTTTGCAAGCTTTGTATAATGTTTAGCAGAATTTTACTGAGATGGTGGATATGTATCCTTTCTTCAAGTTTCTTGGGGTAAATTACTAAAACTGATTGGCTTGTATAAAGCGCAATGAATAATTAAATAATAATAATGAAATTTTACTGTTGCTGATATAAGCATGCTCATATTTAGTAATATCCATTTCTTTTCATAAACACTGCTTAAGACGTCAAAGTTTTTGTGAGTAAGTCAATGAGCTTCTTTAAACAGAGGCCTTCTATCTGTTTGAGCAATGTATTCTGCAATGATTGACTCTGGGCATGAACTGATTACTGAAATGCATTCACAATGTGCTTCTGAGTGCTTTGTGCTGAGTGCAAAGCCTTCTGAGTGCTTTGTTGTCTGTAGCAAATGATGTTACCATACTGTTTACAAGTCAAACTCTGGTAGACCCACATAAATACGGACATTGAAACTTGCAATAAAAGACATTGGAACTGCAGAAAGAAATGTGGTGGAAAAAAATGGCTGACCTGAGCCCAAAAGCCCCTTTGAAGTACTGTGTCTATTTTTGTTGCTGTGACACAATGGGACATGGAGCAAGGTAAACATTCCGAAAAGGCTTGATAAAAATAATCTTACCAAACATAGCTTGTCCCAAATCTGTCTGTAATTCTTATTCAAATACAAATATTTTCTATTTTTGTATTTGAGGAAAAAAAAAGATAAAAAAAAAATATTTTGTTAAACCTTGGATTTTTTTGTCTATGTGATTGTGTTAAAAGTGGTGTATGTAAATAATGCAACACCAGTGTGCTCGTGATTGGATCAATCTAAATTATTCATGCCGGCCCTCACATACACACAAATAGACCATCTCTTGCGACACAGCACTGGCACGCCACAGTTCTACCTGCCCCATTCTGTCCATCTGCCTAAGCACTTCTCATGCTCACTGTATCATCTCTTATTAAACCCATCGTTAGAAAATTACCAGGTCAAGACTTTTCTTTGGCAAGAACGAAACATCTCAATGGGAAGCCATGACACTAGACATAATGTTTTAAACTAGACTGTTTCTAAAACACAACCTGCAGCTAGAGTCAAGACACACGGGGGACTAAGTCACACCAAAACAGTCCGAGCGCAACTTGGTAGAACAGGTCCCAGGGAAGAGTCGGTTACTTAAGCAGAGGCTCTGACTCACATGTTGTTTTTGGCTCTGCATTTTCATTTATATTTAAGGCCTGGCAGTTTATCCCGAGTCACATTACATTTTTACTCAATTTGAACTTTTAAGGTAATTGCTAGTAGAGAAAGCAAAAGTACATTTATACCCGCTGCTGAATGCTTACATGTTTTTTTATTGTTGTGTGTTAATGTGTGTTGTGTATACATGTGTATACTGTTATAGTCATAACAGTATACTGTTATAGTCATAACAGTATACACGTGTATTTACTACTCAAGCTGAGTTGAATCACACCAGTACAACCTATGCTTTATGGAGAAAAGAAACTCCAGAAAACAGTGTGACATACAAGAATATACATATTATATAATGTCAAATAGTGTACATGTACACTATTTATAATAATAATCAACAACATACATTGGTGTCACTTTATTTTTCACTACACTTGATACATTGTATCTACCGCCTTGTGTAACAAACTGTAATGACATGTAGGGTTAGGGTGTATCATGTATGTACTTTGTAGTTACATGTTATTACAGTTTGTTACACTTAATGAGGTTTGTTACACTTAATGATAAAGGTAGATTCAATGTATCAATGTATGTATAAGTGTAAAGTAAAATAAAGTGTTACATATATTACATATATTTTAAATTGCACATTCAGTACAAACAAGAAACATTCAGTGGAAAATCCTTCCCATACATTGGACAGAGAAGTGAGCCTGTTAGCACAACAGAGAAAACCTAATCTAATGTACTGTATAGCATGCAATAAAGTGTGTGTAATGTTGACTTTGCATGTTTAAAGCTGAGTGGTGCAATGCCAACAGATGCAGAGATCATTAATGAGGTCACATAAACAGAAAGTAGCATTAATTGCTGTGTTGGGGATTGATGCACACTGTCATCATAAGGATCCACCGGCTACAACACGTCAGCATTCATCTCCTCTCACATGACAAGATGAATACAACAGTGGTGGTTGAAAAAGCTACAGCACATTTATGCCTAAGGTAACAGCATCCATCTATAGTATACATTTGTTTAGACAAAATAACAGTGATTTTTCAGTTAAAAAGACACACAAGAGACACCTCTTTTTGACTGTGTGATAATTAAAAAACACAGTAAATCACAGTATCCAGCTTGTAATTTGTAATTGTAATGTATACATTTAAATGCAAAAATGTCCGTTTGGGCTTATATATCCATATCCCTTGAGTATTTAGATTTAGTTGCATGACAAGTTATCCTTCAGACTTAAGTGAAGCATTTTGGAAAGTATATCAGGAAGGACACTCTTGTATGCAATACTGTTACACTTTCAGATCCACATTTGCAATTGGTAATATAGCTTGCATTTATATTATATTGTATAATTAGTATTTATTTATGTATTATAACATATCTTAACCCTTATAATATATTGCAAAAAAATATTAAGAATTCAGTTCTTATAGAAATAGTGCTTGTAAAGCCTGCACCAAGCTACATATCCCCAAATAGATAAAAATGTTTAAAATGGTGGAAGTAGAAATTAGCAATAGCCATGAATCCTGGCTTTCGGGACAAGCAGTAAAAATGAAGAAAGGCCTATCTAGTTGTGCTTATAGATATTAGTGGGATATGACACATTTTGCCTTTTGTTGCCAGAAAAGTGACTTTGTCCTTGAGTGTCTGGGCCATTCAGACAACTTTGGGGGTTGTTAAATTTTGTCTTATGTGCCTGTTAGTGTATCTGCTTGAAAGCTCCTGCACCAACATAGAAAAAGTCAATAGTTGAGATGTGAGAACGTGGCAGTAGGAGTAAAAAAAAATTGTTGATGGACTCTGAGTTCCCACATGCCCTGAAGCAGGATCAGAATCAGCTCCTCACATTAGGGATATCCTTTCACTGCTGTTTTATTTGATAATTTCTTTTGTTGATGAAAGACGGCTGCTTTTTAGATAATAATTTGACTCACATCTAGAGCTATCTTCTCCGTCATAGTTTCCATGGTGGTACAGAAAAAAAAATATACGCAATGAGGAGGTAGACACATTTTTCTGCTTCCTTGTTGCTCTCTATGCAGGCTATTTTTAGACAACACAGCCAGTCACTGAAAACAATGTGACATTACAGCTAATGCTATAATATTTCTGGCATGCATTTCCACAGGTTTCTGAAGCTGGTTCCATTTACCGATCGGCATTCAAACAAACACACACAAATAAGGACCATATGTGATTTCATTGTCTGTTCTTATGTAAGCATCGCAGCCTCCTCTTGCCTCAAGGATGATGGAAACTGTTTGTCATCCTCCCACCTTTACTATTCTATCCCCCTCTCACACTTTTCAAACCTACCTTAATGGTATAACAGACGTTTCAAGGCGAGCATATTCATTCCGCAAAATGGTAATTAAATACCAATTTTAGACTTGTATCAATGGTATTGTACTCTGTAGGTTGGTTAGTGAAATTGTGTCACATGCTGTTAAGATGCTAAGCCCCCCCACACAAAGAACGCTAGAGAGGAGGCGGATGACTGATAAAGCCTCCTGAATAGACACCACACTTCTACTTACTTCCAATAAAACGAGGAATGAACAGCCAATGTGAATGCGGGAAATGCCATAGCCTCTTAAGTTACCCCTGAAACCAATAAACTGTTAAATAAAATATATTGTTTGTAATACAACAGAGAATGTTCTCAGGGAGCTCAATAAAAGTGACCCATTCCCAAATAAAATTCTGTTAAATCTTAAAGTGTTTAGACTCTTGTTGTGCTGTTGAAACCCTAGGCAATTCTCCAGCACGAAAAAACAGACCAACAGCAGCAGATGAAGTGTGAGGTAAATGGCTTGATGGGATTGTTTTGAACAGCAGAAAGTGAGGAAGGACACAAGTGTACAACAGATATGGGCTGCTTTACAAGAGTAGATTGCCCAGGGACCATTGTTCAGAGCTGGAATCTAAGCTAGTCTTATAAATGTACTGACCAAAAGCTGGATCACATCTTTTTTTTGTTTTAAGTACCAGACTGTGTTGGTAAAACTGTTTTATATATATATATATATATATATATATATATATATATATATATATATATATATATATATATATATATATATATATATATATATATATATATATATATATATACTCGGTATTCCTTATAAGTATTTGGCTGTTTGAGCAAGAATTCTTCAAAGCTGTACACTTTGCATTCTTTAATATAACCCTAAACTCGTATGTGTGTTACTTTACTGTCTAAAATGGCTATACAGTATGTGCATTTGACACATTTATTTAATTTATGCAACAACGTCAATGTTCATTTTGTCATACACCTAAGTTTACCAGTCTTGGATCATAAAGCACAAGTATTAAAACCATCTGTGTATAACTCCAAGTCCTCCATTGCATTTTCTAGACTCCTCGACTTGTCAAGCTTAACAGACATATTGTTACTTGTTCTTGTACTAACCTAAATGTTATACAGAGCAGCTAAATACGGAACCTCTAATGTTTTGTTATTAATTTTGTTAATTTGATATAAATCCAAAAGCAAGATAGGGGCTCCATACAAAATAGTGCTCTGTATTTTGCAATTTCACATAACTTTTTCTTGAGTTGTCTGGATAAATTCAGTCTTATGCCAATAGTTGTATGTAGCTAACTTGCCTTTTATGACATTTCATAAAACATTTGGTTGCAATTGTCTGGACACATAGATGGGAACCATGTCTCTTTCTGTTTTTCTCAGTCTTTCCGACCACTGCATTACCGTCCATTACTGTCACTCTCTGACTGCTTTATATTACAATATAAAGCAGTCTGACCCAATTTGGATTGCTTTAAATAAAATATTCATTGTCCTTTCTCAATTCATGATTAATATTCCCTTCACCCCAGAGAGCCTATTATGAAAATAAAGTCTTTGAACCCTTGTAGTCTTTAATTATTTTCTTCATATTTTTTTTTTACACAAACTATGTTTTATATTTTTCATTACAGCATGCTTCAATTATAAAAAAAATAAAACAGATTAGATTATCATGTTGATTTGTTCATAATGTGGCCCCATGTGGACCTCAGAACTAACACAGGCTCATTTAGCTTATATAGTGTCAAAAGGCTATAATTTAAGTGAAACAAGCTGGGAATTACTTTTCAAATAAACTAGAGGTATTATTTTGCCATACCTGACATTTAGACATTAAACTTTGAAATCAATTTAAATTCTGGTGGCTGCTTTGAGAAATGCTTGTAGGATGTGAATATGAGGCAGCTTCAGCATGTGAATTAGACGGGAAGATTTTGTCTCTGTTGGCATTTAGAAAGCATTCTGTTGTCTGCATGCATCAAGTTATCTGCATGTGTGTGAGAATATTTAAATATCAGACTTGCTCAGTGCTGTCTAAAGGTCTATGGTAATGAAGATATTTGGATAAAGCAGATGTTTCCCCTCTGTGTTTAGTTTCTACATCGACATGCAATAGTAATTTGGGAAACAACACAAGAGCCCAGCAGGGAGGATCTCATATGTGTGAAGGAACAGGAGTTTCCTGTGGCCGTGTTGAACCATAGGAACAACACCTTATGAGAGCTTTTCACACATCTTTATTTGCAGCTGAGTGTTTTTTCTGTTTTTTAGAGCAAAAGAACATCACAGAGACATTGCCAAGAAGTTTCTGTTCAGTTTTAACCCATTACTGATGTTTAATGTGTGATTTACTAGTGTGGACAAGGGAGTGTTACATAAACACTAAAAGTCTCATTTTGATGTGCAATAAACCAGCTTATATATATGTCTAGACTCCAGACATTTGAAATATCTAAGATTTTGTTCCACTTAATAGCACTTGATGTCCACACCCACTGTATATATATTATATATATATATATATATATATATATATATATATATATATATATATATATATATATATATATAAAACTTTTTGCTAGTAGCATTGCGTCATTTTTAAGATCCAGAAATAAACACTCTTGTATTGATTTAAGGATTGGTAGAAGCATGCCTATTTCACTGACTCAGTCCCCTAGACAGAAAACTCTGATATAAATGATTTATAATTCCATGCACTGGGAGCAGAAATAGGCCATTACACTGGACCCTAGCAGAGTTGTATTTGTACAGAATGCACTAAAATGACCCTACTGTTTATGAAGATATGTTTTTTTTCTTCCAAACTATATGGATATTTTTCTCTCAAAAACAAACAACAGTCAGTCTGTAAAGGGGTCTGTGCCCCTAGTATCTAAAAGTTACATAGTGTCAAGGCAGGAATGTTTGTTGAAAAGAATAATGGAAAATGTAATGACCTGGATATGAACATGGCATGTCTCATGCCCTAAGCCATTGGGTTCAGTCCCCCCTAACAAGTACCTGGACTAAGGTGAGAATGATTGTTACTTTTGTTTTGTATTTACATTGATTTATTCACACTGAACACCAGCGTGTTTTGAAGCAAAAGATAAATGCCAAAACCCAAACTAGCATTTGTTTTTTTATTGAAAGACTGCTGCATTTCAAAAGGGATCCTTTCCTAATACATCCTTTAAAGCCATCTTCCTTTATGCATTTCATTTGTGACAAGCTAAACTTGGCATATCCCCAGCAGACACAAAGGCTGTTAACCTTAAGAGAGTAACAGCAGGCATCAGTGCACTACCCTAGATCTGTTCTCATGGCTGTAAACAATGTATAGCACTTAGAAGCTATACATTAAACACTCAACAGCGGTGTGCATTTAAGCATTGTTACACTAACCGGCACTGCTTTACATTTTACTGCATATATTGATCTACTCTAGCATGGAAAGATATTTATGTTTTTTTAAAACAGCCAACATTCTTTTTCTACAATATTATCTTTAGGACATATCTTCTGATCTCTTTTGCAGTTTAAATTCCAGTTACAGATTTTATCCATCGGCAATGACGTATAGCTACATTTGAAGACGTATGGGATTTGGATCAGATACTCCTTTGCGTCACTAATGTATGCGCTCACATGCACTTTGAGGGATTGTAATATTAATGTTATGGCATAGGAATTGTGTTATGAACATGATATCATCTGATAAGCAGTACTCAATGAACATTTTGAAAAATTGTGCCGTGATGTAATGGTGCATAGAAACCATAGCAGACCAGATATTAAACAGCCCCGCCATGAACCAGCCACTTAAATCTCGGAGGTTATGTCTCCTATTACACATCTCCTGCTTTCTCTATATCCTACTTGTCTTCCAGTTATGAAGTGTGTTTATAACAGGACCTTAAAATCAATACCAAGTGGCCCTATATGTACCCTGACATACTATATCTAATGTATGCTTTCACGTGTGTGTATGGTAATACATACATTTGCATGACAGCGTGTAGCTATTCCTTTCCATTTGTGAGTTCTCTCGTTGCTCTGTTATCAGGCTGACCTTGGAGCTCATCGGCTCGTATTCCTGGCAGCTCATGCTCTCCTATAAATCATCTACCACGGCTGTATCTGCTTGTGATTGGTTTGATTTCACCCATTAAATCTAATTCAGGAGCTAGTGATGGTTGGGAGGAAGGGGAGCCTGGGTTAAAGAAGGATTTGCCAGCCTTGACAGAATGAAAACAGTCATAATAACATAAATATGATTTGCAAGTCAATACACGGAAAGTGGATTGATTGGAATTAGTAGGATGGGTTTTGTTATGTGTGTCGGGATGATTTTTTTTTTATTCTGTATTTATCTGCTTGAAGTTATGCAGATTGTGTTTGGCTTGTGTCTTGCATACAAAGCAGTAAATGTGTAGGTGGAATTCTGTTCATTCTGTGTATGTTTTTGGATTTGTATTGGCACTGATAAAGGGGCATGCAGAGTTTTAAGAGCATTTGTGTGCATGTGTTTGTGTCTGTGCATGGCCTGGCTCAGCACTCACAGAGTCCCAAAGTGCACTAATTGAATAAATGGTAATTGTGATGTATTTAGGCAGCTGCTGACCCCTGTTGTTTGAGTGGGTAAAGCCATTATCTTAGCCATAAGGTTTACTCTAGTGGACACACACAAAAAAAAGGAGAAAGTGAGAGAGCAGGAAAGCAGTGGGGTATTTAAATGCTTTGGACACTAGTGCTTTGTTGTTAAGCATTAAAATTATAAATAGCTATGGTGCACACATGCACAAGCTTGTAAAAAATAAAAGATGTTAAGTGAACAATTGTTAGAGATTGTCTTTATACAGTGTTCACCTGTACCAAGGTTTATTTCTAGCACAAAACCTTTTCAGGGACTTCACAGACTCTGTTTAGTATAAGTAGCCCTGTTTTGAGCTACTTATAGGGAGAATAGATGAAAATTTTTTTGCTACCCATTGGTTTTCAGATTTAAACTCTAATGGGCCACAACATTATTAATGTAATGAAGTTTAAACTATTTAATATAACATAAATGCTGTATATTATCTTCATTTTTAAGTGTTAAATTGATATAGAGCCAACTGAAATCCAACAGAGCAAATGCACTGTGTCAAATATAATGACAGAGATATGCATTGGATTATCTCAAGATGACTCTATTGTGCTGCAGCCAGCAAGAATCTGACAAATGAACTGAAATGTTCAAGACCTCAGGTTTCGTACCACAGCCTTACACTGCAATGGTGTTTAGACATATGTTACATCATTTGGGTTGGTAAAGAGCTAATTTCCAGTGTCACTCCAAATCTCAAGGCTGTACTGTTCCTGTATTTGGGAGAGGAGGGGGGCAGTTGTAGACTGTAAACAATGTGTCTCTTGTCAATGGGGCACTGCACTCTGATTCTGTTCAATGCTTCACAAGCTTCAAGTGTTTTCCTAACTCTGACATGACTAATGTATTTTAACATCACAAGAGCAGCAGTGAATTACCTGACACCGCTCAGTAAAGAGCACTGCAAACTGCTGGATGACGCTTTAGCATGACAGAGTGCTTTCCAAACACTAATCTATGTCGCTGACTGAGGTTGAAGGCAACAAACCTTGTGTGCTCACAGGACAGGCAAATGCTGTTTCTACATTAGGGGCAGCTAATCATTGAGAATTACTGTAAAGGAGGAGAACAGGTGGCACAAATGGCTTTAAAAGTCATACTTTTGGAAATCCATCAGCAGTGGAATAGACAATATTGAGTCACAAAAGAAATTTTCAGTCAGTTAGAGGTGATACAATTCCACCTCTTTAGATTTGCTTCATCAAAAATAGTGTTGCTGAATTGGAACAACCACTTTTTTATTTGTGCTGCTGCAAATATACTCAGAAGACTTTTAATATAGAAATTTCAGTCTCTAAATGCTTTTGGAGCATGGCACAGTTGATAAAATATTAACTGCATTTTAATTTGTTAACCAAAATAACCTCAACTATAAAATGCAAAACTAAAACTTGCTGCTGGTTTCTGATTACTGAATACTCCAATATATATAAAAAAGTTTTGCGGTATCATTGACTAATTAGAAATGCATTAAGTGTGAAAAAGGCTGATGAAGAGCTACAGAAGTCTGGAGCCATCTTCAATCATTGTTTCTTGGCAGTTCTAAAAGACTGTATGTATGTTTAGTGCCAACGCGTTGCATTTAACTGCCAAGTTGTTCCGTCGGTTATCCCTGTGAGATTCACAGACAGCCTAAGATCGGTTTCACTTTATGGAGCGTGTGGAGAATCCACGGGAGATGTCCTGGAAGCCAGCGGTTCATCTGTAAGGGAGGAAGAAGTGCCTGGGCCAGAAGTGGCTCCAGGGAGCTTAAAGATCACGCGTGTGAAAGCCAATCGTATTTACACCGCTACCAACAGAGTCGTGCTTGTCTCTTACCCATAATCCCTTTGGATAATTCACCATTTCACTTGATCCCAGAGGTCCTGTGTCACCTCGAGCTATAGGGGGTCTGTGTGTGTAAGGCTTTTCTACACAAGCGGGGGTTTCTGTGAAATTAAGCCTGGTTCTGGTGTAATGTTTTTACTCCTGCGTGACGACAAACATATAGCCTTTGTGCTCATCCTCTCGGCTCTGTATACAGTTTGCGTGTCACGTTTAAGAGTATCAAATCTGCCCTACTAAAAGAAACTGTACCCCTTTTTGCTTTCACACCTCAGCACTCATTTTAATTAGCTGGCTCTGATCGTTCTCCTCGCTCCCTTCTCAGATAATTCTCCCGTTTCTATTCCTCTGTCTGGCACTCTCGTACACTCTCATTCCAGTCAGTTCTTGCTGTAATTAATGAGCTGATATGTGCTTTCGTGTGGCGGGGGTCAGGAGCTCTCCCCCCCTCCCCATCTCCCTCAGTGCAGCACAAGTGCACATGAGTCATCCATCACTCCATCTCGCCCTCCCAGCTTTTCTCTTACTCCGCTCAGACAGACAGAGAGAGAAACAGGCGTAGTATGACCTCCGACACAGCGGCTCATTTCAGCCCAGTAATTACACTGAGATATAAAGGGTTAGATAGAAAGAGAACAGACCGCACAGCTAAACAGAGAAAGGTGAGTAGAGCTCAGCGCAGGCCAGGGAGTTGATTGAATAAAAACTAGGCACTGTTTACTGATATAGATTTTCAAACACTTCAGATAATAGTGTCACAGGATCAATGTAAAGCCTATTCAGGTCTCCACAGACTGAAAATATACATTGAAACAAAGGTGATCAATGTGTGTTTATGGAACTGAAGATAGCAATTCTTTACAAAAAACAAAATTAAATCCCCCAAATTACACAGTGGTGCTATAGGTTTAGCATAAAAGATTATAACTTTAACATTTTTACTCAAAATTTTATATATTTCTCTATTTCGTCTGGCATTAGTTTAGTTAAGCATGACATTTTTACATTGTTATTGCTGTTGTTAGTATTATTTATGTTCTTGAGGTATGCTCATTTATTTATTTCAACAGTATAAATCCAATTATTCAATCCTTATTATACTTTTATATAATAGTACAGTTATATGTTATCGATCGTTATCTGTGCGTGTGAAAGGCAGATGCTGCAGCTGCCTGTTAGGTTTGTGGCCAAATGCATATGGTCACACAGTGTTAAGTGGAGGTTATTTAATTTTGACAGCACTCAGAACTCAGTGCACAGTGCAAGTGAAGAAAATAGACTGGAACAAAAAGGGGGGAAAACACATTTTGGGCCAAAGTTCTGACAGCATAATGTGACCAGAGCAGACAGCTGAAGTGGAAGAGCTAAGCGCCAATCGCTCAAATCAGAAGACAAGTGAAAAACAACACACAAAAGCTTCCTGTGTTACTTCTTTTCTTAAATTTTGTATTATCAAAACACTAAAAAGATAATAGTGGCTGCACTGTTGTATGATATTGCGTGTTAAGTCTCTTGAAAAAGCCATTCTCCTACACAGTAAAAGTGGCATGTTTCTCGTTAGGATTCATGGGAAGATGCTTAGAGCCTTTATAGCCCCACTCCCTGCATGTGTTTATTGGTGTGCATCATCCTTTAATCCTGATTCTGCCATGTCCTTCAAACCCCAATCAAGGTTGTCATTAATGAGCGTTTCTCCCCCTCTCTGCCGTGCCCTTCTCCTTCTCTCTAGCTAAACCTTTCATATTAACCACAAACTCAGGAGCGTACAAATGATGCTCACATATACTGTACTGTATGTGTGAATGTCCATGTACTGCAAACATGTCTTCAGGGGAAGTCTAATCATGTGTGATGATTTATCTCTGTCTGGATATTAGGGCGATAAAATTCACTTCTGTGTCACTTTAGTCTCTCCCAAATGTGTTCTTATGTATCCAAATTAAAATTCCAAATAGGAATTGGATTGGTCTATGTTATTTGAGTTGTATTACCAGGGGGCAATCAATGATTGTATATATAGTGGATAGTGTGTGCTCATTGCTCCCCCATTCACTGATATTGGCCTTACCACAGGGCAATAAAATGGTGGTTACATCCAGGCTGTTATGTTACTGCATAGTTAAACTAGTATTCAGATAGCATAAATGAACGTATTAATCAAAAATTCATCCCAGCGTTGTCATGTAGTAAAAACTTAGCTCTAGAGACCAGAGCCATCTTTTGTACCAGGCTGTAAACAAGATATTTACATACATAAAGTACCCATTGCATTTCTCCTTATATTTCTGCTTTTGGAGTCTACGCTGGAGGTATATCGCTGGATGGTGGTGCCCTTACCTGAGGCCTTTTTAAGGGGTTCTTTGAGAGAGGCTTGGGAGGAATTCTAATGGGTGCAGAATAAACTGCCTTGGGACTTAATTACACATACAGCTAATTAAAGAAAAGAAGCGCTGCACAAAATCTGCTCAACTTATTTGATATGCATTTATATTGCAATATGCATTAATATTGCACTTGTACTATATGCATTGTACTTGTTCAAGAGGTATTTGCTGACATTAGGAGACTTGAGTTTATTTTCCATTATCTTTTTTCCAGGTGTTGCATCCAAGTGGGGTGGTAACCATGGAGAGGTTGTTGCTCTGTGTGATGCTTGCAGTTGCCATGGCTGTACGTGCACAGATTTGCCCTAAGCGTTGCGTCTGTCAGATCCTGTCACCCAACCTGGCAACCCTGTGCGCCAAGAAGGGCCTGCTGTTTGTACCACCCAACATTGACAGGCACACAGTGGAGCTGAGGCTGGCCGACAACTTTGTCACAAGGTAATGGTCGCACTAACGACACTATATAGATGACAAAATTGTATTATACCTTTAGTGCAGCATATATACAGTTTCTGTTTTAAACTTGATAATCTGATAGATAATAAACTGAAGTGCAGCATGGATTGACATTCATATTGATAGACAGTGACGTGTAATAGGTATGTTAATGAGACAAGACCAGCCAAAGTTCCCAATTCCAAACAACCACATATAAAATTCATAGTCACTTTTACAATTATTAAGCTAATGAATCCACAACAAATAAGTTGTCTGCCATTAATACTAAAGCTCATATTTCAGAGGAATTGCTATGAATAGAAGTAAATATGGGGGGTGGTAGCTGAGCATGACTGTCGAAGGTCAATATTTACACAGAATAATGTTTTGATCTTTAATCACTGGACAGTGGGAGTCATAAATCTAAATGGCCCTGTGGCATGCAACACATTCTCTATTGGAGTATCAGTAAATCAAGTTATTAATGTCAGCCCAAGCCAAAAGCAGATCTTTGGCAGTGTGACAAGCCTTACATCTGTATTCAGTTTGTCCAGGTTAAGCTTTAGCACAGTCAATAGGATATATCTGTGTGATTAATAGTAATGGTAGTAGTCAAGATTACATTGGAATGTTTTTTATTAATGGGTATTTATGAACAATTCAGGACAGTGGGCTTGTTGGGGAGCATTATTTGTCAGCACCAGAATAAAATTAAAACTTTATTGGATGTTAGAAAAAACATTGCTCGATGCCCTTCAAGTCAGTCTGTTCATACTCAATGGAGCAGCTTGAGGCTGTGTCTTGAAAGCACTGCAGTTAGAGACTGGGCTCCAGATTATCACCGTACAAGGTAAAAGGAATACCATATGAGTATTGGATTTAGCATGATTTTAGCTTTAAATATTGAGGAGACCGTCCAAAGACATGCATGTATAGGTCAATTGGCAACTCCAAAGTGAAAGAATGTGAGAGTGAATGGTTGTCTGTCGGTATCTGTCTCCAAGTGTCAACCCTGTGACCAGCTATCCACTGGTCAGGGTGTTCCTACTGAAAGGCCAAAGTTGCAGGCTCCAGTCACCCACAAACCCAAACAGGACTAAGCGGAAGAAAATGAATGAAAGAAAATGAGGCACTGGTGTATGAATGTTGCTTAGGTGTATGAATGTGTGTGAACGTTGCACTGGTGTATGAATGTGTGTGAATGTTGCACTGGTGTATGAATGTGTGAGAGTGTTGCACTGGTGTATGAATGTTGCTTAGGTGTATGAATGTGTGTGAACGTTGCACTGGTGTATGAATGTGTGTGAACGTTGCACTGGTGTATGAATGTGTGAGAACGTTGCACTGGTGTATGAATGTGTGAGAACGTTGCACTGGTGTATGAATGTGTGAGAACGTTGCACTGGTGTATGAATGTGTGTGAACGTTGCACTGGTGTATGAATGTGTGTGAATGTTGCACTGGTGTATGAATGTGTGTGAATGTTGCACTGGTGTATGAATGTGTGTGAATGTTGCACTGGTGTATGAATGTGTGTGAATGTTGCACTGGTGTATGAATGTGTGAGAACGTTGCACTGGTGAATGAATGTGTGTGAACGTTGCACTGGTGTATGAATGTGTGAGAACGTTGCACTGGTGTATGAATGTGTGAGAACGTTGCACTGGTGTATGAATGTGTGTGAATGTTGCACTGGTGTATGAATGTGTGAGAACGTTGCACTGGTGTATGAATGTGTGTGAACGTTGCACTGGTGTATGAATGTGTGAGAACGTTGCACTGGTGTATGAATGTGTGAGAACGTTGCACTGGTGTATGAATGTGTGTGAATGTTGCACTGGTGTATGAATGTGTGAGAACGTTGCACTGGTGTATGAATGTGTGAGAACGTTGCACTGGTGTATGAATGTGTGAGAACGTTGCACTGGTGTATGAATGTGTGTGAATGTTGCACTGGTGTATGAATGTGTGAGAACGTTGCACTGGTGTATGAATGTGTGTGAACGTTGCACTGGTGTATGAATGTGTGTGAATGTTGCACTGGTGTATGAATGTGTGAGAGTGTTGCACTGGTGTATGAATGTTGCTTAGGTGTATGAATGTGTGAGAACGTTGCACTGGTGTATGAATGTGTGAGAACGTTGCACTGGTGTATGAATGTGTGTGAACGTTGCACTGGTGTATGAATGTGTGAGAACGTTGCACTGGTGTATGAATGTGTGTGAATGTTGCACTGGTGTATGAATGTGTGAGAACGTTGCACTGGTGTATGAATGTGTGAGAACGTTGCACTGGTGTATGAATGTGTGTGAACGTTGCACTGGTGTATGAATGTGTGTGAATGTTGCACTGGTGTATGAATGTGTGAGAACGTTGCACTGGTGAATGAATGTGTGTGAACGTTGCACTGGTGTATGAATGTGTGAGAACGTTGCACTGGTGTATGAATGTGTGAGAACGTTGCACTGGTGTATGAATGTGTGTGAATGTTGCACTGGTGTATGAATGTGTGAGAACGTTGCACTGGTGTATGAATGTGTGAGAACGTTGCACTGGTGTATGAATGTGTGAGAACGTTGCACTGGTGTATGAATGTGTGTGAATGTTGCACTGGTGTATGAATGTGTGAGAACGTTGCACTGGTGTATGAATGTGTGTGAACGTTGCACTGGTGTATGAATGTGTGAGAACGTTGCACTGGTGTATGAATGTGTGAGAACGTTGCACTGGTGTATGAATGTGTGTGAATGTTGCACTGGTGTATGAATGTGTGAGAACGTTGCACTGGTGTATGAATGTGTGAGAACGTTGCACTGGTGTATGAATGTGTGAGAACGTTGCACTGGTGAATGAATGTGTGTGAACGTTGCACTGGTGTATGAATGTGTGTGAATGTTGCACTGGTGTATGAATGTGTGTGAACGTTGCACTGGTGTATGAATGTGTGTGAATGTTGCACTGGTGTATGAATGTGTGTGAACGTTGCACTGGTGTATGAATGTGTGTGAATGTTGCACTGGTGTATGAATGTGTGTGAGAATGTGGGGGCAACAGATGATAATTAGCCTAAGGCTACAATATGGCATGTTTACATTCATATTGGGGTGGCAGTGGCTCAGTGGTAGAGCTGTCGTGTTTCAACCGGAAGGTAGTGGGTTCGATTCCCGCTCTCCCCACAGTTCATACTGTCGTTGTGTCCTTGGGCAAGACACATAACCCACCTTGCCTCGTATGAATGTGTAGGAATGTTCAGTGAATGTGTGTGGTGATGGTCGGAGAGGCCGTAGGCGCAAAATGGCTGCCACGTCTCTGTCAGTCTGCCCCAGGGCATCTGTGGTTACAGTTGTAGCTTACCATCACCAGTATGACTGTATATGTATGAATAATAGACGGCCTGTAAGCGCTTTGAGTCCCTTGATCCCTCGGGAGAAAAGCGCAATATAAATCCAATCCATTATTATTATTATTATTATGTGGTTGTCTCTCATGTATGAGCTTCAATGCACTGTGACGCTCTGATATAACATTTTGCTGTTGTGCTGAATTTATGTATGCTGCTTTGTCTACAGTGTGAAGAGGAAAGACTTTGCGAATATGACACGGCTGGTGGACCTAACACTATCCAGAAATACAATTTCTTACATCACACCTTATGCCTTTGCTGATCTAGAGAACCTCAGAGCCCTGCACCTCAACAGGTATGGACTTATTAATAATGTAGACACACAAAGGCTATTTAAGCCTGCTTTGAAAACACATTTCTCATTTCCAGTAACCGATTGACAAGGATAGCCAATGACACATTCAGTGGGATGTCCAAGCTTCATCACCTTATTCTCAACAACAACCAACTAGTAATCATTCACCAAGGAGCGTTCAACGACCTGCTGGCGCTGGAAGAACTGGACTTGAGTTATAATAACCTTGACTCAATTCCATGGGAGGCCATCCAGGTTTGGTTTCTTTAAGTTGCATTTTCATAGACCATTAAAAAAATAGCTATATCTGTTATGTTGCATAGTCATATGAAAAAGAAACATTTCCTGTCCCTTCTGCAGAGAATGATAAGCCTCCATACATTGAGTTTAGACCACAACATGTTGGAGTTTATTCCAGAGGGGACATTTTCTCTGCTGCAAAAACTCAACCGGTTAGACGTCACCTCCAATAAACTCCAAAAACTTCCCCCCGATCCACTCTTTCTACGAGCACAGGTAAGATACCTGCTTGTTGTTCTATACAAACTCAAGTACCTGTGATGGTACAATAACTGTTTCCCCACCACAGGTTCTGGCCACTTCAGGAGCTCTCACTCCCACGTCCTTTGCATTGTCATTTGGTGGAAACCCCCTCCACTGTAATTGCGAGTTACTTTGGTTGCGAAGGCTAAACAGAGAAGATGATCTGGAAACGTGTGCTACCCCACAACAGCTGTCTGGTAGATACTTCTGGTCCATCCCTGAAGAGGAGTTCTTGTGTGAACCACCGCTCATCACCAGATACTCCCATGAGATGAGGGTCCTTGAAGGGCAAAGGGTTGCACTCAGGTATTGAAAATTGTATAATAAATACTATCAATACACTCATTATCTCGTAACCAGTTAAGGTTTCACACATTATAAAGTAGCAGTAATGTTTACAAGCTGTTTAGGAAAACATAAAATGCCCAACTGTTCATTGGAGCGCTTAACAGGGACATCAGAGTAAAATTTTAAGAGGGACAAAACTAAATCAAAACAACAACGGACCGAAGCATGATGATTACTTCATTTGCATATATATTGGTCACACACTTCCAATCATGATAGATGTTATGTTTTCAAATATGGATATCTCTGAAAATGAGAAAAGGGTGGCACAGGAAATCGGGAAGGTGCCATTATTGCATCTCATTTATTGCACCTGATGTCTTGCTTTATACTTATATACTGTATATATATATATATATATATATATATATATATATATATATATATATATATATATACACACATACATACATACATACATACATATACATACATACATATTATATTATATATATATATATACACTGTATGAAAAAAATCAGCACAAGGTCAGCATACCTAATATTTTTGCTATCTTTTAAGCTATATAAAATATAGTGGACAGGATAATTTTTTTAATGAATTTTTATAGCAGATTTTTCTTATTTGTTATGCTCCTCTTCATACTTCATACTACTGCTACCAAAAGCATTGCATGAATAATTCTTTTCAATGGCAAGTATTTCTTGACACTTAAAGAGTCATATTGGACCAGCTGTAAACATCAGCTTTGTCTTTTTTGTTTTTATGAATTGCAGCCTAATTGCTTTTCAGGGTTTACAACATTTTATATGTTAGTTATTCCTTATTTGAAGTGTCATTTAAAGACTGTAATATGGAGCATTACTTACTAAGTTAAATCAGTGTTCTATATACACTGAGGCAAAGGTTCAGTTTCTTTTTTTTTCATTTCAGTCCCAAAGGGAATGAGGAAAGATTCCACAAACTGCTGTGTAGCGTTGTTCTGTTTTTACTGTACAGTTGACCTCATTCTGTCGGGTTACTAATATGTTCCGCTCCACACTGTGTTTCTCTCCTCAAAGGTGTAAGGCAAGAGGTGACCCAGAGCCAGCCATTCACTGGATTTCCCCTGAGGGCAAACTGGTCTCCAACTCCTCTAGAACGCTGGTCTACGCCAACGGGACACTGGACATTCTCATTAGTACAGTCAAAGACACAGGCTCCTTCACCTGTATCTCCTCTAACCCAGCGGGTGAAGCCCACCAAACAATAGATCTAGTCATTATCAAACTCCCACACATCTCCAACAACACCAACAACATCCAAGAACCCGATCCAGGATCTTCAGACATTTCCACGTCGACCAGAGGAGGAGCCAATGGCAGTAATGTGACAGGAGACGTAAAAGGTGGCGTGGATAAGAGAGTGGTCACAGCGGAGGCCACATCGTCAACCGCACTTATCAAATTCAACTTCCAAAGGATTATTCCAGGAATTCGGATGTTTCAGATACAGTACAATGGAAGCCAGGACGACTCACTGGTGTACAGGTAGGTCTGACGAAACACTCTGCACTCAGACAGTGCCCACAATGGAAAATGAGACAGCCACTTTGCGGGTAGAGAATTACACAAGTCTGAGCTATATAGATTAGATTACACTTGATTAAATGCACAACTAATGATCCTAATAGAAAATGTGATCAGACCAGAAAAGAAAAAAATTAACAAGAGCAAAATTGAGCAGAATTAAAACTATAAATCAAATGGAGCGTTTACTGCAATCAATGGCAGCACTAACAGACTGACAAAAAAAAAACAGTTCAGGAGAGCATACCAATGAGGCACGACCTTAAAATATAATAAGGGGCCCTGAGACGTGAGAAAGTTTGCAGTCAAACACTGAAGCACACTTTAGCCTGCTGACTCATCGGGACGGCCTTGACGGAGCAGTAGTCTTTCTTGACTTTTGGTTGTTTGCTTAGGATTACACAGATTAAAGCGATCTCCCTGGAAATGATTATTTGAGCTAAATATTTACCCTGGTGAAATGGGGGAGAAGGAATTAACAAACATAGCATAGCACTCATAGGCCATTCCAATAGTATTATCTGCGTTTAATGTCACTGCTAATCCCCATATACTTCATCAGTAAACATCATCATTGAGAGAAGGCGGGGCTGTAAGATTGACCGTCTGGGTCACAGTCCTGACGCTGCTTGCATTTAAACTGGTAATTTACATCTTCTCTGTTCACGTCGTTATCCCATTGTGACTCTTCCAATACATAATTAACACAGATGGTTCATAGAAGAAGAAGAATCGTCTGGCATTATCTGCTGTGCTATTATTCCTAATCTCGGTACATAATTCATCAGCACTTAACCCAAATTGGAAGAATGCATCATTAGGAGACACATCAATGGGATTTAGAGTTGTCTGTATTTAAAAGATAACTGTCATAGCCTTTCACGTAAAGATAGTAACAGAGCAGCTTAATTATTTTTTTTTCTCTGAACTCACAAAAAACACCAAAGACTTTTTATCCCAACTTTCAGGCTGCAACTTCAAAGTATTTGCTGGAAAATGTTGGCTGGGGAGCATGACAAACAGGCTCCTATGGGTGCACTGTGTAGACGAGTGATTGGACAGCCATCCACCACCCAAAATGATCCCTTTTCCCTCTGTCATGCCACTCAAAATATGTCCTTCTTCCTTGTACTTTACTCTCCGATATGTAGCTTTGAAGCCATTTGTGTTTTCTGTGTTATTTTACAGCCCTCTTGTCTGTAGATAGCAAATTGATTTCCATTCAACACCTCAGCTGGCACAAAGCAGCCACCCATTGATCCTGCTTTTTCATTACCTAAACAGAAGAAAGTGAAAAGGGAGAGAGGAAAGAGACAATAGACAAAGAAGAAAATAAGTAAAAATGTAGGGAGGGAATAAGACTAGAGGAGAGTGGCAGGGAATAAGAAAGACTTGGTCTGTTGTTGCACATTCTTCAGGATCCATGAGGTCCTATTGATCGGCTGCACATTGACATTTGTTCTTTTCACTCCTGGGCCATTCATAATGCTCTTGGGAAAAATTGGACCTAAGAGGGCATGTACTGGCATTCTGCTCTTTGCATATACACAACGATAAATGAGTGACAGTTTAATGCTTTTGCAGGCCATGGCCACCGGTTATGTTAACTTCCTGGACATGTAATATGTGAAATGTAATAAGTGTAATACTTGATTCGGTATCGATCTCTGCAGGAAAGGCCTATGCACCACTTCTTCTACTTGGAGGTCAGGGTCATCTGCAGAACAGCGCTCCAGCAAACATGGATTTAGTGTCCTGCTGGAGGATACTTGAGACGTGCAGACTTTTACTGTTACAGTCCTACTACTTACAGGAGCAGTGACATCAAAACTCCAAAGGCTGCTCTTACTTGGGGCCCAAAAACTCTTGAATAGCCATTTAAAAGATTATCACAGAATAAAATAAGAAACAAGGGTTTGGCAATATATTCAAATTTAGCCCAATTAAATTTTAATTCTGTGCAAGTAGACAACAATAGCGGTAAAACTGCAGTAGTGCCTATGAGCAGGACACAGAGGGTGTACAAAGAGACTGAGGGTTGTGGTTAAAATTACAAAGCATAACATGGGGTTATCTACAGGGTCTCGTGTTAGCTGTGCTTTGGAGTGAAAAGAGCAGTCTGACTATGTTCAAATTAGTTGTATTTTTCTTTGATTGCTTGATTATTCAAAGACTGAACAGGCTATTATGCTCACTTATTTTGGCCTCTCTTCAGCATTAGATTAGAGGCATTAAAAGAGCAAAGACTACAATTAGTAGCAGGATTAGAAATATATGATTATACAGTATATAAATTAGAAATTACAACAAAATGTCTTAGTGAATTACCTTTAGGCAAAAGAGCAAATTCTACATAAAAAATGTATTGACTGATTGAGCAATCGATTGAGCAGAAGATTACTTGCCCCTAAACTCTTCACCTTTTCTGTTTTGGTCAGGGCAAGGCAGGGCTCAAGTGGATGGAATAATGTAATGGCCTTTTACATTTGACCTCGCATGACGGAGCCTTCAAACATTCTTTGGCCTTTACACCCCAGCGGTTTTATTGGACAACTCACATGACCATGGCAACCATCAAATGTCTGCTCAAGAGAATGCAGTTTATTCAAACATAGGAACTATTATTGAAATTAATGGATTGCACCCAATGTGTAATTATTTAAGGTTATAGATTCCCAAACTATGGAGTAGATGTTTTGTTTGTGAATGATGAAAAAAAGCTTGGAATGATTAAATGTTCCTTGATTTAGCTTGCCAACTTGTTGGCAGTGTAGTTGGCAACCCATTTTTTGGGATTTAAAAACACATCTTGAAACATACCAGTAATTTAAGGAGTTTACAAAACTATCTGACCTTTTAAGAGTTTTAAAAATACATAATGGTTTTACAGCAACTTTCTGTAACTTAATTGGCTAAAAAATGTAACTTAATTGGCTAAAAAATGTTTGAGTGTTGTAAGAACTGCAGCAAGCAGCCTGCTTTAAAGCTTTAGAAGTACTACAGATAAATAGAAGGTACATAAAAAAGACCCTTTCAGTATACAGTTTTTATAAATGGCCACAGACAAAGCTTCAAAATGCAGTCTGTTGTTTTAAATATAGGACACAATGCATGAAGAAACTAAACACACCATTCTTTCAAACAACATTTTCATCTGTTTTTACCCATATTTCATCTCTTGTTTTCTTAATTCAGGATCCAGGTTTTTAGAGACACACCTCTTCCACAACTCCCTCTCACAAACAGGAAGTGCTTTATCCATTCCAATAGTCCCTTTGGCACTGCTCTAACACATAGCCCTGCCGTAAATTGTGAAAAAGCATTCACTTTATCCAGCTGTAATGCTCCAATTCAGATTTTATAGCACCTTAAAAAGATTGTGGGCCTAATGTAACAGTGTTATTGTTGTAAGTGGTCCATGGGGTTTTAACCCTAGATGTATGTCAAACTGTTAAGACACACTGTTAAAACTAGCATTTGTGCACATTAGGGAAAACATGTATTCTTAGAGAGAGTTTATCAAACCAACAACTTGCAGTACTTTTGCACATTAAATTACAGTTTACTTTTGATGTGTTGAATGTTTGAAAAAAAAACATAAAGCTTAGAGATTGGATTAACATAAGTAAGAAATATACCTACATGCATGGGGAATACAAGTGTATAAAATAGATTTGAATATTACAGCAGAATAAACAACATATTGTTGTACAAATAAGTAAAGGCCCGAGCTGACCCCATGCAGCAATAAGTGAAGATATGCATGACTCAGCTAAAAGAACAGAGCTGAGGCAGGCAGATGGAGGACTACAGCAGATCAACTCAGTGCTGAAGTCATTCTGAAACAGCTGTTGTAGTGAGGCCCTTTGACGTCCACTTGTTTGTCTGAGCTCAGCATAAATGAGAGCTACCAAAGGTTAAGCCTTTTGTTTATCAATGAATCCCACTGCCTCTAATGATGATAACCCACAGGAGACAACATGTCCAGATCTTTGTTTTCATCACAGTTTATTGATGAAAACTGAGAGGGAAATTTGGTGATTTTCACAGATAGGTACGAGCTTTACGCTATTCTTCACTGCAGATGTTTTAGTTTGAGCCAGATTAAGAGGGTGAATCAAAGCGATGGGATAATTATAGTTATCATATGATGCTGCTGAACTTTGAGAAGACTTTTTATAGAAAACTAAATTTTAATTAGATCCGTAATTGAGTAGTGAGTTCTTTCCCCTTTTTTCTTGTGCTTCATTACTGCCTAGCTAATCGCCTAGCTAACTTACTATTATTTACTCTGCAGAAGTTCTCATCCACCCTGTCTGACATTAAACAAGGTTTAATGATTAAAAATGGATGCAAAGGTGTTGGCAAAGCCCACCTGGCCTGGGCTCAAGATTCCTGTTCCACCTCTGAGTACAAGCTGTATGGGTGCTTGTTAACCATTCGATATGGCGTCAGGGGCATTATGCATGGTAAAACAGAGATAAGAAGCTCGCTCGTGCAATGTTTTCTGCCTGCCTGAGAGACTCATAGAGGAACCCTATTAGCCTATTAGCATGGCATAGTGCCATCTGCTGTGTAAGCCACATTAGCTCTGAGGTCAGCGGTAATGGGGCAGAAGTTGAACCACCATTAATCCTCTTCACTTTCGACTTTAAAACCAGCAATTCTTAACTGGTTAAAGTGCACGTGTCTTGCTGCTGGCTGTTGATAGACTATTTGTCGGGTAAAGTAACTTTGAACAAGAGACTCACAATATACTCACAGTATTATAAAAAAATATATATTTAAAAGAGTTTAATGGAAACTTTTAAAAATCTACAAAACTTTACTTGTTGGCATATCAAACAAAGTAAAACATTTCCTTTAACATTTATATTTAAGGCTATTTAATTAGAGTATGCATAGCGGTAGCATGGAAGGCTTTAGCCAGCAGCACTGAATATCATTTTCTGAAATAATTAGGCAACCTACTTCTGTGACCTACATATTCATTCAATTTCAGTTTGAGAAACTCTTCTGTGAAAGTTTTTAAGTGTATTTCTGTCTAAACACGAGTGGATGGTAGTCGAGGCCTATCAATGCCTGGATCATCAGAGGCTTCTTTTACAACAAAGCCAAGCTGCAGTATCTGTCTAGGGTTTTAAATTTAGAACACATTGACAAATTTGAGATGTTTCAAAGTCCAGGTCTAATTTAGTTTCAAGCTATGTAGTATAAATATCCCATTATAATAAAATGTTAAAACAGTGTACAACTCTCTTACCCACACACACACACACATTAACCCTTGCAACTACAGCTAAACCAGTGATTTAAGCAAAAACATTAATTAAAACAGTGACGTGACTGGGTTCTACTGCTGGGTTGTCACACAGGGAATACCGGTTGACTTATTAGAGGTCCAGGCCTCTTATCGCACCAGCTGGACCTGGTAGCCCAGCTCTTCTGCGCTGAATCACTGCCATGAATACCTTTTTTCTGTCTGGATAAAGTGCCTGTGGCCTCTAGGCTTTGTCGAGTATTTAATCAAGTGAAATGGCCTGAAATAGAACAATCTGGTATCATAGTTCACTGTTGTTGTGTCCGTGGATCTTTCATTTGTCTTGAGACAAAAAGCTGAGTGACTAATAGGGATAACATTTGTCCCAGCAAGAGTGAGAAAAGTACAGTTGATTAACATGCACACAAGCTCAGTGCACCTGCAGCAGTGCACGAGCATATACAATGGTCTTAGCAGCAGGTAGTGCTATGTTAGTGATGCATACTGGCAGGGAGCCAAGCACAGTGACAGCCACTGCCATGGGACTAGATTACTGTAATGGAACCCAGTCTCACACACATGTATACACTGAATACAATGTATGCTTATAGGAAGCATGTGCACAGACACTCAATGTGTAATGCAAGTAGAGTGAAAGCACACACAGGCGCCCTGGGCTGAGGGCTTGGCAGAGCACAGTAGATAGATTAGTGTAATAGTCTGCGCCAAGGCAATCATCTGCCCACTGTAGGGCTTCAAACACTGGCAGCAAGATCCCGCTCAGACACAAAGAAATTAGCTACAATGAATGAGTCAGTTTGGATGAGTTCACAATGCTGACATATCCAACAGTCAGGAAATAATAATATGCAAGACAAAAAAAAATGATTTGCTGGAAAATGTATTTTGTGAACTCAGCATGTGGCAGAACATGGTTCAATACACCACACCATATTGTCAAAACAGAATTTTGGTGGCTATGCGACAAGGGTTCATTAGATGAGGTCTCTGTCAAGATAGATTTTGAACAGAAACATTTTCATTGGTGTTTTCCCAAAAGAAAGTGTTTCAGTAATGGCTAGCTGAGACAGAAAAGCCATTAGGGGTGTTATGGTAAAGATGTAAATGCTCGGTAAACTAGCTGGCCCTGTCTACTTTTTTTTTATGCTGAAATCTAAAACATCCTTTAGGGGCATATCTAAGGCTTATACTAAACTTGGAGCTAAAATCTTAAATCAAGTAATTTGTAAAGATGGCACCTCAGAGGGACTTATTAGCAAATTGATATATCTTCTTTGAAGTTGGACTGACCAAGGCAAGTTCACTTGCAATGGCTGGATTTCATAGTTGAATGGTTGTGTGGTATTATTTGTCTTCAGAGGAAGTTAGGCCTTACCTCACAACTCCCAGGGCCAAAAGATCTACTGCTCATGATCTCTTGAACTCTGCATCAAAATGACAAACAGGAAAAAGTGCAGACTGTATATTATTGCACAAAGATCCATTGCATTATCACATAATTCCCCTCACATAATGTAATGAGGCTGACATTAATAATACAGAAATTAATCTCTGTCTTCATCTTTAAGTTTTCTGTGTATGTATGTATACATTTGTAGGTGACTTGTAGGTGCTCATGACATTTGCTTTCCACATTAATCTGCACCTTACAATGTGACTGTATGTGTCTCATTGCCAAAATAATGATAGTGTATGTTGGGGGTGAGGACATTCTGGTAGCCAAAGTTCACTAGTGCATGGATAGAGACATCAAGAGAAGCAAAGGGGCGAACACTCACGGTCAGCCAGCGTTCAGATGGTCCTATTAGTATTCATGGGGTCATATAGATGCTCACACACTCCTCTATCCTTGTGCCATTTTCCCACTGAGGACATGCTAATGACCTAGCTGTACACTAGCTCTCTTGCTCCTAATACTAACATTAAACCTTAGCACATCCCCTAACCTTCACTTAACTCCAACTGCAAACCAGATGCTAAACCTGGCCAAAAGGGCTCAGCTCTTCTCGGAGCACACAGGGCCACGAGCCGTGAACTCGCCAGCCCTCTTTGGTTTTAATGAGGAATTTCATTAGCATTTTAATGAGTGAATCCAGGAAAGCTGACAGGCGCTTTTAGGGAAACTGGAGGACAAATGCGCACTTTCTGCCATGAATGTGACAAAGATCTGGAGAAGAGCGAGTGGCTCCAGCCCAAACTACCATGGGGTTAGTAAAAAATGATATCTGGCCTGATTTACGGTGCCCTGGAATTCTCCCCTTTGTGTTTCACTGCAAGATCTGAACACAATAAAATTTATTGCACACTAATAGAGGACATCTGCTTCTAGGATTTGCACAATAATAAATCATTTAATTGGAGTGTTGTCCAACTGATGGCTTTTGGGGTTTTTGTTTTTGAGGATTCAGCAGCCAGTTAGAGTTGAGCTGAGTGTGTTGTTCATTGCTGCAAATTCCTCCTCACAGTTTGACTTTTTTATTTTTTATCCTGTTTATTTCAGCAGCAATTCTTTTCTGGTTTTCTATTACTTTTTCCTGCTAATGTTGCATTTTAAAATTTATCTCAAGTTTGGTTAGTCAGGAAGTGGTCAGGAAACATTTTTTTTGTGTGTTACTCAAATCAATGATGGAACAGCAACACGAGTTCCCCAAAACAATACTACCCATGTACCATTACGTTACAATTATATGCTAGAACAACATTTGTGAAGTACAATTGTTATTCATTTGACACAATGCATTACATGGTACATAGTGTATGCTACATTACAGGGTAATGTTATACACACACACACACACACACACACACACACATACAGGCTAACTAAGTCATAAACTAGTTCATACTACTCTTATCTAAAATATAAATTGCAACAGGAGAGGGGGAATAAATTAAAAATACTAGCACTTGTTTAACTCCTATTAGGCATTTTGAGCTAGGTGTGTGTAGAAGAATCATAAATGTAAAAGAATGTAACAGTCTTTTCATCTTTTCAATCCCCATCTCCACACAGAATGATCCCTCCTTCAAGCAAGAACTTCCTTGTGAATAATCTGGCAGCAGGCACCCAGTATGACCTGTGCGTGCTGGCCATCTATGATGATGTCATCACCTCACTGACAGCGACACGTGTGGTTGGCTGTGTGCAGTTCACTACCGAGTCCGAGTACATGAGATGTCAATTTATGCAGTCCCAATTCCTCGGTGGAACTATGATTATCATCATTGGAGGGATAATCGTAGCCTCTGTGCTGGTTTTCATTATCATTCTGATGATTCGATACAAGGTGGGTCTCTGTCTCTCTTCATTTAATACTCATTTATTTAATCGCTTTTATACTACGGCCTCTTTTACATTTGATGTATGTACAAATAAATTTTAATATGATCAATAATATTATAAATTATAAAAAATATTGTGTACAATATCTGTCAAAATACCCATGAGGTGATGGTTACTTTACTTAAAAAAAAAACAGCTCAAACTCAAATAAAGCCAAATACATGGCAAAATAAATTTGTGCTCATGGCCTCCTATTGTATTTCTCAGGTGTGCAACACTGGTGATGGAGGCAAAGGTGTTTCGATGTCCATGACCAATGTGCACTCACAGACCAATGGGCAGCAGTCGCAGGGATGTACAGTCACTCCCAGCTCCTCCAAACACGGCTCCATTGGATTGGACGAGCTCTCTGGGGGCACAATAAAGAGGAGCGGGGTAGGAGCGGCCAAAGACACAGTAATTCAGTCGTCTGACTCCCCGCTTGCAGACTGCTCCACATCAGCAGTGGGTCAGCCCTGGGCAGCCAACAGTCCCACAGCAACTGCTGTGGCAGTGGACGAGAAGACATCTTTGACTGGGGAGAGGGCTCTGGTCTCGTCACCCACTGCTTCACTGCCTAAGCCAAAACGCAAACCAGCACCGAGTAAACCAGGCTCCTCCTCCACTGCCCCTCTGACTGAAGTCCTGCCTCGCCCAGCTTCCTCCGCCTCCTCCACGGCCACCTCCGTGCTCCTCCCATCCTCCACACCTCTGGATAACTTCAACACCAACCGCAACAACTCAACTTCTCTCAACCAGTCTCCTCCTGTCTTCAGCCCGGTCACGTTGTCCAGTCCTAACCCCCGTTTTAGAGAGACTCCTATCTTGCGTCGGGCTCCTCGTGCCTCCTCCTCCTGCTCTGCCAAGTATCAGACTCTCCCTGTGGAGGAAGGGGGCCAAAACCGGGCCAGGAGGAGGTACTCCCTCAGTGAAGGAGGTTTAAAGACTAACTCACTCCAACAGGGAGCAGTAAGTGCACCAAAAATAGGGCGCATAATGAGAAACAAGAGGAGCCAATCAATGAGTGCAATGCTCCTCGCTAAAGAGGCAGAAAACTCTGAAAAAGGACGGTGCGAGTCTGACTGGATCTTAGAAAGCACAGTTTGAACTAAAACAAGATGGTGACCATACAACTGGTTTATTCCCTTTTTGTATGAAGTGTGTGTGTGTTTTGTTTTGAGGTGTACAAGTGGTTTGTTGCTGTTAGAGTGTTTGTCATGTTTTTGATTTTAGATGTGTGAGGGAGATATGTGGTAAAGTGTGCTTGTCTTCTGTTTTTTATTTTCAGAGCTTTTGTCCACAACTATTTGTATTCAGTTTACATTTTTTCACTCAGTTTCTGTCTCCAGTCAATCATTCAGTGAGTCCATAAACTTGCCTTGTCTCGTTGGTAACACTTTATAGCACAACTGAAAACCAGACAATGGGCTTGCCACGTCATATACTAACTCACACTCACCCTTTCTGAAAGGTTCAAGAAAATGGGATTTATTACAGGAAAAAAAGAAATAATTGCAACATCCGAACTGAAAAGCACACTGTTCTACGTTCACATGCCCACAGGAAGTGCGTCCATACAACGGCAAGGGAATAGCAGCCGGTGCCTTTTTTTGCACTAACGTTCCTTCACACCCTCTGACAGATGAGAAAACTGGATTTTTTTAGACTTCTCTGCACTCCATAAATGAGGGATTAGGACAGAGGGGACAAACAAAAATGAAGAGATTTCACACATAGCCTTTCTTACCTACTGAAGGATATAGACGTTTGTTGACATATAGACATGCGCAAATGGTGACGAAAGAGACTTGAACAAAACTCTTATGAAATTGATATTTTTTAAAGGAAAGTATAAAAAAGAAAACATAAACGGCTGTGGGCTGTTCACTGACTTAGGTTTACTACAGCCTGTGTTGGTCACAAGCTCACGGGAAACTTCTGTACAGAAAAAGACAACATGTACTGTGTTGTTATGTTGTGTAAAATAAAAAAAACGGATAAAAAACAAAATGTGAAAATGTGCCTAGTGCCCTTTGTTCAAACCATCAGACCATGTGGTGGCTGACTGATACATATCCCTGAACATAACTGGTTAGAGGTGGGCTCAAAAAAAAAATCCCCTTTTGAAAAAAACGTGGCAGACACCACACATTAGACACCAGTCCTGCATATGCTTTTATACAACGCATCGTCAGAATAACAGGCTCAGAGTGTAACACTAGAGCAGGTACTCATCCAATTTAAAGGGAAATGGCAGTAGTAAACGTGTGTCTAAAAGCCCTATGTGGTGGTACACAATAGATGCATTCAGAGTAAAGCAAATGGACAACCAAGCGTTACGTCAGTGACATACTGTATTTGGAATTGAACACAACACAAAGGCTTAAGTGATATGCCTAAGACTGTATTCTATTTAGGTGTGTTTTAGTTTGAGGACCCCTTTACATTTACATTTACATTTAGTAATTTAGCAGATGCTTACAAGTGAGGAAAACAATGGAAGCAATTTTAACAACACAAGGTAACAAAAAGCATAAGTGCACAAAAAACTAGTCTGTTAAAACAGTATACAAAGCTAAGAATAGGAAATAATGTTTTTTTTTTTTAAGAAAAGGAATTGATAGAAAAGGAAGTAGAATTCAGTGTTTGTCAATTAGGTGTAGACGGAAGAGATGTGTTTTCACATCTCTTCCGTCTACACTCAAAACAACCATTGTTAATGGTTTGAGCTACACCAGTGCTTTTTTCTGCTTTGACGAGTCAAATTGTGGGCAGTGATGGTTTAATGCACAGAGGCTTCTAGAAACCCTTTGAACTCTGGAGATTCAATCTGAAAGCCGTATACATCTTAAAGACCCTTTCATGTTCACACTTTATCGCTGCAGGGGTAGGGCAAGGTTATATAACAATATTCTACTTTTACCACACTTTGTTCAAGAAAAGACTCTGCATTCACAGACAGGTGTTACCATAGTAACTACAGGGCCTGGCTACAACCAACAAATGAATAAAAATGGTATGTTTTTGTTTTTAAATAAAACTGGGGGGTTGGGATTCTCTTGCCTGTAATTCATCATTTTCATATCTCGTTTCAACATACTGACCAATAGAATATCCAACCATGTAATCTAGATTTTCTGTGGTAGCCTAAAAATCTATAACACCATCCAAACATGCATAAACACCAGCACAACTTTACCATGGTAATCTGAAAATGGCAAGAAGTGTGTTATTAATATCCATTCTTCTGGCATGTTTGACTTGAAGACATGCAGTATTGTACATCTGTATCAGTCGAAAGTGTACTGTACTAAATTGTTTACTGATTTGGATGTGTGCTGATAAGGCTTTATTTAAACACCTTCAGTCAAATCTCATTGACATCTGTCTCACACAAAGCCTAATGTAACTATACACACAAGTTCAGCACTGAATACGGCCCTTATAAGCTCATACTGTAACAAGGCGACCAGGGGGCCACTGCCAGTATTGGTCGAGTCACTCTGAATTAACATCAGCGCAGGAAATTGATTCATTTTGCAACTAAATTACTGAAAATTGTTTGACATGAAATAGTTCTGACAGCCAACCTCAAATGGATGTTCTCACTTCAATTATCACACACGGGTGTTTTTAATGAAGTAAACTCAATAGAGTAATCTGATAGGGAGTCGTTAGTGACCTTTCAGAGCACACTCAGTTATACAATTTTTTATTATTTTTTTTAAGTACGAGGTCAAATTCTTAGTAATACGACTTCTTTCACACATGCGGGTTATTTAATTAAAGATAGTGGGATAGAAAGCGTGTGGTAACTGGCTGAATTACCCCCAGCTGCCACTGCCCCACTGCTGCCACACTCAGGTTCTCTGCCAGGTTTTAAATTTCAATAGCTGACGCCAGCAGACATCAGGTGAATGTTTAAACAGGAAAGTGAGCCACCGGAGAGCCACACCAGATGAGAAGGAAACCAAATTACCTTCCCTCAATTCTGCTTGTTTAATTTGTGTAAAAAGCCTGTAGCCCCCGCTGTGCAGCTGTCCCATACAATGTCTTAGTTAAAGGAAAAGTGTGTCAGTGACGTTGTGGCGCACGCCTCCTTTCCTAACCTTGCTTTGCCTTTCTTAAGCTGTAAATGCTTAATGGTAAGAAGCTTTAGAGAAGAATATCCCGTTCTACATATCCTCATTTTCCCTCCAGGCCTTTTCTCCGTTCCTCCCTCCCACCATTTAGCAGATGCGTTTTATCATTATATACTTTGCAGATTTAGCAGCAGCTTTTGTGTGGTGATGGATGTTTTGAAGTTTTGTGGAAATCCAAAAGAGGTTTTAAATAATAAGATGTGAGGGGAGAAAAGCTCAGCCACTTCACAAATTAGATGCCAAACTAATTATAAAAGTGTTGGCGTGCACTCACAAGATGCATGAGAATGAGCAGTACCTGGCTGTACACTTCCAAATGGGCCATCTGATAAGGCCCATCAGAGATCATGGAGTCATCTGCTGGAGCTAAGTGGTGGCAGAGCCTGAGAGATAAGAGAAAGAAAAAGAAAAAGGATGTCACCAAAATAACCCCAAGTTATATGCAGATGATTATTCGATAAGTTGTGCCACTAAGCTTGAACTGCAATACTTTTATTTGGATTCATCATCCCAGAGATTTGAAACCAGTTTAAGGGAAATAAAGCTTAATTATGGAGGTGAATGAAGTGTGACAATTTATAGAGGAAAGCAATGATGTGGCCATCTGCTATTGGCTGGTTGTTGTGACCAGGTGAAGGCACCATCTGTTGCACAGGCATTTTATCAGTGTTTGGTTCAAGTCTTTTGTCCAGTGCACAACTAAACAAAATTATACTAATTTATTATCTATTATTGCTTGAATGTTAATAATAATAATCAATCAATTTTATATAGCGCTTTTCTGGGGACGCAAAGACACTTTACATATCAATTATTCATTCATACACAGTCATACTGGTGATGGTAAGCTACAACAGTAACCACAGCTGCCCTGGGACAGACTGACAGAGACGTGGCAGCCATTCCACGCCTACTGCCTCTCTGACCACCACCACATACATTCACATTCTTACACAATCATACAAGGCAAGGTGGGTTAAGTGTCTTGCCCAAGGACACAACGACAGTATGAACAGTGGGGAGAGCGGGAATCGAACCTACTACCTTCCGGTTGAAGGACGGCCACTCCCGAGCCACTGCCGCCGAATGTTATCACAAGACACAAAAAAGACATTATTTGACAAAAACATCATAATTTTGTCATTTTCTTTTCACTTCTTGTTTTTCTTTCGAAGTGAGGATTCTCTGTCATCCATTCAACACCCTGCAGTGGTCTGCCACACACTAAAAAACTACAGTGCAAGATCTCAGCGCATTTTCAAAATAGACATCTCATAAAGTAGATGTATGTAATGATATTTACTTGTCCGACTATGAAAAAAATGTTAACACACATTTTACTTGAAAGCAAAGTGTTTTAAGTGGATCTTTTAGAAAACATTGACTGTGCTTCAGCGTTTTTAAAACTGCAGTGTGTGGAAAGCAAGTCAATGTTGACGATCCTTCTACATAACAGTGCTTCCACAAAATGAGATAAAGAGCACTCAGGAGCAGCACAAACAACACTTCTAAATGTTACATAATATCTTTAAATCATGTTCCAGAGAGGCATTGATAAGTGTGATACCAGGAAACAAGCATACTGCGGTGACATAAGTGTTAGATTAGGTCACAAGGTTCTGCTACGCTTGCATCTTTGCAGGAAAGTAAAAAAAAGATTAATCTTTACTTAAGAAAACACGCATTTATGTTTCTAGCCTGACTTTAACAATAAAGAGTGTGCTGTGTGTTAGATGTTGGGAAGCTCTGTATCGAGTTCCTAGACTGTAGTGGATCAGTTACCCCCCACCTTCTGCTTTAATGCCATCCGTATGGCCACCTGAGAGTCTGAGGAGGTGTTCAGTATTGTTCCCACAAACAATATCCTGCGGGATGGCATTGTAAGTTATCAGTGCCTTTGGGGCCTGTGGTGTATAATGAACATATAAATAATTATTCCGTATTGTGTGTCTTTCACTTCACTAGGATCAGATGGCAAAAGAATTATTCTCCTGGGTAGAATAACAAAAATGTGTGTGTGCGTGAGAAATGAAAGTGTGTCTGTTTGCTCATGGAGCCAGAAGGAATGCGTAATGAGTGTGTCAGCATGTGCCGGCCAACTGTGGCGATGTGTTTGGAGAAAGCAGGCGTCAGCATGAAGAAAACTCAACAACTGCTTCCATCCGGATGTGTGGAAGTGACTGAGCAAAGCAAACCGCCTCACTGTTACCGTAAAAACAAGATAACCAGCTTCAAGTTATCAAAGGCACCCTATTAAATAACTGCAAAGTCATGAGTGTCAAGTGGACAATATCATTATGTATTAAGCAAATGGAGCGCACAGAGAGCAAATGAGGCTTCACGTTTTGTTTTGTGTGAGCGATGGAAGACATGGGTTAAAAGTCTGTTGTAAAAAAAAGAAAAAAAGAAAATAGTTTCACTATAGATAAAGTGTGTGAAAAAACCTCGAAAAAACTCCTTCCTCTGTTCATGCGTCCATGTTTTAAAATGAATTCTATGACAGAGTAGCAACAACAACATAATCCCTGCCGAATAAATAACAGGTCCTTGAGATGAGACAGCTTACATAAACGGTTGGGTAAATGGATCTAGGATCATTTATTGTCAAGGACTTTGTGACGGCGTGTGATTGTGCATTCGCATAACAGTTTTTTTTTGGTCAAAGACAAAATGTACGCACTGTGCAGTAGAAAGAAAACAGCTAATGTCTTGCATTTGAGTGCATTTATGAAGTAAAAAGACATGGAGTAATGATAAAGATGTTTTTGTGTGGCCTTCACTGTTTACAACCTGAGCCTGACTCTAAATGACCTCTTTTCTGGAAATCCTTAGCTTCACTGTGGGGAATAAAATCCAGAAAGGTTTGGGGTTTTTCACACATTGGGCAGCATTTTTTCCACACACTTATGTCCTTAACATAGTGTGTGTGTGTATACATAGTCTGCCCTTTGCTTGTATCATACTATTTACATCCCATTTCAAAATGATTAGGATACATAATCCCCTGGTCAAGAAAAAAGCATACAGCAAATTGAGAAGAATGTCTAATGCGCTCCAGAAAACAGAGTGAACATCAATTGTACCCTCTACAAGCCTGAAATAAAAGTACGACTTAGTTCAGCTGTCAAGAACAAGAATGGCTTTTTGATGCTGAAAACGAGTGTGCTAATAGAAATGTTCCCTGTAACTGATTTTTCAACTGCAAATATCTTCTTTCATCAAAAAGCATGTTTTAATAGTAGTAATAGTAATATTTTAAAGGCACACTGTGTAACTTTTTTGTCTGGACGTGTGCCACCAAGAGGTTGTAGTCCATTTGCACTTTAGGCCTTTCACAGTCACAGTGCTTTCATTTACAACACCGACGATGACACAAGACAAGGGAAATGTGGACTGACCCATACGACTGACATGGTACAGTATTATATGACATTATAAACTAAAGGTATTTTTTTCCAGTTTTCCAACATCAACTTTAGCTCTGCTTTTGAAGAAGAATGTGCAAGTCCAGAGTCAGGGCCAGAGTGAGGAGAACAGAGGCTGCAGCAGCTAAAAAATTATAGACTGCCTTTATAATTCATTGTGACAATTTTTTTATGTCCTGCACCAGACGTAGAGAAAGAACCTGCTGTTACAGAAAAGACACACAATCCAGACCCAAAAGACCATATACCACTGAAAACCTCAACAGAGGAAAAAGTGTCATAATGCATTTATTTGGTTTTAGCATGTTTGTGTCTGGGGAGCCGCTCCAAAGTAAGTAGTGAAGTTTTTAAAGAGTGGACTGCCTCAGAGTCTGAGAGGGGGGCTTATTTACTAAAAAAACAAAAAAACATCTTAAATGACTTTGCGGCTTTGTGTTTTTAGGTCAAAAGTCAAGCATTGAGCCTTGCAAAAGTAATGGGACAAATAACTGACACTCTTGCCTGGCAACAAATAGTTCCAACCTGTGGGGCACAAATTCTGTTTTTATTATGCAGTAAACAAGCTCAGATCCAAATTTGTATTCAGATTTAGTTGAGAGAGTGAAAGTGGTGGCCAATCCCTCCTGCAGCTCTTCTTACTAAAAGCTGGGGACTGTGAAGACACACAAAGCCAACAACAGGATGACTTTAAAGGAAACACTGGCTCTGTTGCAGAAGTTGTTTGCTCAACACTGAAAACAAAATACACACTAAAGTACTGTTCTGCCAATGCTCCTTGAATTTGACTTGCCAACCAATTAGTCACACAGCTCAGGCCTAAACAGAGTATGAATGGTGAAAATGGGGGAACAAACACCTTCCTGCAGATGCATGCTGTGCAGAGGATGTCTGGCTTGCTTATGCACCAAGCAAACAATACAAATTGGTGACAAAGCTTGGAGCCAGTCACTCGAGAGAGGTTCTAAGAGGTGAGTGATGAAAGGATGAAGGAGGTGTTGGTACAACCCTAGCGCCAGTGTTTCATCCCATTCTCTACCCTTTTTTCCAAAGCACATTAAGCACACTCTCTGCTGCGGCCATCCCCTGGGGCCCCGGCTCATTTGAATGACCCATGAAGTCTGAATGAAGGAAGAGGAAGTAAGGAAGTTTGAATTTATGTTTATTAAATGGGGAGATAAATGATAATGGGAACTGCATTATTATTCTTCGGTCGACATTCAAGGTGGAACACTGACAAATATTGGGGTTAAATGTGTTTTTTTGAGGAGGACTGTTGGGAAGAAACTATTGGAAAAAAAACATTTGTCCACAAAAAAGTACAAATCGACACAATCAAATATAGAAGAAGTGTGAGAACTCACAAACCAGCGATGATGTACTTTTTTAGAATTACTCAAGTTAAAAGAAACAGACATATCGAACCCAGGCTAAATACTCGGTAAAACAGGTATAAAAATTGATTGCATGGTGGTGATGAAGGAATAAAAGCCCAGATAAGGTATTTTTCCATCCCCAACCTTTTCATTGAGCTGTAATTCCATTCCTGCTCGCTCTCGCTCAGTTCCCTCTTTCCCAGCAGCACGGCGGCGTTTGCCAATTTGCTCCACACCGCACTGTGACCGCGCTCCCCAATCCCTCTGTGCGGACGGGTGAAGGACTGGTAAGTGGAAAGATGTTTAAATAGAAAGAGAGAAAACTGGATGGACTGATGGGCGGCGTGGAGGTGTGCGGGCATATCCATGTCGAGCAGGAGGGAATGTCTGCATAGGAGATAGCAGCAATGAAAGGAGGAATACATGTTTTTTGTATGAATACTGAGCAGGAAGTGCACGCAGAGGGAGGGATGAGGGTTAACAAAGAAAAATAAAAGATAGTGCAAAGGCAAATGTGGCTCTATCTTTCAAAAGCTGTAACATTTGCACTGGAGGGGTCGACAGCTCCACTGAGGTTTTGTAGCAAAGAAACCTACAGGACAGAGTTTGGACACATGGAAGAAGAAACATTATTTGAGACAACGGAAATGGTTATTCATCACATTTTCAATCAGTGAACAGTTCCAAAGCAGCAAATCAGCTGAAAATTAGACCACCAATTTAAACATTACCGCACAAATCACAAAATGTATTTGACTTCATTCATTTCTTTGCTACTATAGGTACAATCCAGTGGTGTAGTGTTAAAATGCCAAATGTATCTGGTAAGGTATCTCTACTTATGGGCTCTAGACAGTGGACGAACATTAAGATGTGGACACAAACTGGAAAAATTTATTTTTTTAAGGGAAAAAAAAATTAAATTCATCAGTATTTCTAAATATTTGATGAGGCAGTTGTTTCATTGTCAAAGTCTTTAAATTATTTATATGAAAAGGAAGGATAATATTCTGACCTTTTAGCAGGTGATTTGATTTTAAGGAAAAAAAAGTATTTTCTTACAAGACTCGAATATGAATTTGACCAGTATAATTTTACTTAAATGTAACTTAATGCAACAAAAATACATACATCTTAAACAAAGACAGACCACATATTTCTGTCAAAAAGTGGTTAGGATAAACATCAAATGCACTCGGAGCCAAAAACAAAGATTGAAATACTTAAAGTATTCTGTGCTCCTGCGGTTTATTCATTACACATGACTATTCTAGACATTACCAAAGTCATATGATTGTAAATTTAGTTTGAAATTATAAATATGACTCTTAAACAGCAAATAAAAATGAAGAAAATTAAGAATACAATTCAGATAGCCTCACACCACCTCCAGCTCTCACTGGAACTTCTGCATTTTATAATCCCACTCTGGGGGGGGGCAAATTATAATCACCCCCTCCACCCGCTGAGCTGAGCCAGGCTTTAAATCTTTTTCTGTGAACGGACACGAGGTTGGAACCCAAACATCAACACACTGCATTACATTTGTCATTATCCACATTCACACTATTATTGCCCTGTTGAAACAAATGTGAGCTGTGCATTGTTCTAACAAGCGGCCTTCAGCGGGAGAACAGAGTGGGATAGCGTCAAGCCACAGATGAAAGCACACATGTGACTGCACCGAGGCAGAGATGGCAATAGAATAAGGAAAGCCAAAAGGGAAGGAATTTATGCAGGGAGAAAGAGGGTGCAGGAAGGAAGCGGTGGATTTTGGAACGAGGAAAAGGGCCTCCAAAGATCAAAGTGTCTTCTGTTGGCTGTTTATTTTATCAATCCAATATTTCCTGGTACGGGGCAAGAGAGAGTGGTAAAGGAAGCTCAGGATCAAAGAAATTTTATTTATTTTGTAGTGTACAGCAGTGTTTGTGTCGGTAATGATAGCTAAAAGGTATTAGGGCCAACAGGAGGCAAATAAAACATATTTAACCACTGATATTGGACATGCCTTTGAAGTAAGACGATTAATGCTGCAGATTGTTCAACATCCCTTAAAAGAACAGGCACAAAATAAAAAAACACTTTTATATCAAAAATGAATGCTTCATCTACAGTTTTTGTAGTTTTTTTTTTTTCAATGTAGAACACAAAAAGGTCACGTGCTTTATCCCCACATGGCAACGGCCAAACTGTGGGCAGTCTGCACACCCTGACCATGCGTTTACTCTGGGCACTATCAAAGACGTATATGAATTGCAAATGAGCTCTACCAAGGTCGGCGTTTCTGTGCTGATACATCCTTAGGGGGTCTATGCTGTGCAGTCTAGTCAAGAGTGCAGCAATAGTTACATCAGTGAAACAAAACAACAGCTTCACAAGAGGATGTATCAGCACAGAAGAGCAAACCCTGGAAGAGCTGAGTCTGCAGTCCTCCTCCACCTCAAAGAGAAAGGGCCTTCCTTTAAGGACAGCAATGTCCAAATTTTCAGAATCTTGGCCTCCGTTATCACCTGCCAACTATTTACAACAGTGTTATGAAACCTAAATCAAAACAGTTTCACTCCAGACGGACAACAACACCTGAAGTGACACTAACGACTCACCTGAGCCTTTAACTCACATCAGGAGTCACACTGCCCTTACATAGCTAACAACTATGAAACCAGAACAGCCTGGTCTAATCATAGTTAGTTTCAGATCAAACTCCTGCCTCTAGATATTAACCCCCAAGTCCAGATACATCTGCTTCAACCTTTTCCTCAAGATGAGATGGATGACTGAGAACTTTCACAGACTTATCTGTCAGTATATGCTTCTAATTGGCCATATACACAACAAAACAATTAACTGCAGATGCTCCAGAGTGTAACCTACCCTTTGAGTGTAGGCTTTGTAAAGAAAAAGTGATAGAAAATGAATGAATGCATAAAAGTGCATCAGTACAGCGACAGATGAGAAGACTTTTAACATTAGACCATAAAATCAGAATACTAAAAGGAAGATACAAAGAGTATATAAATATTTTAGACAAATTCAAATGACAGGCATACCTTCTAAAGATTCTCACACAAACGTTTCATTGTCACAGTTTATAAGATGTGCTAAAATATCTGTTAACTAGTTGCCACATAAACACCAGACAGCCCTAAAAATCTGCAAAAAAAAGAAAATTATGTTGATAATTTAAGGACAACTGCACTTTACAATTTACTTGCTTGAGTATAATCAAGCATTATTTTTTAAGAAAACAACTCAAGGACATGCGGTTCTTCTTGACAAAAATAATCCATCACTGCAGACCAGATAACTGAATCTGCAAGTTGTAAATGCCACAGTATCTGAACTTCTACTCATACTGAATTTAATATCACAGCAGCAGTGTCTCCTCATATATATCATCTCACAACCTGATAAGACGTGAATGAAAAAGGGCCGCACATACTACCTGAATAAAGGAGTGGTGTTAATCCAGAGGCCGTGCTAGACAGCAGGAGTTTTGGACGCGTACAGCAGAGAGTGGAATCTATCCTTGAATGGCCTCCTGAAAATGTTGGAGCGGTATTATGAACTTAAAAGTAATTTAAATCAGCCCACCTTTTTGTTTGCTTATTTGTATATTTTTATTGGACTGGATGTGGCTTGAGTGGAGTGACAATAAATAGTGGCATTGGCAAAAGAACAGAGGAAGATGAGTCCACAGCAAGAAGGATGGATGCACTAAACAAACCGAGACGGAGGAAGATGAACACGGTGAAGTCTTCTCTTGGCATGGAATCTGACCAAAAAATTTATTTCAAATTGTTCAAGTTATATCTACAGGCCAAACTGGCAGTCCAGCTCCAGTCTTTTCTATGTAGCCATTAGGTTTCTGTCTGCACATCCTCAAGTGGAGAGTAATCCACTGGATAGTAAAGCATGTATCATACAAAAAAAACTGAATTTCAATAAACATAAACCTCAAACGTCAACACTGGCAGAGGTAGAGTGTATACAGTAGTGTAGAATTTCTTGTAGATGCAGGGTGAACAGCAGATTGACTGGTGCTGGCCCGGGGTGAGACAAACTGCAGCTGTGCCCAGGACAAGGTGAGACGTGTGTCCAGTAAATAAACCGCTGTGACTCTAGAACATTGCAGCTGCACTTTGAACTTTGGCACAGCACTCTTTCATGTCACATTTCGTATAATCAATCCTTCCTGAGTTTCTGGTCATGCAATTTATTCTGGAGACGGGAGCGCACACACTTCCTGCACACACTGAGCAATTTAATTTAGACACTGTTAAAAAAATAAAAATAAAAATTGTACTGTGGAACCATATAGTTTTGGAAACACTTAATTAGTTTAAATACACATGTATAAAAAAAATCTTTGTATTATGTAAATGCTTAAACAGTTATGTTTACACATCCCTCCATTTCTGAATCACGTAGGAGTGTGTGCCAGCTCATGTGACATTTCCTCATTGCTCTGCTTATTTGTTGTGAGGGGTGTAAACAAAGTGTTTGTCTTGCATATTTGACGTCTGCTCACAGTCGGATTAGAGAGCTAAAAGAGTAAGTACCATAAATACGATTACTATGCGGATTATTAAAAAAGCTGATATTTTCAATAGGAAACAATAAAAATAAAACATCAATGCATGAAAAAAGATTTAAACTAATTTGGAATAATATTAGATTATGAGGCTGACTTATCAGACATTGCTAAATTATACTCCTATGCAGTTTTTCAAAGAAATGTTACAACATTATTTAATAAAGACTCTTGGGAAAAAGTAATTCACTTATTGCAAATTTGTGAATTTTAGGTGGTAGAGAAGTCATCCTATGACCGGAAGGTTTAGCGGTTTAATAACCACTCTCCACAGTTCATACTGTTGTGTTCTTGGGCAGGACACTTCACACACCTTGCCTCAATGTGTCTGTGACATTGTAAACTCCAGCCACAGTCTATCTGTGCCAGTCCCAAGCTCAGGCTAATGGAGAGGGTTATGGCAGGAAGGGCATCCGGCGTAAAAAACATTGCCAAATCACCTGTGCAGGTTTACTCCGCTGTGGTGACTCCTCCCTCTCTGCCCAGCTGGGAAAGAGAAAAACATGTATATACAAAAAAGTTCATTTTAGCCTGCTAAATAATGGTCAGCTGCTAACATTTGCTAAAAAAATCATGTTTTTAGCCTGGTACAAAAGATGGCTCTGGTCTTGCTAAGTTTTACTACGTTTTTTACTACATGACAACTCTGTGTCCGTTTATGCTATCTGAAAACTATTGTTTTTACTATGCACTAAAAGCCGAAAAGCCCGGATGTAACCGCCATTTTATTGCCCTGTCATAACAATATCTGTGAATAGGGGAGCAATGGGCGGACATACATATTTTTTACAACCATTGGTTAATACACACCAGAACAGGCCATGTAATAATAATAATAATAATAATAATAATAATAATAATAATAATAATAATAATAATAATAATAATAATAATAAAAATAATAATAATAATAAAAATAATAAAAATAATATATTAATAATGGATTAGAATGATATAGCGCTTTTTTTCCCCAGGAGACTCAATGCGCTTAAATCCATAATTCACTCACTCCACAGTCACACACTGGTGGCAGTAATCTACTTCTATAGCCACAGCTGCACAGGTCAGACCGATAGAGGCGTGACAGCCATATCACGCCTATGGCCTCTTCAAACCCCACCAAACACCAGTCACTGCTATAGCACCTAAGCCACTGCCTCCCATTAAACATATAGATCTTTGAGGCAGTCACAACAAAACCATCAAGTATCTGTTAATCTCAAAAAGAACTGTGAATTTAATCATGCCTCAGACAAAACCATGGAAATGCCCCACACAGTATCAAATATATGCATTGTTTCTTGGAAAAGTCTTAGTGAAAACAAGCCGAATGACTGAAACATAAACCTCACCACATGGCAGTCAGGCAGCATAAGAGCCCCATATGTCTAAAGGGCACTTTAAACAGTTTTATTTCGCAGAAAGATATTTTTATGACCTTGTGGAGTATTCACATTTTGGCCCCCTGTTAAGACAAGCCTGGGGCAGTAAATTCATGTCAGTCCATGAAAGCTAGTTATATTGTGCAAATTAGGCAAGTGCAAAGTAAATAGCCAGGTTTTATTCAATCAAGGTATGTTAAAATCTCAGCCATACTGGCATATTTCACTATTAAGCAGACTTTTTGCTGCTTGAATTTATGTATGCACATGCATTAGCACCGCCGCCAAAGTTTAGCTCTGTGCCTCATCACACTCTGCCTTCGTCAGAAACACTGACTGGCCAAATTAGAAGCACAAAGAATCAATAACGATCACACATCACTCTCCTCTTACTCGCCTGTCTCTGGCCTTGACTGGCGTCGGCATAGCAACATTCCACTTCCTCTAAATTACAGTGTGGCAAGAGCAGTGACCCTGGAGAGGCGGCAATAACAAATCAGCTTCAGCGGAAGTGTGAGCGGGTGTGAGGATGGCATGCTGCTCTGGATTTCAGCCTTGTGTCTTGTTGAGCAGGGACCTTTGACTAAAGCCAGTCTGATGTATTTTTCATTTTTCTGATGGACCACAGCCTCCTGCTTTTTCTCTCTTCACCTCTTGTTGTTCTTATTTCCTTGTAGTGTCTACAGGCATTTTTCAGAGTAGTTTCCAGAGTAGTTTTTGCACCACTTAGATGTTGTGATATTCTTTTTTTTTAAGAATATAAAGAGAAAGGGTGTTTCTAAACCTGGCTCACATGCAAACACAGGCAATATTGTAACACTTACTGCAATATAGACCAGCATTAACAGAATCCTTGTTGACAACCCGTGCATCCAAGACTAGTTCGTTTTACTAATGTTTATTGCACATAAAGGGATTATTAGTATGAAAACAGTTTTGGCTCCTTATTTAGACTCCACATACATTGTATTAAACATAATCATAATATATGTTAGTGTATAGTTTTGTTTTGAGTATGTTTATCAGTGTAGTATATTGTGGCCTGAAACAGCATGCACTACTGAAAGTAGGAGTAAACTTTATTAGTCGTTAAACAATAAAATAAAAACTATCTACTTCTTTGTCAGGAAAGACTATTTGCCAGTGCACTGATCCTTTCATGAATGATGAAAGTAATCACACAGTTACTCTCTGTGGCAAACAACATGTAACCTGCAGAAATTGGTACCTCTGACTTTCTGTATTTGTTTGTCTGTGCCTGAAAACATCATTCATGAATACATCTCCAGTGTGACATAAAAATATAAATTATATAATATGCAAAGTGGTGAATATGTTGTTGATAATGATGGTCCTGCTGCACTTTGGTTGAAATACATTTTTTTTAAAAACGGCAGCTGGCAGTACATATTAATGTGTTTGTAGTGATGTGTTTTGGTTTAGTCCACACACCTGACTTATTTTTCTTCTTACTCTCAAATGGATTTAAAACCCACAAAAACAGAGTTAGTCAGGGGATTGTTTTGGAAGCTTTGACTTGTTTCAGAAAGATTCAATTTAAATCCCTTTGTTAAAGATTCTAGAATTCAGTTGACAAAGCACCATAATTTTGTACCAGTACAGTACAGTTGTCCCGGGCCTCTGGTTCTGGGGGACCCAAAACTAAGCCCTCTTATGCTTTAGTAATATGGACACAATTATAGAGGTGGCCCCTGATCATAGGGTTTGTCCAAAGCCCCATCAATTCTGTCTGCAGGCTTGATACTGTATATATTTATCAAACAACAATATCTATGTATTGTATTAATTATTACGCTCAGATATGTCACATACCAAAGCAACATTCAAAAATAATTTAAATCCAATGAGTGCAGTTACACAGATAAAATCTACTCTAAAAAGTGTTTATGTGACAGGTCTTTTTTTACCTTTTTCCACACATTAAAAGGATGGCTTATATCTCTACAGTGTATATGCATCTCAAATATGAAATGTTTAATACTATCTATCATCATTGTTCTCTGGTATTTAATCCCCATGCACTCTTTCTACTTTCATTTCCTCTATGTTTTTTCCAGAAACAGACTCTTCTGGAATGTCATCTATTAATTGATTAGTGCAATATTGTCATTGAATTAATAGGATTCCTAGTGCATTCAGTTAATGTTTTTTCTATGTTCCTTCAGTTTTTTTCTACCCTGATATGACAGGCCCTAACTATTTTGTAGTGAAGTGTAGTTTTGAGTAGCATGTCATGTTGAAGATGTTCCCATACTCACAGTTCATCTGCTCGCCCCATACTCTCAAGTGACCTGGGCTGATGTAGGTCAAACACACAGAGGAGAAAGGCTTTCATCATCCCGTCATGTTCTCTTCCAAGCTTTGGTCATGAGTGGCAGCTAACTGAAACGCTTCTATCTTCAAACTTAAGGATCTTCCATCACTGCCACCAGTAAGCAGCGCTATTTCAGCCTGAAGAGAAAAATGTCAGATTTTTGTCCAAAAGACCATTGTAAAAGCATGCATTTTGTCTATGACTATTGTTCTATTCGTTCATGTAGCATCGAAACAAGGAAAAAAACTCAAATAGTTACAACACTGACATACAGAGTTTTTTGATTTTAAGTCCACACTAGTCTGTAGTAAAAGCAACTAAAATATGTAGATGAAAGAGTGAGAGAAGAAGAAGTGAGATAAACTCCAGAGAAAGAAGTAAAATAACAAATACCAAGTTTAACAAAAGAGACAAGCTTTAAGACAATACACATAGCATGACATGTGCTGAACACCTTGGAGAGAAAAGTGTTATCACTTTATCACGAACATTGCTGCAGGATTGTAGCTGAGGTCTGATTCTCTGATAATTTAGAGGCAGTGAAGACAAAACAAATAAGGAGTTAACAGTGTCCCCAGTCTTCCAGTCTACTGACCGTCATTGAACATAGTCATTACATTAGTTCAAGAGTATGCTGATGCAGCGCACTAGACAGAATGGTCTATAATGATTTTTTTCACCCAATAGACTTTGAAATTGCAAACTGCTGCAAAGACAACTATTGTTTCAGATGTCGAAATAATGATGGCAAATTCCCTTCAGACTAAGGATGAGGTAGATGTGACTGTGCTGTCACCATGTCTCACTCAGCTGTGCGTCCCATTTTTGTTAGGTGAGTAAGAATTAAGGGGTGCAGTGGCTCAGTAGTAGAGCGGAAAAGTGAAAGTTGTTGGTTCGATTCCCACTCTCCCCACAGTTCATACTGTTGTTGTGCCCTTGGGCAAGACACTTAACCCACCTTGCTTCTAGTGGTGTTCCAGCTGTAACACTGTTGAATAGAAGCTTAATGTAAGTTCTTTCGATAAAAGCGTCAGCTAAATGAATAAATGTAAAGGTAAATGACAAAAAAAGCACAACCTGGCATTCTGTAAAAAAAAAAAAAGAAAAAAAAAAGCAGGCCAATGACTAGTGCAATGTATGAAATTAGATATAGATAATGATGCAACATACACTTTACACAACAAGACAAAAAATAAGTGCTCCAATTTAATATTTCTGTTGTGTATGCAGTTAGGGATGTGTTAAAAACATAAATTTGTAAATATTATATCAAATATTATCATAATTCATGTTAATTTTTAATGTCTATTTAGCCTTACACAGGTAATGTGTTTGACTGCCTCTAGTAAAACAATTCATTAACCTACTAACTTTTGCAAGTTACTGGCAATAAAAACTACTGTATGTATTATATATATATCATAATTATATTATTTAAACCTAAACATTGACTTTATTAAAGCCATTTTTCTTTACACAAAATGAATTTTTTGTTAATCACATAAATCACACTTTTAATAGATGATGAGTGTTCTAAGAAACAAATCCAGTTTTATTTAAATTAATTTAACATTGCCATTCCGCATGATATTTTAGGATCTAAAGGGACAAGACAGTATCCTAATATTGAATTCTACTTCTGAGAGTTCAGTTTAGTAATATTCAGAGACAGTTTGAGTTTTGTAAAGATCACTTCAAGAGTGTCCCTCATGACAACTGCACATAGCAACTGAAGTCTTTATTAATGTCGCCATTAACGAGTGCATTAACTCTTCGCTGAGTCACAGAGAAATGACATTTTATTTGTGTCTTTGTTTTAGCTCTGCCTAAACCTAATGCAGAATAGAGTGAAACTGTTGTAAAGAGCAGGTAACACATGGTGAAGGGTGGGGAAAAAGCAAACTTCAACAACATTTGTATTAGAGCATAGAACTTCAACACATAATTGAACACTGTATGATACAAGCTGTAACACTAGCTTATATCGTCACACTCACAAATGTTATATTTTCCACCATCCAAACTAGAATCTCCCGCTGCTAGATTGCTAGTTTGCTAAAACCTTTCCTGTTCTAAGTGTTGGCAATGAAATGTACCTTAAAGTAGGCCAACCGTCAAGTTACAGAGGGATATATTAAAAATGTATTATCCCACTATTTTTCCTGGAGACCTGGAGGTGTTGGACAATTAATGGTTTTAATGCAATAACAGAATTGGGTGGCTCATCTGCCAGCAGAAGTGTATGAGTTTTTGCACTGGTATCAACCTTAATACTCATCCAGCACATGCTTAACCATAAGGTATTAAAGTTAACCATAAGGTATTATGGTTAAGCGTGACTTGCATAGCCTGTGCCATAACTTTGCGAGTTACTGAAAAAGCTTTTAACGTTATTCTCTTAGATACCCAGTAAGTGACTATGATATTCTGTCTCCTTATGATTGAATAAGAAGAGAAACACATATTAAAGACAAACTGCAGTGTGTGAGTGGATGCTTGTTATCCCAAGAGCAGATCACATTTTAATACCAGGTGTAAATTAAGCCCGTCTCTCCATCTCCATCTTCCCCTCCCCTGTGACTGGATTAGCACTCAAGTGGACTCCTCGTCTAAAGCTGCTATTCCACCTCTGCAATACTGGTGGCATTTTGATTCAACTAGTTGATATGAATGAGTCTTTTGGTGATTTAAAGGTGAGAGGCAAAAGGAGCAAAGTGAAAAGCATTAAGGCAAATCAAACAGCAAAACAGCAGCTGAGATAAGAAGATCAGAAAGGTCAGTGTCTTTTCTCTCTGTTCGTGTCCCGTGTGAATCCAGGCCTGATTTAAATCAAAGGTGTATTGATTTACAAAGGCAAACATTACAACACACATCTTTTCATGATATGTGCTTAAACATCCCAAGTCAAGCCACTGTGAGATACGTAAACGTGATTATGAAGTCATCCCTCAGACACAGGACCAGTCTGGACACTAATACCTGGATATTTTCAGTTCAAATGATTAAAAGTACCGACATAGTCATTTGCCTTTTAAATAAAATCATATGCTTTCATATTTCCAAAATTTATTTATATCACTACAGATTAAGTAGTATTAATATGTAAAATGACAAAAGCAGACATGTTGCATATACACTGATATGTACATCAGTACACAATAATAAGAGCTAGAGATTATGTTTAAGCTGTTTGTTTGGAGATTTGTTTTATTTAACCTTTATTTATTAACGTTCAAAGCATATAATGGTCTCGCTCCCAAATATCTGTCTGACCTACTCTCCCCTTACCGCCCTGTCCGGTCCCTTAGATCAGCCGAACTTGGTCTGTTGACCATCCCTCGTTTCCGTCTGTCTACTGTTGGTGGAAGGTCCTTTAGTATAAATGCTCCTCAATTAAGGAATGCGCTGCCTCTTACACTGCGAAACATCTCATCTGTGGGTGCATTTAAGTCCCAGTTAAAAACATATCTATTCAACAAGCATTTCAGATAATCCAATTATATGTATTATGTGATGTGTATATATAGATGTATATGTAAGTGTGTGTATGTACTGTATTTGTGAAATGTAAAGCGACCTTGAGCTACGGAAAGGCGCTATATAAATAAAACTTCTTCTTCTTCTTCTATCCAGTCCCACTAATAACCAAACTCTTTTGCAGAGGAGTCCTTGCCCCCTGGGTGGGGGGGCTATTGTACATGTCTTTAGTGGTGGGGGAAACCGGAGCACCTGGAGGAAACCTACACAGAACATGCAACCTCCACACAGAAAGGCCCTGCCTTGGCCGGAGACTGAATCCAGGACCTTCTTGCTGTAAGAGGAGTAATGCACTCTGCCACCGTGCCACCCGAATATGATAAGGTACTGATCAGGTTTTCGTTCAGTCACTGGTGCTTACACAAAACACATGTTCACTGTATACTAAAGCTGTCCACTTTTCAGCCCAAAACTAAACAGGAGATGATGGCGATCGGGTCAAGTCATATGTTGTGCCAAGAGGCTTCATCGACCCCTGACACTATCTCTCAGTCCCATGTGACACTTATCTGGATTAGTCCCAAAGGTGATTGACAGATCCACTAATCCATGTGGGGGGGTCGTCAATCCATGACTTAACACTGTATAATTGGTCTATCAGGCCAAAGCCTGAGCAGCTCGACTTAAGGGGGAAATCCACTTGTGACAAATTTAGAGACTAGGGCAGTATAGGAAAGCTTTGGTGGAGGTGTGCATTTGAAAAACTTAGTGACCTTAGAAATCCACTAGTGCATACTCAGCGAGACAAACTATGGGTCTATGTTTAGCCAAGTCGTTGGGGTGTGTACATTGTGTGTGTGAGCGTGATAAATAAGGTATGTGGCTGAGTAAGCTTGCGGGTGGGTCTACTCTGAGAGTCTACCGGTGCATGCAAGCATTTGTGCATATCTTTGAGCCAAAGTGAGTGTGGGAAATGGACAATTTGCTGCATGACACCTGAGCATCAATCACTGTCACAAAACAGCTCAAATGAACTGCCGTCACTGGTGGTCAGCGTGGGGGCTTTTAATTTGCCTGCACAGTCACAGCGACACAGTGTAGATGGCTTTTAGCCCGGACACAGAGATACATCAGGCAAACAACCTTTTGACTCATGCCAATAAAAAGACTGACAGACTTGAATCATTGTGTGCCATTGTCTGTGTAGGACAACAAGTGCTTAGCCTTATACAATCGCTCACTCAACTCAAACAATGGGACCACAGATTGGGTTATTGTGGACAAAAAAAGATAGACACAGCTCTGCTTTTGCTCACCAAATCGGATATAGTGACCATTTAGACATTGTTATGAAATCCTTTGTTGTTTTTGTTTACACTGTGCATTTGCTAATGGGATAAATTAATACTCAAACTAGAATGCCTACTAATTCAGTCAGCAGAAATCTGAAGAGGGGGCTGCACAGCAGGAAGACTTTTAATAAAAAGAAAATGAAGTAAAATGGTTTAGAGAGCTCTTGGGAGGGGGGCTAAAATTGAGTCTGAATAAAAACAACATTCAGTGCATAATTAAGTTCGAGTTCCCACTTAATCTCTGAATGGCCCAAAGCTCCCAAAAAATATGAAAATAATAAAGAGTCAAATAAAAAATAAAAAAATGTTATATTCTATCTCCTGTGATTTAAATGAGAAACTCTTGGTACAGAAAAGCCTTGGCAAAAATGCAAATGACTGAAGGACTATGCTGACATTTGGGGAGTTCAGCTCACTGGTCACCTGTGATAACAAAAGGCTTCAAATCATCTGTCTCAACTCGATAATGCCGTCTGGTTCACATGCTAATGCTTTAGCACATAAAAAGTTGTGAAGTTTATTAGCAAAGATAAAATATCACTAATAAATAGAAATATTGGCAGTTTAAAAAAATCTAACCAGCCCTTGGCATTAAAACTATTATTAAACTTTATGTCTACTTTAGAAGTTTAGTCCCAACACAAAAATAAATCTAGTCATACATATTGTTGTCGGCATTCATAAAGGATAAGAATCTAAATCCAGAATTATGACAGTAAAACCTAAACCTACTAACATTACTGTAGTTCCATCATGTATGGTTCCATAAAGCTACTACAATCACTGGCTGCAGCTTTGGGAATCTGTAATTGAGAAAAAACATTTTTACTTTTGTCTTGTGTTGGTTTCTGTTACTGTTCCATGCAAATGCTTCCAAATGCCACTGACTACTTTTTTTCATGCCTGGCTGACTGGAACTGTTTCCCACTTTTATCATCAGTCTGACTCAGGTGAAGGCTCACAGGGAATAAAGTCTCCGAGCTCAATCTCAGATATGGCAGGTGGTCAACTCTAGTTTCTTTTCCCCAGTCCTTTCACTGCAACCTATGAGCCATCTTGTAGACGCTCAATAAAAATGACAGATGGTTTGCAATAAAAAGGATTCTTATTATTTAGATATACATGTCAGTTTATGTATTTTGCTGGCTTTTGTACATGTGAAGTATTTAAGCGAGTCATTTGGAAGAGCGCATTTATGCTGTATAGTAGAGCTGTATACTTGATCATTATTGATATTCATTATTGACATGAGTTAAGCTTTATTTTTAGATTTGTTTGGCAAATGGGGGAACAAATGTTTTGAAACAAGTAGACACAATAAGTGGAAAGGAAGAAAAGGAAGAATGAACAGAGAAAGATTGATGTGGTCAAGAAGCTAATAAAAGTGACAGTATATTGTTCCGTCTTCAGCCAAAATTGGACTTCAAGCATGTCCAGTCTGTGCCCAGAGGAGGAGAATTAACAATCTGTCTGTCCATTTAGTGACGTTTCCTTTCCACTCTGTACCTGCGAGGAATTTTAACAAGGGCTGGAGATTGACGTTGACAAATCATAGTAGTTTAAAAGCTTTTTCCACATAGTTATGAGCTTCTTTATATGCAGGTCAGAGTTCAGGTTATGTACTGTATTACTCATCGACTAAACAGGCAGCAAGTCTAACACCAGTCAAGAAAACCATTATATGATAAGAACAGTTACCAAGGGGGGTATTTAGAAGCAATTGACGGATTATGGGCCAAGCTGCTACAAGGCTTTGCAGTTACAGTTTTTCTCATTTGCTAAGACACACTAAATGAAACTGGGATCCGCTTGATCTTCAACATCACATTATTAGCACAGCAGAAGTCTTCTCTTGCAAAGGTTTTAACACTTTTTCATTTGTTTCACTCATTTTTCACACCCTTTTTCAAAACAGTTACCACAGATCTCATTGAAAGGCCCCAAACTCTATTGGATTCACTGTGTTGAACAAAAGAAAACAATCTATTCACAGCTGATAGAAACTACTTGCATAATTATAAATCTCTATGCACCTATGTGAAACTCATTTGCACAACTCTTCAATCAGCAATCAGTCCTCATCCATCTATAAAAGATGCCACCTCTGTGTTGCTATTTGCAAGCATGGATCAAAGAGGCCATAGGCACGGAAGGAGAGTAAGAGGCCATGGCAGAGGGGCCAGAGGAAGAGGAGTTTGTATGCGTGGTGGAGGAGCTGCAGCAGCAAAGGACAAAATCAAGCTGAAGTTTCAAATGAAATTCGGGCAACAATTACTATTGACCATGCTGGACAATGGGTCCAGCCCATTCTGAGTCGGAGCACTGTGGCATCTATTGTCAGGCTTTTTCGGAATAAGAACAGGTAATTCACAGTGTTTCTGTAATATATACCACTGTGTATTTCAGCTTTACTGTATTGCCCTGTTAGCAGAACAAACTGTGTCTACAGTAATGCAGATGTTTTATCTTTCCCATTTTTTTGACTGTCATACAGTAATGTCAATTTTGAATTTTGACATGCTTTTGCTTTTACTTTGTAGAATCCACACATTGCCACACACTGGTGGCAGAGGAAAGATATTTACTAAATGTGAAAGATAAAAGTATATATCTTTTTTTTTTTTTTTTTTTTATAAAAGGTATTTCCACCCATAAGTTTCCTTTTGGTAGCTTTTTTTTTTCAGTATCCATTTGAGTTTGTAAAGTATCATATTTCATATCGATGGCTGCATTTTGTATTTTGTTGTCCATTGTGTAATGATTGATTAAAAGAATAAATTCATTTGACCACAAGTTGTGGTGTTTGATGGAAATATTTGCTTATGTTGCATGTTTTTAATGTTTTGTGAGTGTTAGAGCATTTTGCTAACAAAATGAGTCATTTTGGCCATTGAGCTTCAGTTTTATCCTGTGTGTTAACAGTTTTGAAAATGTGATGTCAGAGTGGGCAAATGTGTTTAAGCAATCGAGAAAAACTGTAATGATACGCTGCTATTTATGTCAAAAAGAGAAGACTGATTTTGAAGAATGGGTCACTTATAAGGAATGTAATACAATTCAAATGACATACATGTAATACAGGAAAAAAATAAAATAAAATAAAACCAATATATTGTCAGCGTGTGTGTTGGAAAGCTAAGTGAATTTAAATGCAAGCTTTAGGAAATTTTATACATTAAGGCTTCGCAGCCTCAATACAATGCATGCAACGAACTGAGCAAATGCTATCAATGTCAAACTGCTTTTGCTTCATAGCTCCCTTTTTCCACTCAAATAACTTTAAGAAAAGGTTAAATAATAATTTAAATATATGGCAGGGGCAACACAGCACTGGTGAGAGGGATGCATACACTCCTTTACTTTACAAAATAAACTGTATGCAAACTTGAAGTGCTTACAGTGTGTGTGATGTAAAGTTCAACAAATTGTAGAGGAAAAAAAAAAGTGCACAAGAAAAATCCATGTCCAATAAATACCAAGATACAGACATAATTTAATAGCTGATGGAAGACTGGAGTACATCCCAACAATTAAGTGACAGCATTAGACAATGTTTACCGTTTATACTCAGTATGATGTTATCCAAATTATTATTATTTTTTAATGGGGTATTGTTAGTCAGACAAAATGAGTTTCTGGTTGGAATTAGCAGATTGTGACTTCATGAAAAATAGTGCCGTGGACACCTTTACATATTGCACCAGAGGTGGCTCCTATACAATCAATCACAATCTTTGGTACACTAGCATTTTGAAAAATAAAACTTTTAAGAACAATAAAACACTCACTGTCATTTTAAAAATCCAACTGCATGCACCACTTGACATTTTCATCAATAACAAAATGCAAATGATTAATAAGCAGAGTTTGCCTGAAGATGTGTGTTCCATATAAAGCCCAAGCCTTCACCGGGTTATTAGAAAGTCCACAATTTCAGTGCATTGATAAAACTCTTATACAGAGGCGGCGGGCCCATCTCCTGCCTGTGCACATGTAAAGCTCTTATTCCATTGATGTCACGTCTGCAGTGGCATTGATTCATCCTGAACTGAACTAATCAACTAATCAAGGAGTCGCTCACTGGCTGACCAGTTCAATGGCCTCTGACAACTCACAGCTCAAAAAAAAGAGGAGAAATTCTGTGACTGGCTTGTTTGTTAAACACTGGTATATATGGATGCTTGGCAAAAGAAAATGGCACAGTGCCTTGTGCTACAGCAGTATGTGCTGCTAATCGAGCAATGGCACAGCCCAAATTCTATTTGATGGTAACTTCCCACAAGTCTTTAAGGGAGATTCTCCAGCTGTCTGGACCACATCAGAATATAATTCCTCCATACTCTGGGTCATGGCCCACAGTGGCCCAATCAGCACCAAGGGGACCTTAATAGTGAGGTTGCTAAAGGGCATTCTCAGGGCAAACCCTTGAGACAAAACGATATTTTCAGGACTAGCACGTAAGCAGGGTCACTGTGGGGTTTTACCAACCTGCTCCAGTGAGAAGGTCTCAGTTTAATTGGACTTACATGATACTGACCTTGTCCTGCCCAATTTTTATCAAACAAGCTTGATATTTTATTCCGTGAGAGGTGGAACAAGTCAATTGTCAGACTGGAATTGCAGCAGACAATGCGACATGTTGTTTCATACAACTATGTGAGTGTGCCCGGTGTTACAAGGATCCTGAACTACTTCACGTGCCTCTGTCAGCAGCCCTCAATGGCAACGGCTCAACACCTGGTCCTCCCCAGTCACTAAGCCTCTTATTCCATCAGCTAGAGTGGGAGCACAAATCCTGGGGAGAGATCTCATCTTAACTGATTGTATCTAAAGTGCAGTATGATTCATAGGTTAGCAAGCACCACCGCTAAGACTTTGAGTAAAGACACAGTGCAAAGTTCCCACATTCTTTTCCTAGGCAGAGCCCCAGATAAATCCTGAAGCTGTGTAGGTGGAAAATATTTGTGTTAGTGAACGCACTGCTTTTTAGAAAGAACACAGGCAGCAGTAGACCACACCTGTAGATAGGTCTATAGTCAATGTAAATAGACGGTATTATCCGAAATATAAGTTCTATATATACATGTCCATATTAATGTGTTTTGTCTATAGAAAGTATAATGAGTTTTATCTCAAAGCCCAAAAAGCAATTACAATATGTTTATCACATGTTATTTTGTAAGGTGACTTTCCAAGTGAGTGGCTCTAACTGTTTGGAATAAAAAAGTTCAGAGCATGCATAGATATTCATTTGGTCCACTAATGCTAGTCGATATCCTGCCAGATGGTCAGTCCAGTCTGGTCAGCAGTAAATTTGTTTTGATAAGTGCAACACCATAAACAATACTTTGACACAAACTGATTGCTGTACATGTTGTCAATCCATCCCTTCATTGACCCCCAGAGTGCTGTCATGGTAACCATACTGATTCGAGTACTGCAGCAATTATCGTTGGACAATTAATTGAAGCATGGCGACACACTCAGCAATGTCCCAGGTCTTAACGATATGTGACCTGTTCTGTGTCCAACTCATGGCAATGGCACTCAAATGCATAAAAGCAATATTAAATTAATTTTTTTAATTTAATTTTGCCTTGAGGGCCCATCTACAACTTGTTAAATAAAGTCTCTTTAATTATTTGAAGTAAAAATATTTTACTTGAAGGGAAAGCAATTTTTCTTTAGACAAAGTATAGTTTCTACAGGTGAAGACATAACAGAAGTAAATTTCATCATCATTAATCACCACTAGGTCCATATGCTGCTTTTTCCTCTAGTACACCAGGAGTGATATTTATGTTAATATTCCATGTGTAATTGTTTAAGTAAAAGTTGAATTTGACAGTCAGAGTTGAGTAAAGGAGACATGTGAATCACTTGAGATCTTGCAAGGCCATAATGTTCTACAGGCAGCTGTTCTGCAGGCCCTTTTATAGATTACTGTCTCCATTACCACTCATCTAGGACGGTAAAGACATATGTGCAATTGCTAAAAGACAAATACAAACGCACATACACGCACAAAAACATTGTGAAATGTTGATCACACCCAGCGGATGTAGACAAACACATATAGATTTACGCAGGGCCTGCTCGATTTACTGGGCTGAAAACATTTCCATACATAATGACGCTTGGTCACACTTGAATTATTCATCAGAGGAAAAAATTTGGGATGCCACTGTAATTATTCCACGAGCAAAAATAACCATCAAGACACTGTTGGCATGTTTATAACAGAAAGGGACCAGGGACTTCCTCAGTGTATGTAAATCAGTCATTATAGTTTAATTGAATCAATATTCATATTCAAATAAAACAGCCCGCTGTTTATGGCCCTTTACATTTCCTTCTTTTAGTGTATCTTAAAGCCTAATTGTTTGATCTTTTCACCGTCTTCTGCTGCCTTCATTTCTCAACATAGGTATTCCACTTTTGCTCTGTTGCATAGGATTTTCCCTCTAATATTATCTTATTGTTTTATTAAGACCACTTCCTCTGTGATGTGAATACCTGCTATGATTACTCAGTAAAGTTAGACACTCTTCTGTACATTATCTATTAGGTTGCACTCAACATTTCCTAATCACAATTCAAGTCATTTTAACCAAGTCTACTCTCTGTGATCGTGGCAGTTGCAGCTGGAATGGTGTTGTTAAAAGTCTTATTTGACTATTTGGATCACAGCCAGAAGTAGTTGTTTCATCTGGCACATTTTCTCTCCATTTTATGTATCTGTGTTGGGTTTGTTGACTGACAAACCGCCGTCTTGTCAGTCAAGTGTTCGCTGGCCTGAAGCCACATGCTTTTCATTTTGTCAGATACTGGGCTGTGCACATCTAACAGCTTCTGGCTGTGATTACAAGGCTTCCATAAAATTCATTTGAGTTACACTCTGAAGATTTCACCACTGATGTCTTGGAAACAGAAGTGCCAAGATGAAAATGAATAGCTGTCAGGTGCAGAATGAGCTAATGTCACACAGGGTTCTGCCGCACAAGCGAATGTTAACCCAGGATCTGTCATTTTTACAACAAAGACTCATTTACATATGCATACCTCTCTAATCCCTTGAGTTAAGGCACACCTGCTATTCTTGGAAAACCCCTTGTTCTACTATTTTTCTGATGCTAACAATAAGTGTAAGTGTTTTTTACAATATACAGTCTGGATGAATGAATTGTAACACTCGTTTTTGTGTTTGAAAATACTGCTTGTGAGCTTTCATATCAAAGCCAGTCCATCAGTGTGGATCCAACAGCCATAAGGCAGATTTTATTTACAATGATTTAAACTAAGACTCATTAAAAGTATCTACAGCTGGGATGATGGCAGCAGACTACAAATGAAGAAGGAAACATAATGTTAAAACACAACAATAACCATTTCCCACAACAGAAAACACCCAACATAAGTACCACCGCAACCACAAACTCAAATAATGTCACCACCTAAAGTGAACCTCCACCTCTACCATCTTTCTCTACACGACAGCCCACCAACTGCAGAATACCTATATTATACTATGGGTAAAAAAGATAAGATTCTATAAAAACAAATGGAAACCAATCTGTATCTGGACCTTGAACAATAATTTAAACTGTTAGGACCCAGAAACAACCATGTGCATAGGCACACAGGAAGAGGAAGTAAGCCTGTGCACCTCTGACCTTTAATAATAATGGATTGAATTTTATACAGTGCTTTTGAAGGCTCTCAAAGTGCTTTACAGAGTCCATTATTAATTCACTCCACAGTCACACACTGGAGGTAGAGATGTGGCAGCCATTTTGCGCCTATGGACTCTCCAACCTCCAAACATATTCACACATTCATACACCAGTGGTACAGGTGGGCTAAGTCTTGCCCAAGGACACAATGACAGTATTTGGGTTTTTCCTTATATTTCCACTTTTGGAGCCTGCCCTTTGGTGGATGCCAGTATATCACTGTATATCGTCTGTATTCTTACTCAAGGGCCTTTTAAGAGGTTCCATGAGAGGCTTGGTTATGTCAACTGAATGTCACTTGCTGCTGGGTAACCAATCATGTGAAGATAGACAAGAATCATACCATTAAGCAGAGAGGGGCAGGGGTGGGCTAAACAGGACGGAGGGAGAGGAGAGAGAAGTTTGCAAATACGAAAATGAGTGACAAAAGCAGCAGAATTTGGATGCATTTTAATAACTAAAAACTCAAGGATTTCCAAAATCTTTTTGTCATATCGAGCAATTTATTGATATTAGACTTTTTTTTAATAGTTCTATTGATTAGATATATTAAATATTGAAATAATGTGTAAATATATAAATTATTAAGTCAAAACAGCACTATATTTGGTTGAATTATAAAAGAAATAAGTGATAAAATGAAGAGCTGTTTGGGAGCCGTTAAAAGTGGGGCACATTAATGAAGCACAAAGAGCCATTCAATGTGAGGTTTTAAAAGATGCTATGAATGCGATGGCTGAAACTTTATTCAGGGACAATAAAAATTTAAAAAACAGACTGAATGAACATTTAAGTTAGTTCATATGAGTTAACCTGAGAATCCATCAGTGTCAATCATTTACATTTATCCAAAGCAACTTACATTATTCTACAGTAATTACGAGTGACACAGCCACTTGGGTTAAGATGGGTTAAGTGTCTTAACCAAGGACATAACAATGACAGTAGGAACTGTGGTGAGCTACTGCTGCCCCAACAATAGAACACGTGGCACAGGCTTTAAACGCACCACAACAGAATGAGGTGAGTTTCACCACTGGGCCGGTGAGTAGGCTGGACTCCACTGGTATGAACAGGTAAAAGCACTGACATTCTCTCGATCAGTCAGTTAAACAATCTGGCATAGAAGAAATGTGTGGTGGCTGCCAACTACTGTTCAGATGGGCTGCAGGTGTGTAACCATGAGGCGGCAGATGGAGCAAAAAACTGGAGTGGACTCCGTGGATCATGACAAGTTATTTGACTGAATACACACGTATGAGTGCATTTTGAATAGAATGGTTTAGTTTTGACTGCATTTATGTTTTCACTTTATTGTGTGAGATACACAGTAAAAAAAAAATGTATGCACGTACAAAATGCACATGCAGATGAATTAATTCTGGCAAAACAAAATTTATTTTGTTTGTGTGGAAATACGCTATGAGAATAAATTTTCATTTAGTAAAAGAAGCTCTCTGAGGAAAAAATGTTTGAGACTCGTGGTGTAAAATAGTATGAAATAATATTGTTTAGCGTGTAGTCATTATACATGATTAGAAATGATGCCATGGGGCCTTACTTCTGAATCTTGCAACACTGGAACCAAAAAGTATTTTAGCAAACTGTAAAACGGAAAGCCATTTAGTTTGTTGGTAATGTACAGTATATAATATTGCCACCGTTTTTCCAGATCTACTCTCCTCATTAGAGCAATTATGCAAAAAGGTATGGCCTCATATGTTGACAAGAGCTGCCATTTAAATTAATCCAACTTTTAGTCAATATTACAGCAATAAGGTAGATAATAATGTGAGTCCGCTGTGTTCAGGTCAGTTGTGAGGTCCTGCTCTTTAATCTGGACGACATATGACTGCATCAATATTCCCCTATCACTGCCAGGAACATCCCAGGTGGTAGGCAGCTCTTGCCAATATGCGTTAACCTCTGACACCCATCACATGGGAAACATAGATTTCCTTTTCCTGCCTACAGATTTGAGCAGATGACCCTTTCAATCACACGCTAATTTGTGCTCTGCCAGCACAGTGCTGTAAATTATGTAGAAGATGGTGACAGATCGAGACAAAGTTAGCCGTAGAGGAAACCACAGTGCTGGACCTTTAATATGCTGCATGGTCAGTATGGGGAGATCTGTGTTTAAATAAACAGACATTGTGAGAAGGTGAGAGCCCCATACTTGGGGAATATTCCACACACCCAAGTCATACATTATTCCTCTTGGTTTCCATCATAAACTGTCCTGATGAATTCTACATGCTCGTGCAGATATTCAACATATATACTGTACTGTAAATCTCAGTGCCTTGCACTTCTAGGTGCCTGGGCTCTGCTGCTTCATGCTAATCTTCTTTCATTTATGCACTGTCAAGCTAAATGTGGCAGCATGCTGTCCAGATACAAGCAAGAGTGTAGTGTAATCAATGGAACGAAAAAGTGTTACTTGTCTATTTTCATCCTGAGAAAGTAAAGAGGGGGTGAGAATGGATGTTAATAATCATCGGCTTGGCCAGCTCGTTTGAGCCATCGTCCACGTGACACTGGGCTTTTCCCAGCTTTATCTGACCAATTTAAATGGAAATCTGATGGCAGAGGCCTTAAATTGAACTTATACAGCCAGCAGTTTACACAGGCATTCATCCGACCATTGCAGGCAGTAAAATAATGAGATAATGGCCCTGCTTTTAATGTTAAAATACCCAATGCCAGATGGGAGTTATTTGAGAAACTCATAAACAACCATTTAGTATAAACAATTGACAATTATGTTTTACACCATAACTAGAAATTTTTACACACTCTTGAGTGATTTTTGTCAGTTTATATGTGGTTATCTTTCAAATGGCTGCTCACTTTGAGTTCACCTGTTAGCTACCTGTTTTGGCTAGTTTAGTAATTGCTTATATTGTATATTGCTACATAAACTAAAAGATGTTTTTTTGCAATTTGCACGGACGTTGAGCATATCAGCCCAGTATCAGTTCAATCTGTACTGCATTTACAGCTGCACTGCCAGAGATGTTGACTTCGACTCAAGTTGCACTTGAGTCACTACATTCAGAGACTTGCGACTCGGGGTCCAAAGACAGGGACATGACTTGGACTATTAGAACTTGTGGACAATGAACCTTTTTGCTCTAAGGATGACATCCTCCCTTCTCTGAGGTCTGATGTTCTACTGTGCCAATAAAACTACTCAAAACAAATACCATGGCAGGCACATCTCCGGCTGCTCCGGTGCCGTTTATAATAAGTTTTGTCTATGAACAGTTTATACAGAGCTACAACAAAACACCTTCAAAATCTATGGAGTATAGTTTGCTTTTAATTCTTAGTCATTGCAGACTTTGCCATCAAGTAATCTTTATTTCTATCAATGGTTTACTATAAAAAAAAAAGAATTATAAACATATAAAATAGAACGGTTAGCTTATTTATTGTGTTGTACTGTTTTAGCTTTTTAGCTGATTATATAACAAAGAATTGTCAAATAATACATTTTCAATTATCATCAACAGGTTTAATGAATGTATGAAACACGATTTGATTTGAACTGATTTGGGCTCATGGCCAAAGACTTGACTGGCACTAAATGTTAGGCTTTCTTGCTTACACAAATCAACATTCATTTTATTTTAACCTCTGTGTATTAATACTCTAATTAAATCATTAGCAGTAAAAACGTTTTTTAGAAAATAAAATAAATGTGCAGCTCACAGTTCAAGGCTGAATAAACAGCGATGACCAGTGATGTGGATCCTGTCCTGGTCTCTGATCAGGCCTGTGCAGTTCTCTGTAAATATTCATGGCCGGTGGGAAGAGCGTAAAGGTGATTTTGTGACATGCTCGGTCGCACCAGTTGCCGGACCACAACACGATGACCATACATATACATCAAGAGGGAGTCATAAATATTGAGCTGCAGAGTTTAGAGGTTTCACATTCTCCTCAGAGCTTTCTGCAGGAAGCTCACTGTCACATCAAAAACCAACACACAAAGGACAACTGAAACAAGTCCTCCTTACTTTCTGAGCTACAGAAAAAGAATACAGCTGACTCATGTGTTTATATTCACATTATTTTAATAATGATCCATTTTGAGAAGAAACACTCCAAAGAAGTGTCAATGTCTTATACAGAGTATGCTAAAACTACATCTACAAGTTAAGGGAATACAGTGCATCCTGAAAGCTTCACTTTTTTCACATTTTATTATGTTACAGCCTTATTCCAAAAGGAATTAAATTCATCATTTGACTCAAAATTTGACAAACAATACCCATAATGACAACGAGAAAGAAGGTTGTATAAAATCTTTGCAAATTTATTAAAAAAAAAACAAAAACAAAATAAAAGCATATGTACATACATTCAAAGCCTTTTCCATGACACTCAAAATTGAGCTAAGGTAGCCTACATCCTTTTTCCACTGATCATCCTTGAGATGCTTCTACAACCTGACTGGAGTCCACCTGTGCTAAATTCCGTTGATTGGACATGATTTGGAAAGGCACACACCTGTCTATACAATGTCCCACAGGTAACAGTGTATGTCAGAGAAAAACCAAGCCATGAAGACCTCTGAGACAGGATTGTATTGAGGCACAGTCCTGGGGAAGAGTACGGAAACATTTCTACCTGTGAGCAAAGTAGCCTCCATCATCTGTAAATGAAAAAAGTTTGAGACTCAAGACTCTTCCTAGAGCTGGCTGTCCGGCCAAACTGAGCGATCAGGAAAGAAGGGCCTTAGGCAGGGAAGTGACCAAGAAGCCGATGGTGTCTCTGTGGAGAGTGGAACATTCCAGAAGAACAACCATCTCTGCAGCACTGCACCATGCAGAACCTGTATGGCAGGGTGAAAGACAGAAGCCACTCCTCAGTAAAAGGCACAAGACAGCCCGCCTGGAGTTTGTAAAAAGAGCTGGAGGACACTCAGACAATTAGAACCAAAATTCTCTCTGTGATAAAACAAAGATTGACCTCTTTGGCTTGAATAGCAAGCATCATGTCTGAAACCAGGCACCGCTCTTCACCTGACCATCTCTACAGTGATGCATGGTACTGCTAGCATCCTGCTGTGGGGATGTTTTTAAGCGGCAGGAACTGGAAGACTAGTCAGGATCAACAGAAAGATAATGCATCAATGTATAGAGACATCCTTGATGAAAACCTCCTCCAGAGCACTCTGGGGTATTAGAATAATGCTGTAACTGTAAAAATTATTTCCGGATTCACTGTAAACATGCTTTATATGTTGAAAAAGCAGTCTTAAGAAGCAAAAAAATGTCATTTTAAAGCAGCCCTCAGCAGAAATATTTTTCTCAAAACTCATTTGATGGTTCTTAGACATGAAATTGGTAGAATTATGTCTATCTCTATCTATCTGACAGTACCCTCAGCAGGATTTAAACATCCAAAGTAACTTTCACCAGGGCAATGACAGAGATTACTCTACATCATTAAGCTAAAATCCTTTCCAGAAGACGCTGTTCTTTCTCCAAATTTGCCAGCTTGGATAATCTCTCCTTGTAAACAAACATTGCTCTGGATGCTCCACTTACAGTCCAGATGCACAGATAGGGACTGCGCACCCTACTGGCTAAAAGCTTCACAGGGCTGCTTTAACTATTGCATCTCAAGTTTAAAGTTTTATTTCTGAGCACTCAGTTGTGATGCATTTATCATGTAATGCCTCTAAGGAGATATCTTACCCAAGTTTACCCAAGTCCCAATAAAAAGGATAAATGTGTTATGAAAACTGAAATGATTCTTACCGCACCACTACAGGTATTGCAGTTTGGATGTGCCTATTTTTTAATCTCCGCTCTACAACTTTCATAAGAGAAAAACTTAGAAAGTGTGGAGAGAGAAAAGGAGCAGCCAGAGGGAGGAATGATTAACGGCTTTGAACTTTAACTGATGACAAGCTGGTCATGTGTGCTTAGCATATGTATCAGCCATCCATTCTGCTAATAAGCATCTCCCATTCTTCTTCTACACTCTCTCCCGGGTTTACATGTTTCTCTCAGAAAATGATTTGAGGAGAAAATACTGCTGTGTGAATGCTTGATAGTCAGTCTCACACCGGCCATATCCCTGGTGTACTGACCCTCTGTCTGTCACCATTAGCTACTGCATGTATTCTATGACCAGAGACTGACCGCATACTGTAGATTGATCCAAACAGCTGTCTCTGATGATGACTCTCCAATCACTGTTCACTGAGATCACAGAATGTGCTGATCCATTTCGGAAACTAATTACCATTTTATGCCTGAAAAATCAAAGCATGATAATGTGTCCTACAGTAAAAGAAGTCTTTAGTTAAACAACACTATGTTAGAATACAGTACAGCAGGGTAAATGCTGACTTCATTTGAATTCTCATTATTTTGCCCACACACAGCTCTGTTTAGGACAGTGCATCAAATTAGGGTTAATATATAACTGTTGATGACTTGTATTGGACCCACAAAGAAAGCATTCTATTGATTTACCAACAAAAAAAAAATGAATATAGTTTCTTTACATTCAAGTTAAACCGTTTTCACAACACGAGACAAACAGATGTTTGGGTGGAACTTTTTCTGTTTGTAAAACTTCCAGACAACTGACAACTGCAGCTGTCAGCTCACCTAAGTATTCCTCTTTTTACAAACTCCCAAAGCACCCCTGTTCTAGGGTTTTCTCCCACGCACACACACTTGATTGGTTAATGCTGGATATAGGCTTTTGGACAAAATACATGTTCAATCTTCACAGGAAGGAGGCGGAGGTAAACTGCAGACATACTGCAAAGTCAAGAACAAGAGCTACAATGGAGTACATCCACAGTCAAAACAAACATTGAGAAAAAACTCATAATAGGATGAGAGGTTTACCCACAAATATAACTTGAATAAGAAATGTTTTCTTGTATTAATTTTTCTTCTGTTTTTGATGTTACAAAGTAAGGTAGCTAACATCTGACCAATCACGGCAGATTCAATATTTGTTAATTTATTATTTGTGGCTGTTGAGTGTCATGATCATCAGACAATGACACTGAAAAGGATAATTACTTTGCACACAGGACTTTGTCTGTGAAGCCAGAATTTTTCCAAATGTTTGATACAGTTTGGCTGACAGAAAGTGAATGATAGATAAATGGAGCTTTTTCTCTGGTCTTTCTGTTAGTCTGACTGACACACGGCAGTCGTTGGACTTTTACAAGACGGCTAAAGGAGCGTTGTGGTGATTGATGGATGGAGCCAACACGGACAAGTCTCCAGGTTAATAGAATGATTGAAATACAGGGGTTGAAAATGTGTGGATTAATACTGAATGATGGATGGATAGGAGCACAGCAGACACAACTTTCAAAAAGAAATTCAAGTGAATCAGACAGAAGCATTGATATTTTCTTTATTTTTCATCCATCACTCCTTTTGCCCCCCCCCCCCCCCCCCCCCAAAAAAAAAAAAAAAAAAATACAGCTTTAATGGGCATAAATACCATCCCATATATACAAGAGTTAAACTATCCAAGTAATTTGACAGTGCAGTGCAACAGTTGTCTAACCCTAAGCAAAGAGTAGTTGATTCCTTGTGTTGTTTTTGTTATGGTCTTTCTGAAGTCTCTCTGGGTATGATTTTCTGTGAAATGTGCAGCACTGACTTGACAAGATACGGAGGAGGAGTGCCTATCAAAGACCCAAAGACAAAAGCAAGTTCACATGCGCTGCATTCTTACAGCTCCCAGCTATTGAACAGTTTACCTGCAGTTCCCCATTGTTCAAGTTAAATATAACACAACTACATGACTTACCTATTGTCAAGTGGAGGAGATACAATCTAACTATTTGACTTTTTGATACTGAATTATTCAAAACACATTTTCAGAATTTTTTGAACTAAAAGAAAGTTCCAGCTGCCAAACTGTTGTCCAAGATGGTAAGGCCATATGAGTCTAAAAAGGCTCAATGTCGGTATTAAAAGCTTGTAATATTTAAAAAGACACTTAATTCTGACGTATCACTGCATGGGCTCAGGTAAACTTCCAGAAGTCATTGTTTGTGAACATAGTTCACCATGCCATCCACAAATGCTAGTCAAAGCTGTACCAAGCAAAGAAAGACGTGAACACAGCTCAGAAATACTTTCATCTTCTCAAAAACTCATTTAAAATGGACTGAGGCAAAATAGAAAAATGTTCTATGGTCAGATAAATCAAAATGTGAAGTTATTTTTGGGGAGCATGTACACCGTATCCTGTGAACTAAAGGTGACAGGGACCATCCAGCAGAGGCATGCATCTCTGATGGTATGGGGCGTGCCTGGGGCGTGGGCAGCTTAAACACCTGGAAAGGCTTGATCACTGCTCTAAAGTATAGAGGTTTTAGAGCAACATAAGCTCCCATCCAATGTCTCTTTCAAGAAAGGCCTTGCATTTTTCAACAGATGATACCTGGAATTATTTAAGCTGGACTCAAAAGGGCGAATATTTTGTTGTAATAGACCCCAAACTTTGAGCATTGTCTCTTAACTTCCTAAGCATGAAAGAAAATTATTAATATCCTCCAGTGAATAAAATGTGTAAATGTTTTTTAAATCATCAGCATCAAGATTGCAGCCAAATACATTTTGCTTCAGAATTGACCACAGTAATCCAAAGAGACCATTCCTGCTCAAACCCCCAGTGAAGGTGAAGTTTTACATTTCCGACCGCCTGTGAGCTTTACAGCATATCTTAAAAACCGCACAGCAAGTCATTACATGGACTTGCTCTCTAATACCTAACCAATTTACTTCAACTTTACACTTGGCTCCACAAGGCCAGCCTCTTAAGCACCCCTGTCATTTCCAAAATGTGAGCAGGTGGTAGGTCATTTCATTTTATGGAAACAGTCTGCCTGTGTCAAGGAATTAGAATCAGAGCAGTTGCTATTTTTAAAATAAGAGCCAAAGCCTATTTGCACATAGTGGCCTATATCTGTCCTAAACACACCTATAAATATATATAAATGTTACATAAAAGTAAAAGAATGGATGAAGATAAAATAATGTCAGAAAAAAAAGTAATAGTTCACTCATGGGATTCAGATTGTTTAGTCTGTATTGGCAGATGTTGACTATTTAGCCACAAGCAGGATTTAAAAAATAGAACAAGCTGCTTTCAATAAAGGTGAGTGATGAGGACAATGACATATACCATTCAATAAATGGAAACACATTGTACACTACTTTAGCATGGAGCTGAATGACAAGTCAAGAGTGTTTGCAAATGAAATTTACTATGATCATAGCCATTTCATATATCAAACCTGTAAACACACTTTTGACACATTCTCCATCAGAATCTCCATTCTTACATCAGACTCTCACTTATTATTAATTTTGCAATGCATTGTGTTTAAAAAAGAATGAACCACTAGCAAAGCTTCAGAGGTTGGAGGTCTTATATGCAGTCTTTGTAGTTCTACTGAACAACTCAAATCAGTGAAGTTACATTAACAAACAAGTCTGGGTGAACAGTGATGCCAGTGTAAATGATTTCCAAACATCTTAAAATGCTTTAAATAGGATGCTTCACTGTCTAGAGGTATGGAGCAGATAGTTAGCAGAGTTCGGTACATCAACATAACAAAAATCCAACAGCCCTAAGGCAGTTGTCCCAGCAAGATGGAAGATCCAGCAAGTTTGTGGTGGCTGCTTAGTCACTGCAGGACATCTGTAGATCAAACACTACAGCAATGGATTCTAGACTGGAGAAGGAGAAAGATACCAGTGTCCTGAGGCCTAGATTCAGCGGGGGGTAAGAGCAGCGTGTGGCGGCTAAAGGGGTGGACGCTCAATTGGTCAGCGCTGTGGAAGATTTACTTCGCCGGCATCTAAGGGTGTGATTAGGCGGCTTGCATGAGAGATTACTAGGAATGAAATAGCATTTACGAAGGTTTGATTCGGCTGGAATTTTAAGTCTGTAACGGTAAAGAACAAGAGTAAAAGAGATCAATTAACAGCTATAACATGGGCAGATAGTGTGTTTTAAAGAGGAGATACAAACTCAAAGAGCCAAAACACATGCATGTGAATATTAGGGTTCAAACAAGCAGAGAACAAATCCTATCTATGTGACTTCCTGTCCAGCTGCTGAGGAGGGACTGCAGTGTCTAACACACACACACATACACACACACACACACACTCACAGAGCAGACAGCCCCTTCTGCCGATGGCTGACACAGATACTGCAATGCAGAGAGACGAGGGGAGGGAGCCAGGAAGGGAGTGAGCCAGAGAACAAGCCAGCGAATGGAGAGAGGCAAAGAGGGCATGGAGAAAAAGAGGGATAGTGGCCAGAAAGGGAACAATGGGAAGGTTTAGTGAGAGAAAAGAAAAAGAGGTGTGGAGTTGAAAATCAAATGAAATGACAGGGAATCAGTGGCTGGCATTTGAAAAGTTATCTGAAGGCTTTAGTATCAGCTGGATCTAGTGGCTTAATGTCATGGAAATGCACCTTATCTTCTAGTAAGGTTCAGTAAAGGTAAAAAGCCATCGTGACCTAACTATGTACAAAGGTAAGTAAGATGGCACACACGGCAGAAAGCATTCATCATATTACACTACAAAATAGAAAAATGTGCTTCTTTTGAGAAGCTAGTTCTCAGTGTATTCAAAACTTTGCATTTGCACATGGCAGTAATCAGCAAATATTCCAGATGGTATATGTCTAAATTTTCCATGGCGATAATAAAGTGATAAAAAAATAAATATATAAAATCAATCTCGCTGCAGTGACAACATCACTACAAGTCACAGCTAGAAGAATGTTGACTTGTCAAACACACTTGAACTATAAAACATGCCAGTTGAATACAAAATATGTACATTTCTAGCATTTCACTTTAGAAAGGTAGCTTGTTTGGTGTGTTGTGCTTCATGCCATTCTGCCATATTCAACTGAGAAACTGCATGCATAATATATTCACCTTAAAGCTACTGGCTAGGCTATGTAAAGCTGTGTGTGTGCTGACATTTGGCTACTTTAATTCAAAGCCACATGGATCTAGTTAGCGGGAACCAAGTGGCTGACAGGAAGACACATCCAGGAAACGCTGGGACACGGCACGTAGCACAATCACCGCTCATGTCTGCATTTTATCCACCAGTGCTGCCTCACTGCTTGTCCTTCATCATCAGGCTCTGCCGTCTCTGTCTTACACGTTCCCGTTGCTCTCTACACAGCAGTCATTCACAGCTGACTCAGTGCCATTCTGCTGGCTGCCCTTTCAGTCGTGCCGTCCATTCTTCTCTTGCTTCCTCTATTTTTTGTGTGCAATAGATAGAGCTATCAGCCTTTAAATGATGGACAATAATCTTCTGTAGGACCCAGTGTACTATTTTACAAAGCTGCTATCAGCACTCAGTTTTGTCTGTGAGATGTGTTCAGATGAAATAGTGTGTATAATGGATTGTGCTGGTGTTGTGTACAGGATGGATTGTAAGCCTTATTTTTTTTTTCATTAATCCATAAATGTCATCAAAGGCTTCCTCGGTCCTACTATTGACTCAGTGTTTGAGTGTGTGCTTTTCATTGAGATTTATGAGCTGCAATATTCTAGGGACAGGAGGAAAAGATAAAAGTCTGCAAAAGTGCATAAGAGATTCAGTAATAACCAACTTTGAAAGCTCCAATAAACAATGTGAGACTAGACAGATAGGAAAATGTTATCTCAGACAAAACAGAGGATTTCTCCTTCTGGTTTTCGTTGCAGAGCTGTAGCCGAATCCTTGCAGCCTTAAAGAAACTTCAGCTCCAAGCAAAACATAAAACACTGCCAAAAATAAATGTGTGGGGAAAAAACAAAAGAACACAGTATGCATAGTTTCTCTATGAACCAGTTAGAATAGGAAACACACATTTTTGTTAAATGCAATATTTGACAGCCACTTTTTTAAATACGGCGCATGGTATTGGTGATATAATGTTGGTGGCATATCAGCATATCCATATCATCTCAAGAATTTAGGTCTGTTCTCCATGAAAACCAAAACAGACCAGTATGTGGTCATTCATGCATGATACATTTTCAACAAATCTGTCCTACTGCGTTTACGTTATTGCAGTTAAACCATGTTGTAGTTATTTAAGTAAAATTTGTTCATAGGTGAAGTGTACTATATAAACTATATACAAATGTAAATGTTATTTTAATCAATAATTGTTTGTTTTATATTGTTGGAAATCCTGATTAGTCACCTTAACAATGATGTAAAACCTTTTAAGAACTGTGCATTTGTGGAATGAACAAAACAGCTAAATGTGTGGGTAGCTTTCCAAATTCAGTAAATGTGCCAAAATCCCCTGCAACATTCTCCTGTTCATTTTCACTCTTGTTTGGAGATGCTTGGTGGATTGGAGGATTATACTCTTACAGTGAAAAGGGACACATATTGGTCCTTTTTACACTTTATTCATTTTACACTGTCAGGGACCTCAGTAGGATGTGGATGATTAATGGACATCCACAACAACTTGGCATCAGCCTGGTCAATTTTTGCTGTGGGATAGCGTCCCATTCTTTAAGCAGGAGTTGCTGAAGGTCAGCCAGCTGGGTTGTGTCGGTCACTCTAGCACGTACAGCATACGCAAGCTCATTCCACAAGTGTTCAATTGGGATGAGGTCTGGACTCCCTAATTCTGGAGGTACTCTGTGATAATTCTGGCTGTATGTTGATAGATACTGCCCCATACCATTTCACTGCCCTCATTTAAAGCTGTCAAGCAATCTGTACAGCAACCTGCATAGTTTTCTCCACGCTGAGCCATACATTGATCCTTTCATCTGCCTTTTATAGACAGAACCTTGATTTTTTATTGAACATGATGTTGCCCCACATTCTAAGGTTCCACTGTTGGTGCTGTCAACCTGACGGTGAAGGGCAGTCATTGAAGGCTTCCTGGCAGCCTTAGAAGCATGAAGACTGGCCTCACCATCTGATCAGAGATCTGTCTGTGGTACCATTGAGCAAATCTTGCCTGTAAATCTCCTCAGGGAAGCTGTTTGGGGTGTCATCTTACTGGGACGCCAACTTCACAGTCTGTTTTTGACTTCACCAGTCATACGTCTGTGACTGGGACACACCTGGCAGCACTTGAAGCTAAAGACAAGAGGGAATTCTAACAAGAGAATATTGCAGGGGATTTTGTGCAGCTCATTCCACAATTGCACATTCCTAACAAGTTGTACCTTTTACCTTGTAAATGTTACTAATCAGGTTCTCAAACAATATAAAATACAACTCCAATTGGTATTATTAAAGAGAAGAAATGATTGACAGAAATAACATTTCTAAACTTCCAAACAAGTTTCAAGCTTTAGCGTCAAGCTTAAATGTCTGGAGACTAAGTTTTGCAATACAAACTAAATCAATACTTGCTTGTTCTTTGAGCTGACTGCATTTTAGGTTATGACATCATCTACCATCATCTTTCTAACTCCACTTAACAAAACCTGTAGAAGAGAAGGTCCAAAGTGCTGAGGAAGCTTCAGTATGATAGTTCTGTTGTGTGTTGAGGTGCTCTTTGGTATTGGGAACAATAGTTCTTTCAAGAAAAACGTGAAAAACCAAGGCACTCTTCAAATACCTGGAGTACTTTAAAAAGCCTTTAATACATAAAAAATATTAAAATAATTGCGTGCTGGGTTTAATTTCCGCACGTATAGTTGCTAACAAAAAGCCTTATTCGGGGTGTTACCAAAACCTGTATTCTTTACTCAAGGCTAGTAAAAAAGAAAGAAAATGCACTGGGTCTGAACAGAGTGACAGGTAAACTTTTGACCACCTTTAAAAACAGTACATACTTAAAATTGCATGAGTGTTTCACAAGTGTTCCAAATGTTGTGATGCTTTAGACTTTATTTTGTGTTTGCCTTGAAAAGCGTCATTCTTCTGCATTCTCAGATTATTCTTTGCCCACCTTCTCATCTTCGCTCTCATTCTGTGTTGAATATAACTCTGATTAAGACTGGCTTTGATTAATACCTGTTCTTTTGCACTACATATTACACTTGCACTTAAACTCCCCACAACAGCCTTTGGTCTTGGTAAAGTGCATTAGACGGGCACATAAGCCGTTTGCATTACCAATCACAAATATTTTGGATACTTTGGCAGAATTACACTTATTTAGAGCCATATTATATATTAACTTTGGTAAACATTAGACATGGATTTAGGTATAACTAAGCTAAAAAAAAGTAGAAACTCCTCAAATCCGTCTAAGTGGTTTGAGCTCATACACTTATTGCCCTTGCCAAACCTGATAAATGTAAAGGAGCTATACACTGTAATCAATAAGCTGCTGCGCCACTTTCATCAAACTGTGATTTTCCTGTGCCATGTGCAGATGAGACTCTGCTAATGGCTGCCACAATGACCTTAAATGAGCAGAAGCATGACTGATGGAGCAGCATGAAGGATGTGAACGTATTAGGGTCAAATTCTGCCAGACTTGACAACAAAGTGAAGTGTTATTAATATTGATAAAAAATGTTTTGGAGATTTCATTAAGGAAACTTTAAGATGAAATTATTTAAAATAAAAACTATTGTGGACCATATCCTTAGTAAAATAGGAATGTAAATTGATTCTTGTTGTATAAAAAACATACAGATATTTAAGTCACTGTTTTAGTTTATTATTTATTTATTTATTAACTAAACAAAAAATTAACAAAACAAACACAAAGCAATAAAAAAGATCATGTAATCTGACAAGTGCAGATGGATTGTGTTCCAAAGAAGGGATTGTTAAATATAATGTAGTGACATCCCCATATTCAAAGCTAAAAATCTGTTAAATGCAGTAATGCTGTTTAAACCACAAACTACCTGACTACACTGCACTCTCCATAGAACAGTCAGCTGAACCCCAGCAGCTCTGTGGTACAAGTGAAAGTTATTGTAAAGCTGAGTAGAATGAAACTCTCTGGTGTCTTTAATGCCCAGTGTCCACTAATGAATGGTCATTAGCAAATGCAAATGCAATGCATGCCTTCATGTTTACTCTCAGAGGGGCAAAACACCAACTTGCTGACACAAGTTGACACTGTTGTGATAGATACACCGTTCATAACAGTTGCTCAAAATTACATTTAATTAAGCTCATTTAGAAGACTCTGTCTCATGCACATTATCACACGGAGAAGGTGGGTCAAAGAGGCAGCACTGAGCGATTTCACAGACCATCACCTTAATTAGAACAGGCTAGAAAAACAAATCATTTCACACATTGGTTTATTAGATACAAATCATGGAGCCTCCACTATCTGGGCAACCTACAGAAAACATACACTTTGTTCAGATAAATAATGTTCAGAAATAAACCAACATTTGTCTAACTCAAACTTCCTCTTGCAGACTTGTTTAAAGACTTGTTGATGTTTAGTGCTGTCTCAGTTTTGTGATACGCTGAGAGCTAATAGAAACTCATCGTGCAGATTTTAAAGAACACAAGTATGTGGATGTTTTCTGTCCGAGGCAGGTGAGGACAGATTTTGGTAAAATGCTAAACACCTACAGTAGGATTTAATTGGCTTCCGGCGTGACAAAAATAACTGCCTGGATCTGTCTCCGGCATTGCAGCACAACTCCAGAGAAATTCCTGAGAGAGATGCTAATGAATCATTTTGCAAAGTTTGCAAACACCCCTATGACAACGTAATAACTTTATGTCACAATTCATTTTAAGCCAGCGAGGTCGGTGTATATCCCCAAAACTGCAGAACACAGTGTGAGAGCCGCTAACAAGGACACATGACAGTGCAATTAGACGAGTGTGGTAATATATTTATTTCTGAAGACTTTAGAAATTAGTGGTAGAATGAAAGTAGACTGGAACATTATAAAACCAGAACTACTAAGCACTTGACCCTCACTGCTTTTCTTAAATGTATTGTTAATACGCCTTGGATCTTCTGCTGTTATTGTTCTTTTAAACAAAGCATCACATGTGAAACCAGGAAATGAGACAGTGAGATTTTTATTTTTTAATTAGCTCATGTGAGACACATATTCTGGCTAAACAGCTAATGAGGATCCATGTTAATTGAAGCTGCTAATTAATCAGTCTGCCTCCTCAGAAATACAATTTGGTATTTTATTTTATTCCGCGACAACATTAGCTTTCCCGGCACACACATAGTACTTACTTGGGTTTTCCAGTACTTGAATACATTTCCTGGAGAGCCTACCAACAACGTCCTTGACCTTTACTCATATACATTACATCGCATAATGCCGACGACATCTTCTAATTACTATGTAATGAAATGTCTGGGTTGTAATTAGGAGAAGCAGAATGTGCTTAACATGCAGTGTGTTCAATATACACTGGGTTAATTTGAAATGATCCAACTTAACTTTACTTCAGCGTTTCCATCTAAAATCAGACAGAATAAATGTTGATTTTCATGTAGAAACAAGACTTTATTTCCATAGTTTTAGATATGGCCTTTTGTGTCTCACAAATTTTATGTAGTATTCTATTGTTTAATCTTTCATCCAAGATTATCCTTTATATTCTCTCTGAGTTGAATAGCAATGCTTAGGATTGGTTCCTGTATTTCAAAATGCTTTTAAGGGCCATTATGAGGGGCATGTCTGCAAAGCATGCACATGATTTTTTCATTCTCATGTCTTGATGTATGCATTACATACAATATTAACATATATCTGAATGCACGCGTACCAATATGTGGACAGACATACACACAAAATTAAATTATCTTAAATGTGTTAGCAACAACATTTGTAACCTGATAATCTGTTCCTGTCAAGAATCAATTTGTGCAGTTAGAAACTAACAATAGCTGTGAACATTTGTCTACAAAAAATAAATGAATGTATTGCTGTGCATCCTGATATTGTGAAACCTGTGCGTGACTTGTGTCTTTGCTAAAATTGTACTTGTCGCTCTCAATCTCTTCTCCTAAATAAAGCTAATCAATAATATAGAAGCCTCTCATTGCCTAGCACACACACACACTCTCACTATGCTATTAAGGCTTTCTCCTTTCTCTGAAATGGCACCGGCTCTTTGATTCTGGATCCTTTTTCACACTCTTTCACATTCTTGTGTTCTGAGTCGTCCGACCTCCTCCTTTCTCTGCTTGAGCCGGCATATATCATTAGTGCACACATTATGGGTCTGTAACGGCTCAACATTTGTACTCTGACATTAAGGTGGCTGTGTCAGCAGAGCTCTGTTTCGAAAAAAGGAAGCATTTCACTTTTACACTGTAATGTCAAAAGGTCTTTTTGACTGAACTTTTCAAGTCTTAATTGCACATCTAAGTGCTTTTATTCCCCTCAGTGTTATGGTGCGTACAGTACAAAGCATTAAAAACACTAAATTATCCCCACTTATCCTTCCCACGCACCCAAATATGAGCCAGATTCTTCACAGCCTGAGACTTACTCTATGGTCACTAGACACAGACGGCTGGTCACGTCCAATGATTTGTCTCGGATGATTTGGCAGGCTGACTGCCCGTCAACAAATTGAGGTCTAAAATGGAGTTCTTTGAAAACTGTTCGTCCCTTGTTTACAAAACAAAGTAGATCGACAGCTGACATGCAATATGTAAATAATGAGATGGGACTGGTTTATGTTCGAGCTTGTTGAGGTTAGTCTTAAACACAAAGCAGTTATGACTTTTAAATTTATTTCTGTTTTTGTAATTTTATATTAGCATTAAATTACTGAGCCTCAAGACAACATTTCACATGCACAAGTCACTAAAAAAAGACAATCTTTCTGAGTTGACTATTTTTTATTTCGGTGTATAGTAATTTACATGATGTATTTGTAAAGTACTAAACATATTGCTGAACACCAAGTTGTGTACAGGAAAACAAATACAATCTGCACTTCAGGTGAAATATGCTGTTATTATTAGGAAAGCCTCTATGTTTATGTGGCTCAGGAGGCAGCATTTCAAAGTCTCAAAGAAATTATTTTGACTTGTGCTTGGAAACTACAAATGTGTTACAATAAGCCTGAGGGGTTAGAAAAGACGTGGTGATTAGAGAAGGAACCGCTCAACGTTATCACGCTGAATCATTGGCAACGTGGAATTAATGCTTTGGGAGCATAATTCGTTTTAGGAACCATAAAAGCACAGCAGCAGTTAGTGTTAAAGACTGTTTGCCCAACAGCCTAAAAGGTAAAGAGTACATTTTACTAATGCTCTCTTTCTGCAGCATAGACCAGCTCTCATACATATCAGATTAATTCCTGTTTGTTTTAGTATGAGCTGAAAGATTTCCAAGTGTGAAGAAACTTTTAAAAACTAAAATCTACAATATTTACTAGTTATAATAAGAATAGTTACTTTTAGGCAAACCTACAAGGCCTTGCATTTAAAAAAAAGCCAGATGTTTTTTTGCATCAAATAATATTTCAGTGTTCAGTCGAATGATATTTATGAAAATGCATCCAAGCAAAGAACTCTAAGGTGAAGAAGAGGAACTTGGGCATCATACATCATGCTGCACAACGAGGCAAGTCTATCGGTCAGAAAGACAGCTGTGTATTAGATCAGAAGGATAAAGTGGACGACAGTGAAAGACAAGACGATGTGAGGAGAGGAGGACAGCTCGGTGAGTGGCATAAAGAGTGGCTCGAGGACAGAAAGGAGTTGGAGGAGGGAGGAGGAGGAAGATGGAGTGTAATCGACAGACATGGAGGGCACAAGAGCGGATAAAATGACTGGACGGGAAGGGTGAAGGATAGGTAGCTCTGTGAATGACTGAGGCAAAGGACAAAATGAGAGCAACGCCAAGATTGTAGAAGGGAAAAAGTAGATTTCTGATTGATCCTTTAAGTTGGTAGAAAGTGATATTTTAATAACCAGGTTGCATTTTTGGCTATTAAAGTTATCAAGCAAATCATCGACAAACTAATAGAGTTGCAATTTATGGTAGTTCTCCTCAGAATCACCTTTACACTCAAGCTAAGATCGGAAAATAATGTGCTGATGCAGTAAAACTGTTTCAGAGGTGGTTAAACGATGTATAATATAACTTCATGTCCCAACCAATTACACTTTAAGAAGAGAGCTCAGACACTCCTTTTCACCGGAGCAGACACTCACTGAAGAGTTATGCGTCCGGCATGAGAAGGGCCAAAATTATAACAGGGAGCTATTAGACATGACACATTGAAGAGATGATTATTGTGGTTGAGTTTACAGTGTAAAAGGTGCCATGTGGAAAATAAACATTCATTAGTCGGTTTTTTAAATCCCGGGCTGAACATGGAATGACCTAAGATTGAGACATTGCCTGCAGCAAAAGACTATTGGAAGAGTAACTTGTTTTTTTTTTGTTATTTTTCAGCAGCTGCCATTCACTTGATGCACATTTCCACAAGAGTAGTATTGTCAAAAAGACCATGAATCAGAAAAAAAAAAAAACGTACCACTTTAATAACCCTTTGGCTTTAGTTCTAGCAATGAGATACACTTAAAAAGGCGGAGTTCAACAATGGGGTTTGTTGATTGGATGAAAGAATCCTTACAAAAATAACACAAAACAACAAAAATGTGTACCTTTCAAAAACGAGGCACATGGATGAAAGACATTGAATTTGTCGATTTGGTCTTACTTTACACAGCACGTTATCAGCTGTTTACACATGTAATAGATTAGACTTCAAAACACTTGCAGAGACAAGCTAAGCTGAATAAACAGAATAGCTTATGCTCTGCTCCGAGTGCTTCTGCAGCCTGATTTCCATTTGGTATTACAGAGACAGTGTGTGATGGGATAAGTGTCGGTGGCAGCCTTCAGTCACCACCCTGGGAGAGATGGATGGATGACAGCATACTATAGATGAAAATATATGTGGAGACAGACAAATAGAGGGAGGGAAAAATATAGCGAAGGGAGTGATGGACATTAACCACCATCTAAATGTAATCCACACTAAGCTAAATGCAACATATCAGCCTCATTCAGAGAGTCATCGGACACTCCTGACAGCCATCATTTCCCAGAAGAAGTTCAGCTGTAATGGATGCAAGCAGCTGCACAGTAAGAGCATAAGAAGCCTTTGGAACTAACCAAGCGTCTTGTTTATTTGTGTATTTATGTCAACATAAGGAGAAAAAAAATCCACTTTTGCTATGCATATGATGGATACTGTGATAGATACAAAATATAAAATGTTAACTGATTACAGGTAACATATTTATTATTTTAATTTTACATGGTACACATTCGTCCTCTTAATTTTTGCTTTTGTTACTGGGATTAGATTTTGAAGCATAGCAAGTGTTTGTCCCAGTCTGACTCAACATCAGTGGTGATTTTTTTGCAAAGAGGGCCACATTTGATGAAAGTTCTGATTTGATTCTTATTCCACAAAAGTACATGTCTGTGAAGGTTCTCAGTCATCCAGGTCAAAGTGCTATTAGACATGACACATTGAGGAGATGATTATTATGAAGGAGTTTAGTAAGAAGAGACGTTATAAGTAAAAGTGACATGCATTAGTCACTTTTTACAATCCAAGGTTGAACATGGGATGACCTAAGATTGAGAAGCATAGAAACTGGTGGATGAGTAACTAGGTGTTTTGTTTTTTTCGTCAGAATTGACAATGTCCCTTGGACAGGGCGATGAAACGTCTTCACCTTGAAATTTTCAAAATTTAGGTTTTAAGGTTTAGATGGATTTGAACAAGTTTTAGATGATTTGGATTTGAACAAGGTTTAGTTTAATTTAACATAAAAAAATAAATAATTATTATCTCTGAAGCTGAGGGCCGCATAAATTTCACCATGTGCCATGTTTGGCCCATGGGCCGGACTCTGGACATGTCTGCTCAAAATAAACCACATGGATTTGAATGTTAATGCAAACAGACTGCAGCTCGAGGGCTTTAATTCTAGTCCTACATTTCTAATAAACACCACACAAGATGAAAATAAATGTTTTAGGCTTTCATTAAATTCTCACGCATCTGACATCGACGAGACTCTCTTTCATCCACCGAGTGGAAATGTACCCTGAATTGTGATCTCTTGCATATTTTAAACTGTTCTGCTACAAACACAAAACACAAGCACGAAATAAGTCAATAATTAAAGCAAACCATTTCAGTGCCCACAGATGATTCACAGACACAGACAGACGGGTGCATATAAGACGACATGGTGTCATCCATCCTGGTTAAGTATTGTTTCGATGGTAATTCTCTCATTCTATTAAGTCTAGTGAGAGCGAAAAAGAACCATTTACCACTAATCCCTGCCCAATAATACATTCATTTGAGTGTGGAATTGGAGGATTTAACGCCAGCTCACAACCAAACAAGACTAGTGTGGAATGGATACCACTATGTCTGAATGTGTGTGTTTGTGCTTCCATTAGAAATCAAGACAGGGGAAAATAAACTTCATCTCACAGTCATCTCAAATGAGCTTCATGTTTAGAGAGAACCATTTGGTGGGTGTCTTAATCAAAAATGCTTCTTTAATGAAAATATTTGTAAATGGTTCTAAAGGTGGGGCACAACAGAAAGAGGTGTGAGTGTTGTGTTTCTTGTGTTATCTTTGGTATAAGACCCTGGACACCTGCAGAACACTATACATAGGATGAGTGACAGTGATGGAGTGAGTGTGTCTTGTGCTCTAACCAACCTGCATCACAGTGAGGTAGTTGTCGATTGCAGGACATGATGGATAGCTCAAAGGATGGAGGCGAGACACGGACAGGGCATCCGAGTTGAGAAGACACACAAGTGAGACAGAGATACAGATTTCATTTGACACATTGGTGGGGAACATTCAATGTCAATTTTGCCCCATGATTTCAGGATTCTGTGCCACGACCCCGCTCACACGACGCCATCTGATTATGGTATTTGGCATATTGGTTCACTGTGCCACAGGTAATCATACCCCCTTTATTTACTGGGTCCCTTGTGTTAGGTGGTACAGGTGAGGGATCCAAAGGAGTAACCAGCTTTTGATGCAGCCCCAGTGGAAAGGTTGCGTTAACATAGACGAATTGACTGTGCGTCATATACATGCTGGTCAACACGAGAAATGCATTTTCGCTATACTGTTGGTGTACATTTGATCTCAGATTAAAATAAAAAGGATTGATGCAGAATGCCAAACTTTCAACAAGTCAAAGGTACTGTGTCGGACAGTCTGCAGTAGAGCAGTCGTCCTATAACCGGAAGGTTGGCGGTTTGATTACAGCTCTCCCCACAGTTCATACTGTTGTTGTGCCTTTGGGCAAGACACTGAACCCACCTTGCCTCCAGTGGTGTTCCAGCTCTAACACTGGTGAATGTAAGCCTAATTTAAGTTGTTTTGGACAAAAGTGTCTGCTAAATGTAAAATGTAAATGCATGCTGACAAATACAAGCACTTGACAGGCACAAAGCGGGACGTTCAGCTGAGACATTGATGAGGCCATGTTGCAAAAAACAACAGGGACTTTTTGTTCAGCTTCACGCATACAGAGATGGAACAGTCATGACCAGCTTTGTCAAATCCAAGGCCGCTTTAATGCACAGGCTAGGATGGGCTGAGACCCAGGAGCCTACCATGAGACAACCGTTGTTTACGAATAAAAGAGCAAACTCTACAGTCGATTCCTTGGTTCAGAAAAAGTCAAACTGATGAGTGTGCAGTTGTGACTGTAGTGTGTCTTGTTGAATACAGTATTGCACATATTGTTTTGTTCAAAATTTAAACTGCAGACAAAACGATATGCGTTTTGATAAGTGAGTTTGCCATGTTGGTCTGGACCACCACAACAGTTTTGGGTTCTAATGTGGCCCTTGGAGAAAAATAATTGAAACACACACAGTTTAACACACACAGGTTTTAACTGACCCTTCATTCATTCAAACAGTGTGTTTTTTATTCAGATGTTGCAATCCAAGGCAAAACAAATACAAATACATTCTCACATTCATTATGGATGTTGTTTTCTAGTACCGTCGGATATGGCTGCCCTCAGGCCATTCTTTTTTTTTAACTGACAAACACAACTGTGTATTAAACATTCATTGACTTTTTATCTAAACCAATAGATTTCCTTCAAGTGTGAAATGTGATACAGTTATAACTATGTTTACATGGAAATTTATTTCATTTGGTCTGTCCCATTCAGCTTTAAACTTCTATTGACCTGTGTGTTTTTGTAAGAGGTAGATTAGGAAATGCATTAATGCAAAGAACAGCGCTGCAAGCCTAATGAGTGCATTGTCTTGAGTCAAAAGGCAGTGTGACCACAACACACACTTAATCCATGGTGATCACTTTCAATTAGAAGCTATTGTTAAGGTCCTGAGGCCACTGTGATTATAGATACTGTCTTCTGTTTTGGGCTTCTTTTAAAGAAGACATTGTGCTATGAGCTAATTAAAATGTAAATGTTAAGAGCATCTCCTCCCATGCTCCAAAGTTTTTTGTTTTTTTTATCCAAATGGAAGGAGCCACATAGACACAGTTGGCTGTGGTTAATTATTGAAGTGCCAGTGAGCACTGTCATATTCCTAATAGCGCTTTATGAATAACCCATAATATTCAACATAGCTCTGTGAAAGCTCAGGAAAGAAGAACTAGCTGCACAATATTTCTATTTTTAGAACATCTTGGTGTCCAAATTAAACTAGCATGATGGCTAAAAGGTTTAAGCTCAATTACTCCTTGTTTTTTTAACCATCACACGATTTGGCCAAGAAACACAAAACAAGAAGCATGAAGTATACCTTTTTCCTCAGGGTGCAATGATAACATCAAGAGTTACTCAGGTTGATGAGATCAATTATTGTGTCGACCGGTTGGAAATTTTGTCAAGTGGTGCTTGAAATAACAAGGCAGAACAGCTGCTAGCTAGCGTTAGTCAAACAAGTGTGCAGCCTGCTGTTCCCACATCAGAGTGACTCATCTCAGGTGCACACTGAAATTAAAATCAATACCCTCCTTCCATCTGGAATCAATATCCACTGCTCATCAGTTAAGAATTATTTCATTACAAGTAAACTTGGTGGTTACAATAGTTGCTTCAAACTGACAAATACTTATAATACCATCAAATTCTTCACATTCTAAAGAAAGACTGTAGAAAAGTATCTAATTAAGCTAATTATCACAATACAATAAAAGGGAAAAGGTCACTGATTAACAAAAGATGGTGCTTAAAAGTTGGTGAATATTTAAACAGAGAAGAGGGAAGAAACAGAAAACCGATTAAATTGCAGGTGAGAAAAAGACGACGGGCACAGATGAAGCGCCTGAGAAGCAACAGGAAAACGAAACAGAGGATTAGAGATAAAAGGATGAGATGAGAAAGGAGGAGAAATGCTTTAGTCTGGGGCTTCTACTGATGAGTTGGCTCTGATAGAGCTGCTCAATCAGCTGGTCTCACTAGCTCTCTGTCAGACGCTCATGCATGGCCACATGTCTTCTCTGTTGTCCGCCCGTGCACCGATTGATGCGCCACACAAGACAATGACTTCCTCAGGCTACAAAGAGCTTTACTTCATTTCTCGTTGTGTGTGTGTGGAGATGAACAAAAGACTGCCTCTGCCTTGTAGTCCGCCTCTTGAGAGGAAAAGAGAGCATTTTACAACAATACAAAATGATTTCTACTTTTATATACACACACATATATATATATATATATATATATATATATATATATATATATATATATATATATATATATATATATATATATATATATATATATATATATATGTGTGTGTGTGTGTGTGTGTGTATATATATATATATATATGTGTGTGTGTGTGTGTGTGTGTATATATATATATATATATATGTTGGTTAATTACTTGCAATGGAAAGTAAACCAATTCTAATGTAAAACACTGAAAACAGGCTGGGTCTCAACATGAATCTGCATAAACATGAAGTGAGTTGTGAAATTAAAGAAAGCACAATAAGTACAGGCCATTTAGAAACCCTATTTCAGATTATAAATAGTTTAGTGCAAACTTTTGCTGATATTTTGTTGAAGGCATCTTGGGCAGGGCCACTATATGTTAACACTTGGGTTCAATGGACAAGATTAAAATACATTTAATCAGACCAACATATACACTGTATGCTACATTTAATCAGACCAACATATACACTGTATGCTACATGAAGTGCATTTACCACAAGTTTATTTTATGATAATAGACTTTTTAGCTTAATTTCAAACAAAAGACACTGAAGACTAAAGGTGGAAAAGGAGCAGGAGTCAGAAGTGCATCTACTTCAATAAAAAGCCAACAGTAATTCATCTATTTATGAAGCTTGCAATGTTACATTGTGCTGAGATTGTAATACAGCAGCGTTGATTCAGCTGTATGGTAATTTCTGAGAAGACACTGGTAGTATTATATTCCACCGCATTATATTGAGACCCATAGATCCCCATTTACATAAATGAAGAGGGCATAGTGTAAACAGAGGCCAACATTTTATACAGTAGAGTAAAGTTTTAAATTTAAAAGTCTGACATTAAAAACAATCTTCTTAATGTTTCTAAGAGTCTACAGCAAGAAATAATCTAAAAAACACGTCTCTTTCTCCTTAAGGTCTTAAAATGTTCAAGGCATCAAGAAGCAGAGAAGAGAGATGGCCTGGATTTCAATTACCTGTCGCCTGTGCACAAACACACAGCCTAACTATCAGGCTATAGATCACCTGAGAACAGCCAGACGTGTGTGTTCAGGCAGAGGGAGTGTGAATGGCAGAGCGCATGTGTGAAAACTGCTGACAGGTAATTAAAATAAATGGCTGCACTTCTCAGATGGCCATGTTGCCCTTTGCCAGGTGTCTTAAAGTGTCTAAAAGCCATTCATTACGTCTTAAAAATCGTGATCTTTTAGCGACATGTTTCTTTGCATTGTAATTCCAAACTAAACAATTAAAGATGTTTTCAGGCCTGTCTATGCCATCAGACCTTCATAGGACTTTTCCCATAGGCCTTGGCTCAACTGTCCGCCAGTTGTCATACAGATGTGTCAGCTGCTGCTTGACTGATAGCTGTCACAGTGACTGGGAGTCCAAATGGCACATCGCAACATGAGTGACAGTCTACAGGCCAGCACACACTTAAAATTAAAATAAATGCCACACAAGTTGCAAAACTAATTAAGGACAGGACTGCAGCATAATGTAACCTGCAGTAGCTGGCAGTTCAGTGGACAGGGAACTTGGGTAACTATAGACACTGAAATATAATTATACATGGGTTTATTGTTAACACTATAACATTTATAACAATGTTAATAAAATAATGATTATTAATGTTTGATTGATGCTTTGTGTATTGACTGTCAATTCAAATATTTATCATTGTACAACCTGTTAATAGTGAAAAGGGTGGCTTGGAAAAGGAAATGTAACAAACACTGCCATAGTCTCTCTCTTACAGGCTTAGTCTCTTTGCTTGTTTTCAGACTACGTTCACACCAACAACCTGAACAAGGTTTGTTTTAAAAGGTGCATTTATAGTCGTGTCAGGTGACACTGAATTGAATGAAGCTTTATGCATCTCCACTTGACCCAAGTTTCTGCTTTGCTTTTGGTCAATTGTCACTTTTGAAGGTGGATGCTATAAAGATAGTAGCTGCACTAATGTGTGGTGTCATAAACAAGTCACTGAGCCCACCGCATCTGACAGCACCGCTGTTCGATTTTTAATATATATCTGTCTAGGCTTTATGCAGTGAATCAAGATAGACCATACTTTGTAAAGAAACCTTGACCTTTTTTATATATGTCAATGAACTAATGACATGGTGCTGCTGCTGGTGCTGTCAGTAAAATGAAATGCCTGTGAAAATCACAATGGATGGACTTATCTGATGTTTATGTCATTCGAAAAGGTAGTGGGGACTGAGGAGTCAGTGGAATTGCATCTGACAACTTTTGTTATTGGCTGTCATTGAGTGTGTTCTTAAGCAATCCTGCGTCATGCCCTTCGAGTATATGAGTGTCTCTGTGACGGGTAAAACACTCAGGAAATTAGTTGTGCAGCTCTGGCAGTGAAAACAAACACTTCATGAATCATATGAGACCGGTATTGGACAGGCAAGAGGAGGTAAACACAAGAAATGCCCTGAACCAAACAAGAAAAGCACAGCTAAAGGCCAACCATGGGAAGAAATAACAGAACAGAAAGACATTTAGCCAATAATTCAATATTATGACACTGTCCTATAGGTCTGTCTGACCATTGGCCACTATGAAATTTTCCCATGAGAAATGCCATGTTTTACTGCAACACGCACACTTACATATACTGTAGTGTTGTGGTCGGACTAAACAGGAAGTCCATCTTCAACCACCTCCGATTAAACCTCTTAACTCAAATTCTGATGCCATGCTAGAATAAATTAGTTTATTTTGACCATTTTCATCTTGTTAGTGGAGTGGAGGCATACTGCCAAAGATTAATGTTCAGAGATTTTGTTAGGTATAAACCATGCTACCATCAATTGATTAAATGGCTTCATTAAAGACTAACAAGGTTAATTCATATTAAAATAGTTATCAGTTGACATACAACAACTCAAACTCTGTTGAATAACTACAACGTAACTAAAAACAAACATTACAGAGAAGCAGGTTTCTGTATCTGACTAGTTCTTGTGACGCTCCACCTGAATGCAGACTTAATGGCACACCCTGCAGACAGAACAGATGTATTACAACCATTGTTTGTTGAGTTGCTGATGAGGAGAAGCTTCAGCAAAAGGTGCAGAATCCAACAGAAGGAACCGGTCAGACAAACAAAGCAGTCCTGGGTCAGGGACAGAAGAAAATGTACAAGAAGCCCAAGGCAGAACAACATAAAACTAGATTTAGATACTGTATTTTGATATTAAGATATATAGGAATCTACATTTGAAACAAAATTACACACAGACAAAAAAAAATTTGGGTAAATATGTCAGTAAGCCAGATCACACTAATGAGCAGTGTGCTAGCCACTTTTATTGCACAAGTGATCAGTGCGAGTGATCTCAGCGGAGAGCTGCATTAGCTCTCAGTGGAAGTGTCAGACGACCAGATGAGAGTCCGCTGAATGGATGCCATGCCAGCTGTGTTCATCTGTGTGTGTAAATGAGCCAAAATCTACAGACACACTCGTGCCCTTGTGTAGAATTGTGTAGAATTTGGCTGGCGACATGTCACTGCGGATTTCTAGAGATTGACAAGGACAAGTGGGGTTTCTGTGATGATATATTTGCCTCGTTTTAAAACGCACACAAATGGATCAAGTGATAAACAAGTGAGGATCACTTTGAACGCCTCTGGCACAGAGCGACAGAGTGGGACCACCACTGATGAAATGCACTCATGCAAAGAGCACAGGCAGCATAGAGGAAATCAGAAGAATATTTTGATTAATACCGGTTAAGTTACTATGTTTCAAAGGGCTGGAGTTTTCATGAATGTATCAAATGTTTCATTCTCTTTACTGCTGAATTGAACAAGAGCAATAATCTGTCAAACAGCTAGGATTTACAGCTGTCACAGATGATGAGCTAAGGAAGGCACAGTGAAAAATGCAAACTGTCAGAGCAAATTATTGGCCTGCAGAAGCACTGTGAGATGCTAGTGCCAGCAGATGGCCAACTCTGGAGTAAAGCCGGCTGTGTTGGAGCACATTACTTTACCGAATGTTCTAACTACACTTGCACTAGGTCTTTCTTGCCACGTGGGGAGTCGACCTCTAACGATTTAAAAAAAATGTTGTATAGAAAATTCTCAGAAAATTCTTCTAATCTGGACACAAAGAACTCAATCAAATTTCTAATCAATGCGTGTTTATGTTCAGCTTCTGCGTACACTACACTGGTGATGGCGGCTCCACACTGATTATTATGTTTAATGAACTTCATCGATATGGAGTCAAGTGTACTGTAGCAAGATGCAATCAGCCGCACACAGGATACATATTAGTGCATCAAAGTCAGAGGCTTTTGACAAGTGTTGTATGATTTTTAAAGGCTTTCTGTTTGTTGACCCAAGGATGCACATAAGCACATCTTATCCTGCTGTGAGCTTCTACAGATGCACCGGAACGGAGAAAACCCAGGACTAAAAGACATCATATTAACTTCATGTAATTTAACTTTATATTGTTTGCGCTGTGTCCAGACACAATGTGGTAAAAGTTTAGGAAATGTTTTGTAATGCGCTTCTTGTGCACTGAATACATTTAGAATTGAATGAAAAAGCAAATAAAATCAAAATGACAATATTCATTAAAAAGAATCACCCGTTTCTGCAGCCATTTATATTTTTTTCAAATGAATGAACCACTTTGAGAGAATCAAGAAATCATATGGTCAGAAAACAAAGCAAAAAAGAATGGACAGTTGTAAGAGGGAGGAGAGAAGCAAGTGAGCAGATCTGAAATGAGTTGCCTTTTCCAACACTGAAGCAACTGGAAGCCATATTGACTAATTGACACCTGTTTATTTACAAAAGAGATGAGGGGACGAGCTGCTGTAATTACTATGCCTCCCCCTCTCTTGACTCATTTCTTTTGTTTTTTACCATTCATCTAGTTGCAGCTCTGTTTATTGTTTATCCACCTCCTATTCCTTTGCTGTCACTTTATCTCTTCCTTTGCAATTTTCCCGTGTTCATCACATCAGCAGATCAGCAGAAGAAAGCACAGCCCAGCATGGTCTCGGCTCATTCAGCGGTAATTATTCATTATTGCAGCGTTCAAACGGTCTTCTCGCTTTGACATGCAGTTTCCCTTTTGATGAAAGCCAAATCACTCTTTTGATGTAATTCAGCAATTAAATCTCGCTACTGTTTTAATGATGACTTTTCAAATGACTCCTCTGCTGACTTTCACAGCTCTTATCAAAATGCCACGAGCAAGCTCATTGTGTCAAGACAGAAAGAGATGCATAAAAAGATTTTTCTGTTGAAGATAATGTTTTCTCTGCAGCGCCTCAGAACACATTGATCATTTTATTTCATGTTGTGAATCAAAGTCGTTATTCTCACAGAGTCTAATTTACTGGAATGGTCTCTGCTGTGATTCCTGTTGCAAATGTTTGCCTATTGGCCTGTAGCAGTGTTTTAATGAGTGTTTTAATGCCACCTTTCCCAAGTAGCCTTGTGATGCAGTTTGCTGCTGGTCCATGAGTCACTGGTGTGTTCCAGCCGATTGACCAACACTGCTTAAACTGAACAAATTAAGCAGCACTGATGCTCTGCACAATCAAGATGCCTTTCATTGGTGTGTGTAAATTAGGCTTTAAAGCAGACCCACACAATGGCAGGCTGAAGGTCAATACATCCTGGGCTTGTGCAAAAAGTTTTCACAGTCAATTTGACTTAACACAATGGACGTCCCAGGAGTTATTTGTGTCATTCAGATCCTACTGAATAGTTCGACAACCCCAAACAAAGGATCAATTGTTAATCAATAAGAAGACTTTTAAGGCACAACACATTTTTAATAGCTTTTCCAACAATGTAATAGAAGCATAACATCTGCTGCTCATTTAGAGAAAATACCATCCACAACAACCATCTACAGCCTGTCGCAGTACTGGACATCAAATCTATAGGAGGTTATATATTTATACTATAGAATACGTTGCTCTTCAACTTCAAATATGCTAAAAGTTAAGTTAAGCCCAAGTTAGTGGAGTTCTGTTTGTATGGGTGCTTGTATCTGTTACCTCTATCTGACAATTAGGTAACAATGGAGTTTACATATCCTCCCTGTGCTTGAGTGGGTTTCCTCAGGGTGAGGGTATAAGAAGGGGATAAAATAAATCTATAACAACATAAAATGTAAAATTGTTAATTTAAAAAATAGCAATGGAATGCCATAAAATATCCAGTGTAAATAAAGACTGGATCGTTTAAATAGCATATTTCCAGTTGCTGTTTGACATCCCAGACATGATTTTAAAATACTTCCACAAAACCCTCAATAGCAATAGTACATTCAAACAACGCATACAGAACTGCATATCAAAGTCAAAGTCCTTTTATACAATTTATTAAGATCTTTTCAACACCTGCACCTCAATGTAAGTAATAAAAACACATGCAATTGTTCCACTGAACCGCAGTCTTTCAAATCTAATGAGAACAAATGTGAAAAGCGAGTGGCAGCTGGCAACAACCAGTTCAAGCCTAATCTATTTTATTAGTTCTGCAACAATAAACAGATGCTAAGTAATGGCAGCGGCAGATGCATTGTTAAAACACACAAGCAGTTTATTTGGAGTGGCACATGTGGTAATTTGTCATTTTATAATAAAGCACATCATCTACAATGGCATGTTGGACTTATTTGAAGAAATGAGCCTTTAAGTTTGCATCAAGACTTGTCAGTCATTTTTTAGTGTGGTCTCTGGTGACATGATTTCAAGAGGTATGTGAGCAGTGAAAGCAGTAAAGGTACAATTCTCAACCTCAGTCTCAATGGGAAGTGCCATGTTTCACTTGCCGCTGCCACAAAGTTAGGGCCTGCTGATGTTTTGTTGAAAAGAAATGTAAAAAGGTATTCCATTCTTCCGTAACAATAACATTTAACTTCATTTCAAATTAGTTCCCGCAATAAGAACATGTTCTGATATAATAGCGTACAACAAAAAGCTCTATACATTGCTGTTACTGCAACGTCACTCAATCCCACCAACAGTAATTGGCTCTATACTTTCAAACCCTCTCCCAAAAACAGTGCCACCTGCTGTGCCTCTGTGCATACTCACAAACTCACACCCACTGGTATGATTTGACAATGACAGCCAATTACAGAGAGATGGTGGAGCTGCAGAACAGAAAAGAAGACGTGGAGTCAAAACAGGGCAACAAAATCGGGTCTAACCATGCGGCTTCTCCAAAATACTTGACAAAACCTCCATGCCGTGGAAGATATGGCGTGCACTGACTTCCTATATAAATTAACCTCATGTTAGTCCTCAGCAGTGTAAGACTAAACCAGGTGGATTTAACAGAACTATGGCAGGTAGGGGGTGATTGTGTGCACAGTGAAGTTCTGCTCAAGCTTCAAAGAGGCTCCTAAACAACACTTCAAAAACTACAATAAATACATAAATACCAGGCAGTAAACCATTTAAATCAGAGTTATCATTGTAATGTAGAGATACTTATTAGTCTTCCTGTGTGTTTTGTGTGTGCCCCTGAGGTAGATATTACTAAATGAGGACGACAGGATGAGGCAGGCAGAGGGAGCTACGTGACAGAGACAGATAAGACAAAGGCTGTGGGGAAGAAGTAGAACAGGAAGGAGGCATTGTAGGACGCCATGGAAGTGGGTAATTAGGGTGGGAAGAGGAGGGTCAGTGGGGAAAACCTTTACAATAGCTTTAGTCTGCTTTTTTTTTTTTTGCTGCAGGGATCGAGGCAGTAAGAAAAAGGCATCACGGGATCTGCATTGTAGTAGCCACAAAAGAAAGAGTGAATGGACAAAGGTTTGAAATATGTAGTGCACTATGAGCCTGTCAGAGGAGGAGATAAGACTGAGAGAAGGCCTGCTGGGAGCACTTGTTAAACAGTCCCACATACAATACGCTGACGGCTTGGAAAATTGCCTATTTTTAGCGCACAGCAGCAGTTTGTTCAATCTGCAAAACAAGGTCGAAAGTATTGAAATTGGATAAATACACTTAACTTCATTGTAGAAGTTTTGTTTGTCTCTAGACAGAAAATAAACAGACAGTGAGTGAATCAGAAGCACAATAATGCAAAGGAAAAACTGGACAATGTTGCTTTGCAGTAGACTCCTATATAAAACTGATATAGAAGAGTGTGATCAAAAAGGTCCTGATGTAACAAAACAGCCTATTGCAGTCACTGTCATACACATACAAACACAAACAGGGAAGCTCAAGCAATCTCTCAAGGGCCCCAACTTTGTGAAAGGATAAAAAGCTGTAAAGAATAACCATAAAAAACAGCAAAAGAAAAGGGAGGAGAAGAAAACAATGGCCTGACAGCCATTAAATATTGAACAGGAGCTGTGCCGAAAGATGAAGAGCACAGCTGTAAATAGTAGAAACTAACTTTGATGGCTAAAGCACAATAAAATGTGTGCTGCATTGTTTCTTCTCTTTGCTGTAGCTTCAGAATTTCAATAGGAAAGGTGGATATATGAAGGATATTGAATGTAGACAGAATGACAGTGCTGGAGCGACAGACCAAGTACCAAAATCCCACTTGAAACATCCCAAAACATCATAACATCCCGCTCTCCCCCGCATACTGTCGTTGTGTCCTTGGGCAAGACACTTAACCTACATTACCTCCAGTGAAGTTCTGTAACACTGGTAATAGTTTAATGAGTGTAAAGCGCTTTGAGTACCTACTACAGTAGGTGGAAAAGCGCTATATAAAAATAAAGATTATTATTATTATTAAAAGTTTCTTTTTAGCTTTTTGATTAAGGCAGTTAAAGAAAAAATAAGCAAAAAGTAATGGAGTAAATGAGGAGGAGAAGTATTTCCCTTGTTTGACATCTCTAAGACAAAATGGGGACTAATTTAGCAAGTAGGATGACAATACATGATCAAATTCAATTTGTTGCTCTTTGTTAGGAGAAAACATTACTGACATAAGTGAAAGCCTTCAGAGCACACACCAGTGACTCTTGTACATTCTCAGCCATTACGGCTGACATTAATCTGATTGGAACAAACTTTTCCAAGAACTGCTGTAACTAAACTGATTCAACACTAATGGGCCTCGATGGCTCCGGTGGTGGGAGACCTGGGTTAGATTCCGGCTTGGGTCAATGTCGCCCAATGTTGTTACCCCCTCTCTCGTCCCTTTTCCTGTCTGTCTACAATCCTATCAAAAAATAATAAACTGCAACACTAAACAGAATATTTTTCAAGTTAGGCAGTTGACCTGGCTTTGACACTTTGATGAGCCTGCATTGTCCAGGTCAACTCTAAAAAGCTTTGCTCTGAGACTGCTTGCTGTCAGTCTGTACTGGTAGCAAGCCTCTCGTCTGACACATTGCAATATATTTATCAAATCGCTCAGGACACTGTCTTATACCCAGGGTTTCAAGGGCTAAATACAAGTCAGTAATAAATGGCCAAAGCATCCCAGCAGAATACACTAACCCAGCACCAGGACTCAATAATCAGTGCCAAATTTTAAGATGTGTAAAATCAATATGTTTGACCTTGAGTCCGAACACCTCAGCAACAGGGGTATGAAATCGATCGAAACTCAGGCTGAATCCACAACTGTATATATTCATTACAACAAACTCTCAATAAAAAGTTTATTACTAAATAACTGTAAAACAGGAAAAATCATCAAATCAATGTAGATGTAAATTAAATACCACTAAATCCTCCACAATACAGTCAATCTACTTATAGACCTGTTCCTCAATTAGTATTATAACTTTCTTTTTGTTTACATTACATACAGACAAGTGAAGATAGTGCGCTGTGGGATATTTAGCTCCAGGTTTAGTGGAGGTGAAAAGAGCTTTGTTTAAAGTAGGCTGTTGAGCTGTCACACTAACAGACAGGCTCTTGTGTAGTTAGACAGCAGGGTTGATGAGGGTCTAAAGGTTGAACTAAAAGTCACATTTAAACTCCAGAAGAGCAATACATGGTGCAGAGCATTTAGACAACACCAGGGTACAACATGGATTATATATAACAGGAAAAAATGATTACGCTGGGGGAAATCCTCCTGTCTATTTTCAATTCATAAAGACACATGTACAGACCAGCTGAAAAGGTATTATTTCTGACAAGTCTTTTCCCAGAACTCCAAGAGGCCAGGTTGTCCTCGGCATCTATGAATTATTTACGCCCTGACAGCATAACAAATCACAACAATGGTAATCACATTCCTCTGACAATCATATGAAAAGAACGCACCACAAAGTGACAGGAGAGCTGGCATTTACACTGCTGAAAGCCTCGTACAGTAAGCCACAAGAGGAGAAAAAAAAAAAGGAAATAAAACACATCCATATGATAAGTTTGTGGAGTACATGGTCTAAAATTGCTTGCACATCCTAAATTATGTTAATGTATTATTAGCAAGCATTAGCAAAGGAGGGAAGTCAGATGAGGCTACAGCAAATAAAACGGATCACTTCTCTCGTTTGAACAGCATTAATGGAGGCCTGCAGATGTGCTTTTGTGCATGGCATTTGGATCCTCCCATACATTTGGTTGGACAGGCTTCTTTAGCTTAAATAAGATTAGAGGTGACATTAACAGTGGCGAGCCTACTCTGCTGTTTGATATTACAGTGAATGATAGCTATTACCACAGCAATCCCCTATAGTTACTGCTCTTAGTAAGGGATAATGGGGTCATAGCAGTGACTCATTCATTTCTCTCTGTACATGTGTGGTACAGGCTGATCCCAACACATCAGACACAGTTGCACAATAGTTCTTTTTCTTTTTTTAAGTTTCTAAAAAACAGTCCACTGCTGGACAGGATAAGTACCATAACCTTCTAGCTGTGAGGTAGAAGTGCTAACCATTGTGCATGTGTATGTGCCACATACCAACATGAGGCTGAACTAATAGTTTTCTGACATTTCACTGTTTTTAAGGATTTTAAGGATTTTTTTAAGGATTTTAATAATTTTAAAAGTCTAGCTTTGATTGGAATGCAACAAACACCTCCTGAACATCAACTACTACTATTATTTGTGGTTCGTAATAATTTGATTGCTCTAATGTTGAACAGTACATTCAAATACTGATGTTTGGCACAGATGCTCAGAAAGTAATGGTACCATTCAAGGTAATATCAAAGGTCCATGAGGGCGTTTAATGATGTAATCATTTGCAATGCACCAAATATACCATACATCTCTCATACTTAATCCTTGTCAAAACTTGTAGATACACAAATGTTAAATACATATGTATAAATGTTTTTTTTTCTCCCCAGAATTTCCTTTCTCTCTTTTGAAAGGTCAAAGATGAAAACAACAGTTAAGCTGCGTCATCTCTGAAGTAATTACTAACAAAAACTAATACCTTTCACACGAGGCAGCGCGTTGCCTTTATGTTGTTGGAAGCTCACATAATGCAACTACAAAGACTTTGCTACGCCAAAAAAAATCAATGTTCACAAAAAAAGAGCCATAACAGTAACAGCTGTGATTAAGTTAAATGAAAATGACAGAAAGTGAGGGTTGATGCCGTCTCGTTATCTTGTATTTAAATTTGCAGTTGTCTTTGAACAACAGGCAAGGCTAGTGACAACTGAAAACTTTAAATGTACTATGTTTCAAAATGTTTTCTGAGAAAATGTTGTCAATAAGCTGTTAATTGGAAAACTTGCTGTTGAAAGTATTTCAGAAAAAGACAGTGTGATTACATGGTGAAGTAGTTCTGTCTTGTTACCCTCCAAATTGATTTGCACTCACAAATCTAGTGCTCTGGTCTGACATTAAGCCAAATTATTTAGACATCAAACAGCAAAATGGTCACACAGTCTACACTCTGCTTTAGTTTTGTGAAAACTCTACTTTTATGTCTTGTCAGTAGAATTTGATTATTTTGCGAGGCTAGATGGCTCAGTTCTAGTCCTGACACAATGTTGGACAAATTAACACCAATATATTGGCTACACCCGATGAACCTGACCCACTTAAATCGCAAATATGTGTTAGATTTCTTTTGAAAAATGATTGAAGCAAAAGCTCTACAAACATGTCTCACTGTACGTGACATACGCTCAGGCTGTATGTGTCGTCACTTCAGCGCACTTTCCTTTTTTAATAGAGCAAACAAAGTGACAAAAGGCCACAACAAGCTGGTTATTATTTTATGATCAAATAATCACTACTAACTTCAAATGAGCCATTTTTTTTTTTATTTTACCAAATGCACCTCACAATCAGTAAAATGAACGGCCACAAGACAACTGTTCACCCCAACAGAGCTACAAAATATAAAGTTAAAAACATATTATTAAAACTCTGATTGTATCTGTTTGAGGCACAGGACCCCCGTTAAGGAGGTGGACAGGTAAAGGTAAAAGTCCCCTAAATGCCAACTAGCTTCAGTCTGATGTTCAAAAGACTACTCTACAAAAGGTCGCAATATGCCAAAAGATCTCTGTTCATTTATGGTTAATGACCCTGTTATGCTGCTTTTGTAGCATCAGTTTCTTGCATTCACACCTTCTAAATACCTGAGGATTACACTTTAAACAATACCTAAACTTTTCAATTTTCAATTTTTATTTGCACTCCTTTGTTCTTTGTGTTGCAATATACCATCTCAGGCTTGCATGTCACACCTACACGTCCTCTGCTGGGACAAAAATAAAATGAGGTTGTGTTGAAAAGAGTTACTGACAATAGACCAAGAAATGTTAGTGACCATAGTGCTCAACCAGACATATGCACTTTTCTCTTCTCAGTGGTTTGGTGTTTAATTGTACTGTCTGATGTGGCTGGTTTTTTGGCCACAAAGGTTTGGTGCAGCAGGTGGCGTTGTTATGCCCCAGTGACCTGTCAGACTAAATGCCTCACTCATGGATTTATCTCACAAGAGGAAGAATAGATAAAGACACAAATATAAAATGTCTATTAACCAAGAACTGTTTCATAAACCTCTTAAATAACAGATTTTATTTATCTGACAAACGAAGAGTATTTGTCATTCGGGTCACAGCCCTGGCCCTATGTTTGGCAAATACCAAACTGTTTCTAGCATCATAATTTTCTATCAATTCAATACATGCAGTTCGATACATGGCAGTTTCACACTCTGAGATTTGAATGCCCAAATGTCCAACCTACAGTGCTGTCATCATTACAGTGGATTCATTCGAGAGTTTGGTAAAGGTTCCCTCAAACAGATCTGAACCCAACCTTAATGTAGAAAAGCCTGGACTGTCTGTTATGTAAAAGATACTCACATTTCTCTAGTAGCTTAAGTAGGAGGTAGTTTCTGACTCCCAATTCTAGGAGACTTTCAATTAGCTCCTAACTAAACTTTTAATGAACTCTGTCTGTTTTTATAAAGAGGGAGCCAAAGACTCAATGGCAGCGAAGCACCTGTCAAACCAAAGCAGAGCAGGGCCACTAGGGCCTAACGGCTTCTTTAACAAGCTAATCACAAGTCTGGATTGGCCAGTAGAGACGTAGCAGTTGTTATCGTCACACCCACCGGTGGCACAGGGTACACCATGATGATGTGCTCCCAGGTCAGAAGCTCCAAGCCCTGCTCCACCACAAAAAGAAAAAATCCAATAGACCTAAACTACATCCATCTATTTCTTTTATTTTAAAACACTTAATAGAAACCAAATAAATACAATTCAGACACACTTTAAGTTCCATACAGAAATCAAAATATTTAAATCTAGTGTTAACAATTATTTTTCAATTAGACTTTAGAGCAATGTCCTTTCCTCTTAAGCATTATTAATTGTGATGACAATTATACCAGTAGCACTTTAGCGAAACCTTACAACAACACCAGGTTTAGACTACACATGCACATGCAGTTACTTTTATTTTAAATTTTCTGTTTGTTTGTTTATTATATATAATCTTCTTACTTTCAAAAATCATTCCAGAAGACCGGATTGTGCCCCCTGACAGGCCGGTTTTGGCCTACGGGCCGCATGTTTGATACCTCTGGTTTAGAGTAAACATGGAAGACAATGTTCTAGTTTGAAAATAAATAATAAAATCACTGACTGTAATCTTGATTCTGAAAGCAATAAAAATGAGATAAGTATTCAGTGTGGACGTGTGTCATATTATTCCACGCAACCCGTTGGCCAGTAGAAACGTAGCTCCACGCAAGATGAGCGGGGGCGCAGTGGCTCAGTGGCAGAGCGGTTGTCCCTCAACCGGAAGGTTGGTGGTTCAATTCCCACTCTCCCCACAGTTCATACTGTTGTTGTGTCCTTGGAGAAGACACTTAATCCACCCAGTGGTTTTCCAGCTGTAACACTGGTGAATTGAAGCTAAATGTAAGTTGCTTTGGATAAAAGCGTCAGCTAAATGAATAAATGTAAGTGATAATCTAATTGAAAACAACATCTTGAAATCTTAAGTTCAAACTGCTGAGCTCAATATTGCTTTAAATCTTCAGAATGTTTTAAAATATTTACAGAGCACAGTGCAAAATATCCCAGAAATAATCTACATTATTATTGTTTGTTGAAACGCAGCCTATGTTCCATCCATTAAAATGGAGCTCAAGGCCAGTTGTATTCCCTACTTCTTTCCCACATCATACATTTACCCTTTTTTCACTTTCCTTATTGTTTGGTTTATTTTTTATCTGTCATTGCCTTTACCACAAAAAAATCAATAACTTTGCAATAACAATGGAAATTTTGCACATTCTTTTATTTTATTTACAGTAGTAAACAAATCCAAACTAAGTATACAATAAGCAACACATTTTCATGATTAGAAAAGGAGCCGTGTAGAGAATATCATTCTTATATTTTCTGCCCCTTTACTTAAACACATTGAACGTTACATGATTTAGCTTATGATCTTAGCTTTTATCACCATGCCATCCTGTCATAAATATAAACACAAGATTTCTGAATTGTCACATCCAAACTCAAGTACATGCATATTGTTTCATTAGTTTTTTAATAATTTTATTGAGAATTCCATACTCACCATACTACACCTACAGCCAACAACGACATTTGTTTTAAAGTTGTCCGAGCTGCTAGTGTAAATGCAGTAGAAAACAGGGCAATGAGGGACAGTTGGAGTCACTGGAGTCTGGACAGTGCACACTTCACACACAATGTCTCTATTTTCTGACACTTTAAGACGAATTAAGGTCATTATTAATGGAAAGCATTTTTAAACCACTAAAGCTGGTAATTGCCACAAAAAAGAACAAGGATTGTAGTGAAATCCTGAAGGGGATTCTGATGATTGTCAAAAAGTGTGGATCTTTGCATCTTTGGCAAAACATGCAGACCAGAAATGTGGGAACAAAATGTGTCCATCCAAAAATCCACTGCACATGCTCAGAGCTGCACTGTTTTCCTGTGTCTTATGCATGTGTGTTTATTATAGTGTGATGTTGCCCTGTTGTTGTGTCACGCTGAGCAGTGGGTCGGTGATACATGGATATCCTTAGGCTTGTTCCCAGCTCCCTCGCACAGACCTGTGTGTTTAGGCCAATTCAAGGTAAGAATTACTATTAGATTGATGATACACGTTCTTAGTTCCCAAACGAAGCATGAAGTCGGAGCACAATGTGAAGAGGATATTTTAAGCATGCAGTTCACATTTCATCTGTGTCCAATGAGTTCATCAATATTAACAGCCAACATGTGGCAGGTCTTATAGAGCCGTCTGTGTGTCACACACTTCCACACGGGTGACCTCTAGTATCTTTCAGGGCAGTTGGGCCCTCAGGGAGGCTCTGTGCAGGCCATAAATATTCAGCCGGCTCACAGGCTCTGACAGGCTGTGCATGGTGATGGCTTGTGTTGGAACACAAATTCACTGCTACATCTTTGTCCCTGCGAGGCTTGTTCCTCTCTTTGATTCACCAGCATCCATAAACCAATGGTTGACATGTGCGAGGGGGGAGCATGAAGGTAATGGGCCAGTCATCCACGTCCTACACTGACATATTGAATTATTTTAACACTGAGCACCATGACATTTTTTACATGGACTTTAAGGAATGCTAACATTTCACCAGAACAGAGAGCTCACAGGGCTCACACATCTGGGAATAGGCCGTGATGGATGAAGCAGCATTAATTACATTTATTTTTAGTCCACACTATTCTTCTGTGGACATGAAACATTACTGTCAAGTTATCCAGGTTATCTTTTTACTTAATAGAGCCTCATTATATTATCAGCATCATGTCCCTCTCATGCTGCAAAACATGAATAGACTCATGGTTCTGAAGAGACTAGCAAATTTGAAAAAACAATAAAAGGACAGAAAGTTGAAAATACCATTACATGCTAAATGGATTATTAAATGATTTTTCTTTTCAAGCTTTACCTTTTCTGATCCTTTTATTTATATAAACTACATTTTTCTAAATTGTCTTTTGAAACCAATTTGTCAGCACTGCAAAGAAATTAAGCTTAGATATGATTAGAAAACTGAGCCTACAAAATTTAAATATTATAACATGAGGAAATGAATTCTTAGATGAGACAACGGGCTTCATTGGATTAAAAAGTGTTTTCTTGACTAGCATTTTAAACAGGCCCTTATTTAGATAATAAAAGTGATATCTTGGGGACAGGCGCCACAGCTGGCTGATTTCAACATTTTGTTAAAAGGGTAGCTAAGTACCCTTGCAGACAGTGTGAATATGAATGGTTTTCCCCACATACTGTATCTCACGCAGCATAACCTCAGCAGCCAACTGGGAATCTCAGCCAAAGTGCACATCACATTTGCCCGCGAGGTAGAATATTTTCCTTCTGGAATATATTCCTGAGCCTTTACAGTCAAGGGCCCTTGGGGGGAAGTAGAACTATACTCTAATTTTATGAAAGCTCTATTTTTGTGGATTTGTTGGTGGCAAGTTATTTCCATATAGTGCAGCTTGAATAGACTGCGCTCTGCTCAAGTGATTTCATTGGCTCTGAAGTCTAAGTGATGTGATTCGGTTATTGAAGTGAAGCCTTCCGTTCAGCAGGACACCAATCAGTTCTGCTTAAGATGGTAATTTTCTCTCTCTTAGTGATACCAATCATTTCGCGCTCCCTCCTCTCGGCTGCTGATAATTTGTATTCTCCTCGTTTCTCCTCGGTGGCGGGGACAATTATCCCCATCTCAAATCAGACGAGGGAGTATCTGAAAACTCGTTAGACTGATTTAAGAAAGCTTCTGTTGACTGTAAACACTGTGTGGAATATAAACATGCTGGGTTTGCACGCTGGCAATTCCTTCAGGTGCAAATGATGACTTTTAGAATCAAAACCTCTCATTTATAATTTATATTGTCTTCATTTCATTTCAATTATACACACACCACACTATATTTTGAACAGAACAGGCCCAAAGGGGAAAAGTGCATGTTCATCTCTGTTGGTCAATGTTCAGGTTAACTCGAGACTTTCTAATGTATTCAAGACATTATATTTGGTGGAGGTAACATAAACATAATATAGTATAACTCATGTATAACACTTCTATGAAACCTAAAATGGTATATTCATTATCACACCTTCTGTGGAACCATTTCTTTGCAAATGCATGTTAGAGACAGTCTTACATGCTCTGTGCTAAAGGCAAACTAGTTATAGCCACTTCGGCTAACTAAGCTAACGTGAAACCTGTGTACCCTCAAAATTAATCATGTATAAAAAATAATTCTGACTTCACAAAAAAAAATAATCTATTGATTATTTTACACCTCAAACATGAAGTATGTGTAGACATTATACTAACACTAGGAATGGATAATATATCGGGGCTAATATTATTGTCCAATATGTGTGTTTTTTTATTTATCTGCATTGTCCCGATGCCCCATGTGTAGAGCTGATATTATATTCTGTCGACTAGTTTGTTTGAGTCTGTGACACCGTACTGCACCTGAAAGCAGCAGCGCTCCAGTTCAGGGCATGCACACTTTGCAAATGCAGAGCGAAAGCTTGTAAGTTCAATGCTGGAGCCGTCGCCTTGTTTGCCGTGCGGACTTATACTTAAGTTCAAGCCCTTGAGAAAAACAAAGTAATTCTGCAGTGATTCTGCAAAAGTCAAATCTGTATCAAGAATAATCAGACTAACCTGACTGTGATCGGAATATTGAAGGCAATAATTTGGTTATCTCTACCTGCATGTAAACGTACTGACTAACATGGGAAGTCAAATTTCAGATAATAGAAAAAGAAACAAGCTGTGATTGTCTAGGCCATCAGACCAAACAGATCAATGCACAATGCTTGTTGATATACGTGTGTGGCATTGAGGCAGCAGCTGACAGTGAGTGCAAGACACGTGAAGGCTTATCACTAATCCAAGGCTAACTCCTTTCTTTGCTCAAAAAAAAAAAAAAAAGACAAAAAAAAAATAAAATTAAATTCCTTCCTCTACAACAGGCTAGAAGAGCAGACTCTGAATACAAATCGGGTTGCAGTGTCCTGTGCGAGCAGCCATAGAAACCGCTCTTGTATTGTTTTGATTGCTGATAGTCAAGGTTATGAGCAGGCAGAGCACCGATAAGAACAGTAAGAATGTGTTTTAGCAGTGGACTCAAATATTAGTTTCTCCACAAAGGTTATCCACCAATGACATCCCTGTCTTTTCCTGAACATGTTTGAGTGCTTTTCATCATCTTACCTCTATATTATATGAAAGAAAGCCAGATACCACAGTATCCACAGTAAAAGTGTTTGCATAGTGTCCAAACAAGTAAAAATTTAACCAGCTTGTTTTTTCATTCTTTTCACTCTTAGTATTCTTAAAATCTGGAATTTTCTTGTCTAGCCTTCCTGTGACAGCACAACTTTTGATAAGCTAAAACTGCTTTATTGGTTTTCTTAGATCATCAAGATATCAAGTTAATGTAATAATATATATTTTTAGATCAAATACTTACAAAACTTTTAAAGCTGAAAAGAATAAGAGTAAAGTGTCCAGAAAGGAACTTCTGAAAGCCAGCTGAATACTCATGTTCTTAGAGCTGATTACGCTGCAGCCCATATTACTGCAGTGTGTGTGTAGAAGCAGAACAATGGTGCCTGATTAACCTATCCTCACCTCCCTGTGGCTCTTCAGCCTCTGGCCCCTATGCAATCAGACGCAGGCTCCTAGCACAGCCTCCATTAATCTGGAATTAAGTTGTGAATTACACTAATCTGCTTTTTTATTATGCAGCCATGATAAAGTCATTACCCATCTGCCCCGAAGCATTGGGATGATACATTTTGTAGCTGTGGTAATTACATGTATGAAGCCTTTCAATGTTGTTTTTTTAAAAGGATGCATCAGCTCAGAGGTGAAGGTGATTAATTGCTGGATACTGAGGAAAAAGAGGTTAATGCTGGAGCTTTTCATGTGTTTTATGCCAACACTATATTCACACTAAATAATAGATATTTAGTCAAATTAGGGGTGTGCTTCTAAACAGACTGGACTATAACACAATGGCACAACAGCAAGCTTTAGATCCAGGCATAAAATGGCACTTTAACATACCACTTTAGTGTGAATATCTAACTCACCAGCAAAATACATGAGCACAGTCTGAAGTAACCAACATATGAAGACTGTGTGATCTAAAAACACAGTTCGATGCCGTGTATTTAAACATATGTTTTGATATTGAATTTGACTAACCTGAATTGCAAACTGACACCAGGTCAGGTGTACATCAATTACGCTCCCACTATTTCCTGACGGAAGTGGACTGTCTGGGACACTTGTCCTACTGTGACATCAAGAGATAGATGACACTCTTCTTGTTTGTGCAGAGGAGCCAATGCTAGTCTACATTCATCATCACCATCATGGTTAATAATGTAGGGCATGAGCAGTGTTTATAAAGGAAATATAACTACCCTCAGTGCTGCGTTCCCTGAACACAAATGATGCTCCTCAACGCATGGATCAGTCTGATTGAGGAACAATGAACACTAATCACTTATTCTCATGAATTAAGAGAATGTATAGTAGCTACACTCCTCAAAGTGAGCATTCATCACATGTAATGCTTTAAACCCCTTGTGACCCTTCCCCACAACTGTGTGCTTCCAGTGCAGTATGCCTGTTTCTGATGCACAACCTGACAGATCAGACTTCCATAGAGTCACTTTTAATCATCCACTCACACAAATCCAAGTGAAGACTTTTGCACAGAGCCTGATCCCGCAGTTGTGCATAGATTTCTCTGACAATTTGTATTTTCCCACCAATGTTTATGTTAATGCTACACATACAGTTGTGCTCAAAAGTTTATATACCCTGGCAGAATTAGATTTTTTTTGTGACATTTTTCAGAGAAAATGAATAATAACGCAAAAACCTTTCAATCACTCATAGTTAGTGGTTGGGTGAAACCACTAATTGTAAAACAACTGTGTGTTATATTTCGGCTTTTGGAGCATGCCCTCTGATGGACAGAGTTATATTGTAATATACATGAGTTTCATGAAAGAGGCTTGGTGTGTATAAAAGGTTAGTGAGTTTCTAGGCTGCTGACAGACATTTGGAACGTACATTCAGTGCTTCGCTGACGTTTCCGAAATCTGAGTCATGGGAAAAGCAAAAGAATTGTCAAAGGATCTGCAGGAAAAGGTAAAGAACATTCCGACTGTGAAACACGGAGGTACTTGGACGTTCCAAAGTGACAACGAGCTGATCTGTCATTGGCTACAGCCACATAAAGTGAAGGTTCTGGACTGGCTTTCTCCTGACCTCAGTATCATTGAGCCACTTTGGGGAGATCTCAAACGTGCAGTTCAGTCAAGACAGCCCAAGAATTTACAGGAACTGGAGAATTTTTGCCAATAAGAATGGGCAGCTTTACTATCTCAAAATAAAGAGCCTTATCCACAACTACCACAAAAGACTCCAAGCTGTCATTGATGTCAAAGTGGCAATAAATGTACTAAGTATTAAGAACTGGGGTGTGCAAACTTTTGATCAGAGACATTTGGGTAGTTTCTGTTGTCATTATGATTTAAAAAGAATAAACACAGACGCAGACAATAAATGGCTTCACCCAAACACTAACTATAAGTGAAAAAAAGGTTTTTTGTGTTATCATTCATATTCTCTGAAAATTGCCAAAAAAAAAAAAAAAAACACAAACTCTGCCAGAGTATGTAAACGTATAAGCACAGCTGTATGTCCCAGTTTATGTTTAATATAAGTAGGTTAAAGTTCAAACATTTTAGAGGGAATTTCCTTGAGCACAGAAAAAACAGCTCGGGTCACTCGGTCAGTCTCCAGAGGAGAGTGCAATGTTCTCAAATGTAGGACTGCTTTCACTAAATCGATATTCTCCTCTGTTGCCATAAATCTTTGGAATAATTCGCCAACTTAAATGATCACATGCACAGGGTTCCAAATGTTTGCACGCTGGCAAAGAAATTGCTGTTATTTAAACAAGTTGGCATTCATTAGGGTTGAAAGTGGTTATGGTTGGGATGAATGCGTGAGAATATAAGTGTGTATACTGAGTGTGAGTGAGACTGTATCTTGGAATGATTTTAGAGTAAATTGTAGTTGACTGTGTGACATTGTGTTTTATGATTTGTCTCCAGTTGTGTGGGTGTTTATATTATATATTGACTGGTCCAGTTATACACTTACAAATCTTACTGTCATTTATTTTATTTATTTGTAAACATCCACCTGCCAAGGGAGTACAGGTAACCTGGCACCAAACATCTCTCCTTTTAACTTGATACCATACCATAAAGTTACACAGCTGTCATTTCTTAGCAGTTACTCATTTATTCAATACATTTTCTTTTAGAATGACTGTTAATCACAAAACACAAGCACAGGTTTTCTTGTTGCCAAAGTAAGTATTCTCCTTCACCGACTGAGTAGACTTAAATATTTAGTCACTTTCAGATCACTCCTGACAGAGCTCAACTTTAAAAGCTCCTTCTAAACATTTACCCCACATCTTCAAATTTCTTCAAAAGACTCAACTTTTATTTATAAAATCTATTGTAGTATCTAAAAAAACTCAAGATGTTACTTTTTGCTGAAAATAGTGTTGTTGCCATCTCAAATGCTGACAGGATGAAGACTTTTGGTTTTGGTGACCTGACAGAACAGGAACACTCCTTTGATAATGCAGGTTGTACATGACAGAAAACTGATAATGAACGTTGATTTGAAGCAAGGAAAGGGGGTTACGAACGCCATGAGAAGAGGTGAATCGTGTAAATGAGAGACACACGTTATCATGTTGTCGATACGACAGCACCGGGTTTATGATCAGGAGTTTGACGACCAAAGCAATGAAATATTGAACAGCTATTGTTTAAAATGATGAAAAGACATAATGTAAGCTGAGACCATCTGTGTATTAGTCTTCTCTCTTCTTTAAATAACTTCAATGTTTACGTGCTGCTGTGTCCGAATGCTACAAAAAATTTTAACTTCATGTTTAATACTCAGACACAATGAAAAATACAAACAAAAAAGTCTAGATAAAAAATACAAGAGAAGGAAAACAGAGAGAAAATTGTGCTAACATGACACGCTGTTTTGAGCTCTTTACACTGCTCAAAATCCAAAGTACTCACTGAAGAACAATATGATGATTATAGATAAATGATGGATCGGTTCCATTCGTGTGTGTGTTTGCCTTAACAAATGCCAAAGTTGTCTTCAGTTGATGGTTAGATTGAGCCTTTCTGAAAACATATTTGTAGATTCACTGAGCTTTGGACAAAACCAGATCCCGGAGGGTTGCTCCCTTAACAGAACCATTCTAAGGTAAATCTAATACCTGATGTGGTCCAAGCAGTATCAGAATCCACTGCCCTTATTTCATAAATAGCGTTTAAAATATTACTCTGACCAGTTGTAAACTGTGTGACCTCGTGCCCTAAGTGAGCACCAGATCAATACAGTTGCAAAGCAGGCACACTTTTGGACAGAGTGTTAAAAAAGAGTTGCAGATGGTGACAGTGATTGACTGTGACCATACAGACTGTAATGGTGCTGGTCACAATAAAGTTGATGCTGATAAACGTGGTTAATGGAGTCAAGTAATTAACTCCAGTTCACTGTTTGAATCCATCTTGACTCATTTGTGTCCAACCAACACATCACAGCATCAGACAGCTCGAGTCAAGAACAATAATCACCCAACACAGCACGCCGCCTTCAGCTCACTTCGCACTAACCTTTTCTCTCATCTTGTCCGACACTTTGACTTGTCAAAACGAAGAAGCCCAGGTGCTGCTCACAGCAACAAAAGCTTCTGCTGTGGTGCTTATTTTCCCCTAAGTTGTTCCGAAAGGCGTTACGCATAAGTGAACAATATTTCAATCAGATCATGTTAATAAAAACTAGTTCTTTATCCTCAATGCTATATGAATTCTATAAGCAATATTCAGAAAAAATATAGCTGCATGTGCTTCAGAAAGTAGTGCTCACCATGAGAAAACAAGAAAACAAAACACTCACATGAGACACTTGGGTGTGCCACTGAGGCTGCATGTAGTGTCAGTCTAAACTTTTCCCCAGTCAGGCTAAGCTTGTGTTTGTCCTCTGTTTCAACTCCACTGCCAGCATAAAGGTTAAACAATTACTGGCCCACCTTTGTGTTTCACGTTGCTCTTTTCAGCTGCGGTGTTGCACTGAATGTCAGCCTGTAGGTCTCACACACTGCTGCTATAACAGCATTTAAAGTGTCTCTTTTCCACTTTGTACTATATCTCTCTCTGTAGCACCTGGGCACTGTCGCAGCTCAGTGCAAACGTCTGAAATAAGGGCCAACACTCATTTTGTTATCTTAATGCAGGTTCTGCTGAGCTGGGAGAAGAGGCTGACATGGGGAATACAAGAGCCATGAGAGCAACAGTTGTAACATTGTCAAGTTTAGATTAGACAAACACTGTTAAAATACTAATCTTAAACCTACACCAAGTATAAAACATAAAAAAGTCATATGTGAGAAAAGAGAGGCCATGGTGACTCACTGAAAGTGAAGTCTGCCAGTGCTTTGCGGTGAGCCCAAGCTCATCAGACATGGTAAATTAGACAGGGTATCTGAGGGATGACTGTGTCCGCCCTCACACACAGTTCCTGAGACATAGTGGCCCTGCGCTCCACTGTGGAACTGACTGGTGGCCTGGTTCGTCGACTGTCTGAGACCAGCCTGCCTGTTTGGCTGAGAGATCGCCTTGGCAGCTGACTGCTCTTCTAATCAAGTTGCTTAGTATGGTAGTGGGAGTGACCGACTGACTTGAATCTGACTGACTTGACAGAAAAGGATTTTAACAGCTCAACAGCAACAACACACACACTTACGGGCATGTCCACCTACAACATGGGGATCAAACTCAAAACCTTATTGCCCCACAGATGTCAAACCTTTACATGGGGATACACACAGAGATGTCTTAGCCTGTATGCCAGAATAATTACATTTACTTTAAGATTGGAATGATTTGCTCGTGGTTCAATCAGGCATAGCTTCCAGTGGATATTTCAGATTTCTTATTCAGAAGGTTCTGGTCCAGAGGAAGCAACTGGCTACATTTAGACGTGAAATAGGGCCAATGATTAGCTGTCATTTTCGTAAATGGGGAGCTCTCAGTGGTTTGACATTTTCTCTGAACAACAGTGACTGATTGGTGGCTTGATTTTTGCCAGAAGTCACCATACACATAGGTCTGATACATATGCACACACATAGACCAGCTTATAAAATAGACCCGCACCACCTCCCAGGAACATATCGCCCCCATCCTCAAAGATCTCCACTGGCTCCCCATCCCTCAGCGCATCCAGTTCAAGCTCCTCACCATTGTGTATGTCCTTCCATAACTTAGCTCCCACTTGCCTCTCTGAGCTCCTCCTCCACCACCCGCCTGCTCATGCCTTCTGCTCAGCTGATGCCAACCTCCTGTCTCCTCCCACCAGGACTCACCTCTTTTTAGACAACCCTCAAAACCCACCTCTTCAAAACTGCCTTCACTTAGTTATATTTTAGTTCTTGTCTGTTTTCTTTTGTACTTTCGTTGAGTGGCTTGAAAAGCGCTATATAAGTGTTATGTATGTATGTATTATTATTATTATTGTCAACTTTAAGAAAGAAGCAGTCAAAAGGAAAAGGGTTTTCTGAATGGCCTCAGACTTTCTAAGGATTGAGGTTTCATCAGTACATTTGCAATTCCCTCTACTTTTCTTTACTATTTGCATTTCCTTTGGTGAGAACGACCCAGATTTTGAAATAACCAAGGGAGCTGATTGTGGGCACAACAACCCTAAATGGAAATGCATTTTGCATTTCTCATAAAACACTAAAAAGTTCTTGTGTGCACAGCCAGGGAGTAAGAAGATTTAATGTTTGTTTTTCTAATACAGTATAAAACAACACAGAACAAAGCAATCAATTGTCAAATTTACTTTTGGCATTTTTACTTTGCCATAAGATAGAAAAGCTGTTATATATGCAGGTATTTTAAAGCTGTCTTTTAGGTCTTGGTCTAGTTTTGCGTTGGTAGCTGCCTACGTTGGATTGACCTTTCATTATTACGACGCTCTCTGCTGCTGCAGTTAGTGGTCCACATGCATAAGTATAGTGCTTAACATTCAGTGGCTTATTCTGGGTCAAATCAGCCACCCACCTACCACAAGCTGTTGAGCATTATGAAATCATGACTCCTCATTAAGACAATTCCAGCTCACTGCATCATAGAAAAAGACTGCGCCGGTCTCACTTTCAAAACCACCCCATTGTATGAAGCACTTAACGTAAAGGACCTGGGGCATCATGAAGCCTGCTCCCTTAAATGAATGCCATTACGAGTTTTTACTGTGCCTTCTTCTTTAACGTATTTATGTGTAAAGTATGTATGTTTCATTATGAGAGTCTGGGTAGGTAATTCTTCAGGGTGTAGGGTCTACTTAAATTTCACAAAGCACATTCAAACACCACTCATATAATAAACAATTTGGTCACAGCTAACTCCTCATTAATGTAAATCTAAAATCAACTCCTGACACTGTGGACATGGGAGCAACACTGTTCCTGATGCATCAAAGCAAAACGGAGCCCTATAGCAGACTTGTGTGAATACCTCTTCTATAACTGCCAGACATACTGCTAGAGATACATTTAACTTCAATGCTTGTTATAAATAATCCATTGTGAACAGTGTTGGGTGTCATCTTACATGCTGTACTGTATGTTTCTGCATATGACTTAAAGAAGCTCAGTCTCTACTTCTGAAGGAACAGATGGCAGAATGGAAGTGACAAATGTGACAGAAATCTGAATCCAGGAGAAGTAAAGCAGCAGCGGTGCGTTCCTCCATCATCAGTGTAAAATTAGATCAGATGAATTATTTCACATGGTTTGCCTTGCTCCTTTTCCAATCTACCTCCTGTCAGTTTCCTCTATGCATTGTGTTTTATATCTTTCAAAGATGTCTGACAAATGGTTTTGGCAGAACACAACAGAATGATTAAACTTAGAATAAGGAATGAAGTCACGTTGCATCAACACACCACAGCAGAAGAAAAGGAGTTGTCTTTTGGATGACTCACATGGTCAGACAATGTTTACCATTCTGGTTTTAGGTCATATTCAATAATTCTTGTACTGGGCTTTGTGCCATGTCTTTTTTAAAGATATCCCCAGGACATCCACCTGAATTATTGCACAAACAGGCTTTACAAAATAATACCAAGCGTAGACAATTCTCAGAACCTTGTGTATTAGCTTTTGTCACATGACACTGTCTGTTGTGTTGGGCCTAATAAATGCTGAAACCTGTACATGCACACACAAGAATCCACAAGACCAGGGGCCACCAGAAGGGCTGTTTGAGTCCAGGCTGGGTACTTCCATCTTAAATACTAGTGTTTTTATTTTAGGGCCCTGGAGTGCCCTTACCTGCACTGCGGCCCTTAAAATACTAATGAATGCAAGTATGTGAGTTGTAGTTATTTTAGGGAGAGGGCTAGTTAGCAGCTATTTATCCACAACAAGTCCCATGAGGAGCTAAAATATGCTGTCCTGCTTTCTGCCGTGCTTTCTGTTGTCGGGGAAGGAAAAATCCTTTGCAAAAATATACAAGAAGTATTGGTTTATTGTCATGAGCCATTATTACTTGTCTGTGTTTCCAAGATTACATTTGTCATCTTTACACATTTCCCAAGTTAAAACCCTACCTAAGGGTGTTCCATGCAGTTCTGTGACATTTTTCAGTTTTCATTCAAACAGGAAAAGTCAGACACAATCCAGGCTGAACATTTAATTATGTAGTTACGAGTCTAGAATGACTGACTGTACTGAAAGCATTCCAACTCAATTAAACATGTATTGTAGGTAAACACCGCTGAGACAAATGTGCCTCATGTTGACACATTGCAATTTTCATTAATTTACATGAGCACATATAGAACCCAAGATGTCTTACATTCATTACAAAGCCACTGATGGAGCCTTTAAGCAGCTGTGGAAATATGGAGAATGCACCGTTTGACCAGAAGGCTGTCATAAATCAAGATGACTGACAGAGTAACGAGCAGATCCACGACAGAACAGCAGCAGAGAGCCAAGTATAACCCACTAGAGCTCATTCTGGAATTAATTATAAAGATAGACTAAAAGGCCTTTCTTTAGAAGTCAAGTGTAGAAAGAAATGCTGCATTTATTCAGTACCAACGTAAAAAAAATAAAATTTACTTAATATTATTGCATTTATTAGGACTGGGCAATTATCTTTCTTGTTGTGGAAATAATTACTGAATTAGCAGGTTTAGTCATACTCTTTTTTATATCTAGTGCATGACTGTCATTCATTTGTGTCTCATTCAGACTCAACTGAATTCATCCTTTTCTACTTATAAGAGTGAACATGAGCACTTACAGTGTAAGGTTACAGCCTTATTCCAAAATGGATTAAATTCAATATTTTCCTCAAAATTCTACAAACAATCTCTCAGAAAATAGAGGGACTGTTTCAAAATTGTACAAAATGCTTTCTTGCCCAGCTAAAAATCTAAATCTGCAAACACAACTGCACTGGGAACAAGATCTAGGATGTCAAATCTCTGTAATCGACTGGTTTCAAATATAGAAAAATACAGTATAACCAAAACTTTTGTCCTTTCTTGTTTCCTGGGTTTTGATTTATACCATTTGCCGGAAAAATAAACTTTTTTTCATTTGAACCTTCTGCCTGTGTTTGGGTATTGCATTGGAGTCTCACACGATCCGGACAGTGTGTCCATGACCCAATGTGTTACTCCAGTCAAAGTTAAACAAATAAATCACAGCTCCTCTGATCTTTGCTGGAACAAAAAGGAACCTTGAGCCACACATTATGCCATTGTCCCAAAGTCAAACATTTTTGGAGCAAAGTCAATAAAAATTGTTTCTACATTATCAAACATGGATCTTTTTCAATGTCCAGCCATTTGTTTGTTGGGACGCAGAGATACTCAACATGCCAGTAAGGGGATTGGGGATTCATGATTTGAATGTAAAATGGGAGTTAGTTTGGAATGAGGCTCTTTTGTAGGTTTTGATGCAAAATTCATTAAATCATTAAATAGTTTTTATAGAATGTAGCCATAACATATGTGTTATGTGCTGTATGTGTGCATATGTATGTGTGTATATGTAAATGGTGTGCATTTATATAGCGCTTTTTTGCACCCTTTGTGGGCACCCATGGGGCTTTAAATTGTGCTTTCATTCAACTCATTCACACACATTCACACCTGGTGCAGACAGAGAGGGGGACTGTCAGTCACACGGCGCTCACAGCCTTCTCCGACCACCGTCAAACACACCTCTACAGTCACACACATTCATACACCAGTGCTGGATCCTGGAGGCAAGTGTCTTGGACATAACGACAGCATGAACAGGAGATGGGGGAATCAAACTACCAACCTCCTGGTTATAGGACAGCCGCTCTACCACTGAGCCACTGTGCCACACATTTGTGTGTATGTATGTGTATATGTATATGTATATGTATATGTATATGTGTATGTATGTGTATATGTATATGTATATGTGTATGTGTATGTATATGTATATGTATATGTATATGTATATGTATATGTATATGTATATGTATATGTATATGTATATGTGTATGTATATGTATATGTATATGTATATGTGTATGTATGTGTATATGTATATGTATATGTATATGTGTATGTATATGTATATGTATATGTATATGTATATGTATATGTATATGTATATGTATATGTATGTGTATATGTGTATGTATATGTATGACCGGGAGATCAATGTAATGACTGTACTTACCTTAGTTGAAATGTCAATAAAGAAAAAAAAATTCTACAAACAATAGTACATAATGACATCATTAAATAAGTTAGTTTAAACTCTTTGCAAACTTATTAAAAATACAAAAATTAAAAAGCACATGTACATAAGTAGACATATTCACAGCCTTTGCCACAACACTCAAAATTGAGCTCAGGTACGTCCTTTTTTCCACTGATCATCCTTGAGATGCTTCTACAACTTGATTTTGTTGAATTAGTTATATATCTTATATATAAAGGTCTACATAAGGTCCCACAGGTAACAGTGCATGTCAGACTTGAAGACCTCTGTGACAGGATTGTATCTAGGCACAGATCTGGGGAAGGGTACAGAAAAATGTCTGCAGCATTGAAGGTTCCATCTGTAAATTGGAAACACAAAGACTCTTCCTAAAGCTGGCTGCACGGCCAAACTGAGTGATTGGGGAAAAAGGGCCTTAGTCAGAGAGGTGACCAAGAAACCGATGGTCCAGCGTGTCTTTTTGGAGAGAGGAGAACCTTCCAGAACAACCATCTCTGCAGCACTCCACCATTGGTTGGAGATAATTATAGGATCACTACAGTCTACAACAGTAAACTCCAAAACTAAAAGTTTTAAGGTATGTTTTAAAATTTGGTTTAATGTATCAGTATTTAAAATAAGCAGAAAAGGTTACTACGCTGCTGTTAGGGGTGAGTGGTGGGGCTGCTTTCAAGTCTTTTGTTTTGACAGTGATTCAACACTGAATTGCAAACAGACTTTGGTGACCATTCTTTAAGACTCAATCTTTCGTTAATGTAATTATTTTAATAAAACATCTTCACAAGAACATGGCATATGCCATAAATATACCAGTCAGATATGTTTAGATAAGAAGTAAATCTTTTCCTTCATCCAAAAACCTGTATTTTGCTGGACTGCTTTAAAGAGGTCATCCAAACTAAAAAGTAATATATATATATATATATATATATATATATATATATATATATATATATATATATATATATATATATATATATATATATATATATATATTTATATATATATATATATATATATATATATATATATATATATATATATTTTTTTTTTTTTAAACACTCTCCTTTGGGCTATGCCTTTGCCTCATTTTAAATAATGTAGTGCTTAATTTTGGAAACTATTGAAAGAATGACTGACATATGAAAGCATTAGCTTAAAGGCAGTATTCACAGTCTCCAATATTCCGGGTCAGATTTACTCTTAAATATAAGACAATGTTTTATAGATGCAGTGGCAGTGACAGATTCGGGCTTAAGGGGTACACTTCCTTTTGCTTCTACAATACGACAACATGACCCTGTATTCAGGCTCCCAGTAAAGAAAAGAAAAACGTCTGGAACCGATTGGATTCACAAGAAAGGCACAGGATTAAATTTGTATAAAGAGTAACACCTACAAAGAACGCAATGCATTTAGACATGTAGAGGATAGGAATAATATGGCATGAGCTGCACAAAGACTGCCATAGCCAACAGAGAAGCACCACAAGAGCATGCAGCATAAGAAGCTTGTAACAACATAAGCTCCAACTGTGCAAAATAATCTGATTTTTACATTAAAATGTGTTTGCATGAATTCCTTTACAGCTGAGCATATTTTCTATATGCTCAGCATGTGAGACACAGCAGGTCTACTCAAGACTGGACCAAGAAAATCAATAGAAATATATCATTTTATCACACATACTCAAATTGACAGCAATGCAATATACAGTATACACCAATTTCATTAAAATGGCTCAAATTTGGTCTTAGAATTGGAGATGATTTTGCAGGATCAGCAGTACAACATTGTCATTATTATGCCGCAGACATGGTGGAAAGTACAAACCTAATGCATTGGAACTGGTGCATAAGCTGTGAAAGCTTTCATTCTAAAAACTAGGAGACATGCTTTCACACACTTCTCGGTGTAATTACTAGGCCTGACTCTCTGCCTCTGTCACCTTCTGCATGATTCCCTCCCCGGTCTACTCATCTGAATTAATTACTGCACTAATAACTTCAAAATACAAGTGAAGCTGTGAAGCCTTTGCACCTTCATCAAGAACATTTGCTGCAAGATAGCAAGTAACCACAGCCATAATGGCTTTTGGCCCTTTCCAAACAAAATGCCATGGCTTTCTTTGTGGCCTTCTGAAGCTTAGTGCATGAACAATTACAGTCAAGCTACACTGTCCTTTTACACAACTAGACAAAGCATGAGGTTCAAAGAGCAGTTTAAAAAACAAACTATTAATATTTTACACATGGTTGTCGCATCTCTCTCTGAAAACAGAACATTTCCTATCTGAACAAAACAGCTGCTTTAGTTTGACCACCTCCAGAGCTGGAACTCATCCAGTTGTTTTGAAAGTGGTTTTAAGCCCACAGGTCACAAGAATGTGCCAGAAACCATAGGACCATGTCATTCTTCAAACTCAATTTCAAACACTACTAAATGTAAATGGGGAAGGTTATAATTGGCTGCCAACATGCAGAGTGTGTTTGTTTATCCAGCAGGCAGCTCGTACGCAGCAGCATTGTTTGACATCGACACGGCCAAATGATCAGCCTCTACACTGCAATCAAGTGACAGTCTCACTTTGAACCATTGATGAGGTTAAGTTTACCATAATCACTTGTATGATTAGGTCTCACCTTCAGTCGGTCCAATAAAAGGGCAGTCCTTCAAACCAGGTCAGCAACCACTTAGTGAAGGTCACATACTGAGGAATGTCATTTCTTATCTGCATTTACACATTTCAATATCTCAGTCTTTGAGGTCGGAAGCAAAGTGGTCATTTCCATGTCATTTCCATAGGATTATCATCTATATGGAGCAACACTGGCATGTCATTCGTACAACCTTCAAACAATGCACTGTGGGAAATGGACTAGAGAAAAAATGTATACACCAACAAGAAAGAAAACTACAATGGTTTTACAGTTTTAATTACAGCTTAATTACTCTGCACATGTAATAGAACTGACATAACAGACACAACAAAAGGTAACTTGAGTTACTTAGCATTCATTGAGAATCTCTGAGTGTGTAAAATTGGAACCAGCATTAACTATCAATATAGGCGATCATTATTTAAGCGTATACTTCCTCGCTGATTGTGTTTATCCCTGACCACAGTGTCCTTGAGCGTCGGCGTTTGTACATTCATTATTTAATGGCCCTCCCAGGAACATTTGTCTGTTGCTGTTATTTTTCCTCTTCAACACTATTTTGAACGTATCATGGAAATGGGCTGCACACATTAAGCTCTGATTAATTATTCAGCCTCCACTTCATGTAGGGATGATCATTTATCTCTGTAGGCTGATGTTTTCTCAACATATATCGCACGCATTTGTATAAATCCTCTACATTCAACACATTTTATGGCCTTGTTAGTTCGTGCTAATGAATATATTTCAACTCAATGGTTTGTTGGAAGTAACAAGTTAGGCAATTTAAAAAGGAGGATATTATGTTTGCTCCTTTAGGTTGCCAGTTTGATCTTAATTAGCTCATTTAGGAAGAACAAATGGTCCATTTGCTGTTAGAGAGGATTTAGAAACAAGAAATTGTACAAACCCACCACTGATTCCATAACGTGAGCTCGCAGATGATTTTGACTTGTCCATCTTGTGCATCCACATGTAGCATCATTTAGTTTCTGTATTGCATGAAGGAAAAAGGCTTAACATCACATTAAAGGTTTCAGGATACGGTCCCCTAGTATATTGTGGGGTAATATTTCTATGTGAAGGGTATGTTTTTGTGTGCCTAGGTTATTTTTCACTTTGAGGGGTTTATGTTACTTATCTTAGGATTTATACTTATGCATGGATGAGAATATGTTATGATAATACAGCTAAGATCATGGGAAAGTAAAAGAGAAAACATGATGTCAAAAATGTATGGTTTAAATCATGATAAGGTGGTTGTGCAAACACACACAGGGAAAATTTACTGGACAGGACAGAGAGTCTTTGTCTGGAGAAACCAGGTTTCAAAGGAAGAAGATGCCGATGAGGAGGGGTCCTCAAAGCCCTAACGAAATAGACATAAATAAACTGTCATGTGAAAACTGTATAAAAGCTTGGGTCTAATGTACAATCTTCAGTAGAGCAGGTGTGTCTACTCGGGTCGTTTATTGTGTTGGTTGTGAACAATAAAAGACTCTATGGCATTGAAATGTTGGTGCGTTCATGACTTATTCCATCTGATTTTGCCAAAGACTGAGAGGTCAGTTTTGGACACAACAATATTTAAACCATGTCCCATTTTCAAGTGTTCATAAATAATTCAAGAACAACAAGAAGAACAACAAGAACTGACTTTTCTTGATAAACATGAGCATAATACAGTGGACATTATTCTTATATTAGTCTTACAAATAAGTTATAGACTTTTTACCATAGAAGGTCTCACTTGGTTGGAGGTTTACCACTGAAATGATCATCACTGTATCACTATTGTGCTGCTCACCGCTTACATATTATAGTGTGTGCTTTAATATAACAATAAGCACAAAATGGTAACTGTTTCCATATGGCTTTTTCTTCATGTTTCCACCACAGTCACAAAGGATCTGCTGCGTAGGGTTTTCAACAAGCTTACCCTCAAATTTTAGTCCTGTTACAAAATGTTAATCTGGCATGTGTATTTTACCCAGAACCACCTGGGAGGGCTTCTAAAGAAAGCGTTTGCAAAGAGCAGGTACTTTAAATGAATACCTGCTCGAGAGTAGGATTTATGGTCTCTGAGTAACTACAGTTTTAACCAATCTGGGCAACGCCGTGATGTTTTACGTACGCATACCTGTCAGTGCTGTCACATCATTAGTTGCACCACCAATTTGTAAACACACAAGTCTCATGAGAATCCAGCAGCTGTGCAAGGTAAACAGAATGCATCACGTAAAAAATACCCAGGTGCACGTGTATCATAGAGCCGTACTATTAGCTGGTGTAAGACTTGCAAATAAATTAGAAAAAGTCTCAACTGTATCAAAGTACACTGCAGCCAAAAAATATGCTCATCATGCCAATGTCCATATGAGTTCATGTAAGAAGTGTGACAAAGTCCTTCAATAAGACGTTGTCCTCACCAGGTCCAAAAGATTGCTCCCAGCCTGAACACGCCCACCACCTCAGCCTCCATCTGTGGTCTCTCTGCAGGGGAGCTGCATTGATCTGTACCGGCTGCAGAACAGAGCGACTCCATCAAAATATTATTCCTTGACACCAGGTTTCATGTTTTTAAGTTTGAGTGAAGAACAAACAATGCACACAAGCTGAATCTCTCAGCCCTACCCACTCACCCACTTCTTTTGTTTTGTGGGAAAATGTAGGTGGGAGTGTTTGATGTGAAACCATGCACTTTATTTCATTGTTCTGTCAGTAAATACTATAAATACCATAAAGTATCTTGAGATGTTCTGGGGCTCTATGTTTCCTGCGCTAACTCATTTCACCTGTTTAGTTTTCTTTAAGCTTTAACGTGCAGCGTAGGACAACAGTTTGGAGGAAACTTAGTCATTACTTCTAGCAGTCAATACAGTTCTGACCTGGCATTGATTTAATGTGACATGCTGGCCACAGGAGAGGCTGGCACAAGTCATTCTTTATGTTAACTCAGTGCACAAATTGATTTTCACATGTGAAGCAGAGGGTGAGTCAATCCTAGAATCAACACTATACTTTACCAGCAGACTGACACTGACAATGGTTATCTACTGTTGTGCACATGAGTTCAAATAAAGACATGGAGGGGCTGCTTTGTACAGTACTAGAGTGAACTCTTATCACACTGGAGTCCTCTAGGGTTTTAAAGAAACTCAACTTATAATGAAAATTTGTTCGTGTGAGGGTGTTGCCTGCGAAAACCAGGAAGAATGAGAGGAAAATGTGAGATCAAAACACTCAAGGCGTGTTAGCTTTAGGACAACTTTGTGTCTGTGGATTTCCTTCTTCCTGTCTGTGGGTTAAAGGTCTCAACCAATGAGAGCCCTCCCCCCATGTTGTGTTCTGACTACAGCTGTGCACAAACCCACACTAAATCATATCACAGTCTGCCTCCCAGGCCTCACACTTGTTCCAATAAAAGACCAGCCAAAAATAGCACAAACCCTGTGATAATTCCCACATTGGATGTTAGAAACCCCTCAGCCAGTCAGCGACGTGGTGCTTCAAACTTAAATGAAGCATGGTTCTACGAACAAAAATATAAAAACATTTGATATCAGCCATATAACATCAAAGCCTAAAAAAATACAGATTATTTGACAGTTACCTGAAATGAGTGGCAGGTCTGATATCCCCACAAAAAAGACAGGAGCCAATAAAAGCAGGAGAGCTGTTATTACTCTGTGCTTTGGGACCACAAACACATACAGAGGTGGCTGTTCTGTAATTGTTTGGCCCAAGGTGGCCTCTTTGGTCTGTCACTGCAGGGCTGATGACGGAGGTGAAGTTAGGAGATTAAACAAAAATGGCTTCCATGGCAGCACTGCAGACGTGTGTTGATACTCTGCACTGAAGAGGCAGCAGATCTTCATCACTAACTATGGACTGTCCTGTCTAATTGCACTCTGATTTTCCATTAGCAGCGACACAAACAAATTTATTGTTTGATGAAGCACTTAAAAAAAATCAAAGGTTTTACTTTTGGTCAGAAATAATGGCTTTATTAAAGTGAAGTATGTACACCCACACTCTCAAACAGGCACTGGGTCATTTAAAGTGGGATTACAGTGTCTCGTATAGGGACTATCTAAAATGCCCTGGGCACTCCAGTGCTGTTGATGCCCACAGCAACAGAGCAGTAGGAGGCCTATCTAACAGCTGCAGCCAACAGATAATAGAAACTCTGGGATCGCTTCTGAACACTGAGCAAGTCATCTGCTGCTGCTGCCCTCATCTGCTCATGATGTCGCACATGACATTATTTCTTAAGTTTCTTAAACTCTGGATGATGCTGAAAGAAGGCTCTTTTTGTCAAGAGATTGGGAGAAGACAGGGCCGGTGCAGGTAGGAAACACAGCATTAACTGGAGATTTTTTTGACAAATGTTATGTAGCAAAAAGGACCTTTGCAAGTATACCCTTAGCCCATCAAGTGCTGTGCTTCACTGGAGCAGGAAAAGGTAAGAGGCCATAAGGCTTTTTTGTGATTCCTTATAAGTTACTAAAATCAAATATGGCTCCTTAAATGATTAGTTAACAACAAGATCCTCTTAAAAACAGTAATACAACCGTATACTTTGAGCCAAAACAAGTTTATTCAGAGTAGTTCCTTATCAGGATGGACGACATAACACAACAGTATTTATGATGTCTTTGTCAGATACCACAAACAACCTGTTCCCTGTATACCTCTGAAATAGAAGTCACTCTCTGCTGGTCAATAGGTTTATATGAAGGCAGAGGCTATTTTCCCAAAATGAAGTGCTCCCTGCTCTGCCACACAGGCTTCTCCAGCAGCCACAGCCTGTTACCTCTAATAGTCTTCCATATATCTCTCAAAGGCTTTGAGCAGCACCACTGGAAGAAGAGAAAGTCTTCTCCAAGGTTGTTGCTATTTCTCGTCTAAAATCCATCGTAAAGATTCTTCGTGTTCTCATCTGTCGCCTTATATCCATGCTGTTCTCCTTTATCCTTGTTAGACTTCCTCTAATGGTGCATGCAACCCCATTCATTAATTCACAACCTGCAGCCATGTGAGCGACAAGATGAAAAAGAAACAGGTCGCTGACACAAAGCTCTCGAGATAGGGCACATTGGAATGGTGGGAACATTGTTAATGTGGGAACATTGGCACAATTCAACAGTCTATACTTCAGCACTAACACTTGGTATCGTTATGAGCTTAGTGTAGCAGGTCTGTATGACTGTATAAATATGGACAACTTATAATGACAAATGGTCACCAGAGTTGTCTTGTAGTAAAAACATAGCTCTACAGTTCGGGGCCATGTTTTGTACCAGGCTGTAAACATGATTTTAACACTTGTAAAGTCGCCATTGGGTTTTCTTTATATTTCCGCTTTTGGAGCCTGCCCTCTGGTGGACAGTGGTATATCACTGTATATTGTTGCATGGTGGCACCCTTACTCAAGGACCTTTTAGGAGGTTCTATGAGAGAGGCTTGGTCTGTACTAAGCTTGTAATGGGACAAGAAACAGTGTGTGACTTGGACACTACAGCTCTTTTTATTTCTCCATTTTTAATTTTGTTTTGTACTCAATATTATCTGCCCCTTTCTCATCGTTCGGCTTTTAACATTTTCCTTTTTTGCTTTACAGTCAGTCATTTGAAATGTTTCAAGACTTAATTTCCCAATGGTCTGCCTTCCTCCATTACTATTTATGTCCTGTTGTCAACTTTGCTTCTTTTGTTTTCTTTGTCCACCCCGCTTACTCATCATCCACACATTGACACATAAATCCATACTTTAATTAGTCCACTGTCTTCAAAGCCATCACCGAGAAGCCACGCAGTTATAAGACAAAGATTAAAATGAAGTTTAATATCAGAAATGGACATCTATTGAAGGTAACAGTGACAAAGAAAGAGGTGTTTCCAGTTCCCTTTGTGTCAGTTCTGCGCAAGTCTGATTGATGAACTTTCCAGCTCAAGGATACATCTCGGTTCCACTCACAAATTTAAACAGCAGCTTCATGCAGCAGCTCCGTACACATCTCCTGTGTTCACTGTCTCTCTCATTATACAGTAAACTTCGTCCCATCACTCACAGCAAACTAGACACAGCAAGCCATCAATCACAGTCTGCTACAGTTATGTCTGTTATTCACAGCCAGTCCCACTTCTGTTAAGGTGAGTCCTTTCCCTTTTTTAAGAGTGTGGAACAGCTTAAGTCAGAGCAGCCTCTGGAGTCGAGACATCACTCAGGACATGGACCAGAGCAGCAATAATCTCATCAGGAGTAATCAGCTCTTTCTGCTTTACTAATGCATCCTCTTCAACTCCAAAAGTGTCTTCAGACTTTAACTTCTAAGTCTTAGTCAAAGTCTATCTTAACCCCTTTTTATCGATTTCTGGTGGGCTATGCCAAATTTAAAAGTTCTAAACTGATTCTAAAAACTGAAACAACAACAACTAAAAGACATTCCACATTGCTTTGTAACTATTCAGTGCACTGGTGGTCAGATATAACAGGTCTTTTTATCTGAGCTTACACAGATGCAGAAATCACGCCAGTGCACATGACTACTCACTGAACTGGCAGTGTCACAACCTCCTAGCCAAGATGATTTATAATCCATGTCGGCATGTAGAAAGCTTGACTAGGAGACCAAATTTAAATGATTAGCAGAGCACCATGATCGCAGGAACTGGCGGGGCAGTTTTCAGTCTGTAATCAGCGGTGGGAGTTTTAATTCTACCTCAAATCAAACATTTGGCTCACTGGAGAAATAACTCCCTAGAATTAAAACAAAAGGCAAACACCATTTCGATTTTTACAGTTCACTCTGAACTCTGACTTTTGCAACACACATAACAGGGATCACATGCCACACAATTTTGCTCCAAAGCATCATATTGTCGGAAATAGACACGAGAATTGTTTTTTGCTCAGGGGTCACATTCTTATTGGCTGTAGCTTGTTGATGACTAGATATCTGCTCAGAGAATGCCTCATTGACTGGGTCATTGTAGCACCTGATCAGGATTTTATTTGTCACAGACCACCAGAATTTGTCACCAACAAATAAAACTCATATATTCTGAACCAGGTAGTGTTTACGATCTGCTTAAATATCTCTGCGTACCATGTACAGAAGGCAACAAAGGACCTTTAGACACATGTCTCTATTATGTGAAGGTAGCATAAATAAACATGAAACAAACTATGTACGAGTCAAATTCTTCAGACTTGTACTTCCTTTGAGATGTGGAGCATGGGCTCTAATAAAAGCTGTATTTAAAGGCTTGACTTATTGAGGAAGGGACTCCTACTGAAGCTGTTAAAAGGTGTGACTGCAGACATACTGTAGCTGTTTTTTTTTTTTGCTAACAGTTTGAATTCCGTAAATATAAATGATGTTGAGTTCAACTTCACAACTAAATATGCACAACTAACATCATTCCAACAACTTATATCCCCACGATAGTTTTATTTAAGGAGCTGTGAAGTTGACAAGCTAATCACAGGCCTTCCCTCTCCCTCTCTCTCTCCATGGGTTTCCTTTGGTTGCATCTCCGCCTCTCGTCTTCTACATCTAGTTAATTTCAGCAACATTAAAGCTTCCCAGCAGAACAAAGTCACTCTTTTGTTTCACTACTTCAAAGCCACCAACTTGCCTGATGACCGACTTTTAAAAAGACAGAGAAAGGTGGGCCCCACTCAACAAATCAGATACAACACAGCCTGTGCTCTCCACATCTTCAATGTCTCTTCCCTCCGTTATAAAGCTTTCTGAAACTATACATTAACTCGTCTGCCTTTAGATTTATAGTGATAGAGTACATTATTCTCAATTGGAAAATATGTGCAGTCAAATTGTCTCCATGAAGATGCACAGCACATGAAGAGAAATGTAAG